>JAKSZT010054017.1:8765782-8802719 GCA_026826555.1 Tolypeutes matacus | reverse complement strand
ATCTTAAAAAAAAAAAAAAAAAAAAGTTAGAATTGTATAGCATTGGTGGCATTGCTGGACCGTGATGCCTTTTTCATATTATGGGATGTTTTAATTTTAGATTTAGGAATAGATCAGTATAGACCACTGGACTTAGCATTCAAAGTAGCCCTACCAATGGAATTATTTCTTGTCCTGGAATATGCTACCAGGAGTTCAGCAAAGCTGTGAGTACAGATGGTATGTAATCATCTTGCAATCACTTGCAATTATTTATCTGTTCCTAGCACAACCTTGAAATTCTTCTTCCAAAGATCAAAAATGACCCTTTGCTCACCAAAAACTAATGGCCTCTTTGCAGCCATCATTTTCCTGGAACTTTCTGAGCCATTTTATATCACTTACTCATCACTGTAGATGTGAAGCGCTTTGCTGCCTGAGATTCTATGTTTTTGGATACTGGGCACCTTTTAATTTTGTATTTTATTTACCATTTCACTATCCAGCTGACAGAGACCACCACATTCTCTTAAACTTCAGGGTCAAACTTCCTATGGATATACCAAATAAAATGTTTCAAAGCTCCTTCTTCCGTGATAATGGGAAAACAAGTTTTGACATTATCCTGTATATTCCGATCATCTACCTGAGAACTCCTGTTTTAAGATCATCAGCTGCAGAGAGTCAATGTCTAAAACTTATTTTAAAATAGCGCTACATAGAAATAGGAGCATAAACTCAGCTTTTCAAAGTAGGTGCAGGACAACTTCATTTCCAATCATCAGACTCTTTGTCTTGTACCTATGATTTATCTGGCTTCTACCTGTTGTATATGATAAACTACACACAAACAAACTTTGGAAACTGAGAAATATGACAGGCAGCAAGTGAGAAATGGAAGAAAATAACAAGTCCTCTTTCACTTTTAAAAAGTTGGCATTCTTTCAAGCCCTGTCTGTCGAACAATAGTTGGACAGCAGTGGATGCTTCCAACCATGAGAACCATTTGATATACAATTGCACAGGGGAGTCAGGAAACTAAAATTATGTGGTAGGGAGGCCCACTCACCCTTTGGATTTTTAAGGAATAAAATTGTCTGAGACAGTGTGTGCATACACACGTGTATACATGTTAAAGTACCCAGTGTGTCACTGCAACCAAACTGCCTGCTGTGATTTTAGTTTAAATGATATGAAAACACTCTTTGAAATATATGTTCTCACCCTTGAGCTGTTGGCAAACATTTCACAGTTGAGTTAGCGATCACTTTTTCCCATTGGTATTTGGTGGGGGTCAGAGCAGAATGAGGGCTCAAGCCAAAGCTTTACCTGGACAGCTACTACACAGCTACACAGGGTACTACAAGGGCAGCATCCCAGGGTCCAGAATTAGATTAATTTTTTAAAACCAAGCATGGCTAGTAAACTCTAATAATTAGTGTTTTTCTCGTTACAAGGAGCCCCAAGAGTCAAACCAAGGAATTCCCATAAAGACTGACTCGAACGGGGTCTGATGCATGATGGGAAAAGAAATAAAAGCAAGGAGCCAGGTCACTGGGCTATAGAAGTGAGTGAGGAATTGGGGAGCTGGGGGAATAGGGTGGAAAAAGGGCACGTATCTTAGTTAGGCACTTGGATATACACTTGAGGCCCCAAAGTTCCATTGTACTGGCTGCTGGTCTAGAAGGATATGGACGGATTGGTCTGATTTCAAAGTACAAGGTTGGTATGAGTAGGAATCAGCAGAAATAAATGTGTATTTCTGGGGGGAAAAAAAGTGAATTGAATGAAAAACTGAAATGACTTTGAAAGGTTCTAAAGACCATTTTTCTGCCTATGAGAAGGGTAAATGGTACACTAATATGCATTGCTTTTTTTTAAACTGTTGTAAAAGTAAAGGCATTATTGCAAGCCTTTTATACAATATCTTGATAAACTTGAAAATGCTTCTCTCACCCCTGCTTTCTTTTCAGTTTTTTACTGTATTCACTATATTTAATTTCCATGTAAATTATTATATTTACATAATATTTTTTCCTGTCTTTTTTTCACGTTGGTATGGCAACATTAAAATTCTTGAAGGAATGTCTGTCAAAATCATGGTGAAAAAAATAATACTGGCACATTGTACCGGCATGAATCCTCACCACCACCACCAAGAACAAAAACAAAGTATTATAATGATGATAATAGGAATAATAAAACAACTGAAATGATTAAATTAGAGAAAGCACAGACTTATCAGTCAGATATCCCAAGACTCAAATCCTTGAGTTCTCTTTCTAATGCAGTACCTTGACTAAGAATCCCTTTATGTGGCAATTTCTTATCTATCACAGGGAAATAATTCTACATAATTCATAAGGTTTGGGGTGAAATGTATTATGAAATAAAAATAAAATGAAAGAAAAATACCCAGCATATTTTCTAATACATAGTAGGATCCTAAAAAATGATAGTCCCCAACTCTACTTTCACGATCCCACAGTCAGTTTAGTAACTTTTTAAATTAATTTGTTTAATTATAGAAGCTGTATGAGTAAAGAAAAACCGTGTAGAAAATAGAGTGTCCATATAAGACCATCTCTCACACACAGTTTTCCCTATTATTAATTTTGCATTAGGGTGGTATCTTTGTTACAACTGATGAAACAATATTATTATAATTACACTATTAACTATAGTCCATGGATAACATTAGCGTTTACTATTTGCATTGTACACTCTTATAAGAAACTAAAATTTTCCCTTTTTACCAACATTCACATATATAATCAGTGGTGTTAATTACATTCACGATGTGCTATCATCACCACCATCTTTTACCAGGCTTTTCCACTCCCCCAAAGAGAACTCTGTACCAATTAAGCATTATCCCCTTTCTCTACATTCACTCCAGCCTGTGGTAAACCATAGTCTTACTCTATTAATTTGCTTATTCTAATTGTTTTATATCACTGTGATCACACACTATTTGTCCTATTTGTGTATGGCTTGTATCGCTGACTAGTACACCATTTTAAGTATATATCACATTTCTTTATCCATTCATCAGATGATGGACACTGGGTTGTTTCCATCTTTTGGCAAGTTTGAATAATGCTGTTATGAACATTGTTGTGTAAACATCTGTTTGAGTTTCAATTTTTAAAATATATACCTATTAGTTGGATTGCCAGGTCATATGGTAATTCTATACTTAATTTTCTGAGGTACCACCAAACTGTTTCCACAGTGGTTACACTATTTTACATTCTCGCCAACAATGCACGACTCTTCCTCTTTTTCCACATCCTCTCCAACACTTGTTATTTTGCATTTCTTTAAATATTAAGGCCTTTGGAATTTTCAGTTGGATTGTGTTAAATCTGTAAATCACTTTGGAGAAAATTGATATCTCAGCAACATGTAGTCTTCTAACCTATGAACATGGAATGTCCTCCCATTTATTTAGGTCTTCCTTGATCTCCTTCAACAATATTTTGTAGTTATCTGAGTACAAAACCTATATATCCTTGGTTGAATTCATTCCTAGATATTTGACTCTTTTAGATGCTATTGTAAGTGGATTTTTTTCTTGATTTCCTCTTCATATGGTTCATTACTAGTGTATAAAAACACTACTGATTTTTGTGTGTTGATCTTCTACCCTGCCACTTTGCTGAATGTATTAGTTCTAGTACTTTTACTGTGGAGTTTTCAGGATTTTTTAATATACAGGATCATGTTATTTACAAATAAGGACATTTTTATTTCTTCCTTTCCAATTTAGATGCCTTTTATTTCTTTTTCTTACTTAATTTTCTGGCTAGAACTTCCAGTCCAATGTTGAATAACATTTGGTGAAGTGGGCATCCTTGTTTAGTTCCTGATCTTAGAGGAAAAGCTTTCAGTCTTTCACAATTGAGTATGATGTTAGCTGTGGGTTTTTCATATATCTCCTTTATCATGTTGAAGAATTTTCCTTTCATTACTAGATTTCTAAGTGTTTTATCAAGAAGGGGTACTGGATTTTGTCAAGTAACTTTTCTGTGTCAATTGAGATAATCATGGTTTTTCATTTCTTTCCTTCTATTAATGTGGTGTACTACACTGATTGCTTTTCTTATGTTGACCCACCCTTTCATACCTGGATGAATCCTATTTGATCATGGTGCAAAATTCTTTTAATTTGGTGTTGGATTTGATTTGCTAACATTTTGTTGAGGAGTTTTGCATCTATGTTAACAAAGGATATTAGTCTGAAATTTTATGTTCTTGTAGTATCTTTATCTGGCTTTGGTATTAGGGTGATGAGTTAGGTAGTGTTCCCTCCTCTTCAGTTTTTCAGAAGAGTGTGAGCTGGATTGATGTTAATTCTTCTTGGAAGGTTTGGTAAAATTCACCAGGTCCTGGACTTTTCTTTGTTGTGTAGTTTTTGTTGACTGATTTAATCTATTTACTTGTTAGTGGTCTGATGAGATCTTTTATTTCTTCTTGAGTCAATGTGGATTGTTCGTGTGTTTCTATGGCTTTGTTCATTTCATCTAGATTAACTAAATTTTTGACATATATTTGTTCATAGCTATTCTTATAATCCTTTGTAATGCTTTGCAATCAATAGTAATGCCCTCCTTTTCATTTCTGGCTTTAGGTATTTGTGTCCTCACACTTTTTTGTCAGTCTAGATAAAGGTTTTTTACTTTATTGATCTTTTCAAAGCATCAACTCTTGGTTTTGTTGATTTTCTCTATGGTTTTGTTATTCTCTATTTCAGTTATCTCCACTTTAATCTTTGTTATTTCTTTCCTTTTGCTTGCTTTGGGCTTAGTTTGCTCTTGTTTTTTGAGAAGCTCCAATTTGTGAGATTAGGTATCTGATTTGAGATCTTTCTTGTTTTTTTTAATGTAAGCATTTAGAACTACAAATTTCCCACTCAGCACTGCCTTTTTGCTTCCCATAAGTTTTGGTATGTTGTGTTCTTATTTTCATTTGCCTCAAAATAGGCTCTTATTCTCCTTTTGACTTCTTCTCTGATCCATTGGTTATTTATGAGTGTGTTGTTTAATTTCCACGTATTTGTGAATTTTCCATCTCTTCCTCTGCAATTGATTTCTAGCTTCATTCCATTATGGTTGGTGAAGACTCATTATATGATTTCAATATTTTTTAATTTATTGAGACTTGCTTTGTGACCTAACATATGGTCTATCCCGGAGAATGATCTGTGCGCACTATAGAAGAATGTGTGTTCTGCTGTTGTTGAGTGAAGTGTTTTTATATGTCTGTTAGGGCTTTTTGGTTTATAGTATTGCTTAAGTCTTCTACTTCCTTATTGATATTCTGTCTAGATGAACTATCCATTATTGAAAATGGTGCATTGAAGTATCCTGCTATTAATATAATACCATCTTTTCTCCCTTCAAATCTGTTAATATATTCATATATTTTGGGGCTCTACTGTTATGTGCATATAGATATATATTTGTTGTGTCTTCTTGTTGAATTAACCCCTATATCAGTGTATAATGACCTTCTTTGTCCTTCAGAACAGTTTTTGACTTCAAAATTTATTTTATCTGATATCAGTACAGCTACCCAAGCTCTCTTTTGGTTACTGTTTGCATGGTGTGTGTATATATATATATATATATATATATATATTTTTTTTTTTTTCCCATCCTTTCCCTTTCAACCTACTCGTGTCTTTGACTGTAAGGTGAGTCCCTTATAAACAACATATAGTTGAGTCATGCTTTATCCATTCTGCCAATCTCTGCCTTTTGGCTGGAGAGTTAAATCTATTTAAATTTAAATTAACTACTGATAATGCAGGACTTTCTTCTGTCATTTTGCTATTTGGTCTTTGTAAGTCTTACACCTTATTTTGTTCTCAAGTCTTCTGTTAATAATCTACTTTTGTATTTATTTGAATTTTTCTATTCTACCATTTTAAATCTCTTCTCATTTCTTTCTGTATGTATTTTTCATATAATTTCTTCAAGGTTTCCATGGGGCTTAAAAATTGTATTCTAAATCTGTAACAATCATGTTTGATTTTATGCCAGCTTAACTTCAAGAGCATCCACATACACATCCTTATACTCCTCCATCTCACTCCTTTTTGTTGCACTTGTTAAAAATGATAACTTTATATATTGAATGTTCAAGAATATAGATTTATTATTCCTTTTTATGCACTTGCTTTCCAAAACCTGTAAGAAGTAAAAAGTGGAGTTACACATCAAAACGCACTAGTATTTATAATTACCCATATGGTTACCTTTAGCAGAAGTCATTATTTCTTTATGTCACTTTGATCCACTGACTAGTGTCATTTCCTTAGCATTGCTTTTGTGATGAACTCCTTTAGTTTTTGTTTATCTGAGAATGTATTAATCCTCACTTTTAAAAATTTTGTTTTTGCTCTTGTTTTTTTATTTAAGCCTCATTTTTGAAAGATAGTCATGCCAGATATAAAATTCTTGATTGGCAACTGTTTTCATTCAGTACTTTACATATTTCTTCCCACTGCCTTCTTGCTTCTATCATTTCTGATGAGAAATGGGCATTTAATCTTACTAGAACTCCCTTGTATATAATATGTTGCTTTTCTCTTGCAACTTCAGAACTCTCTCCTTGTCCTTGGCATTCAATAGTATGACTACTATGTGTCTGGATGTGGTTCTCTTTAAGTATATCCTGTTTGGGTTCATTGGGCTTTGCAAATATGCATATTCATACTTTTCATTAAATTTGGGATGTTTTCTGCTGTTACATCATTGAATATTCCTTCTGTTCCTTTCTCTCTTTCTTCTCCTTTTGGGACTCCCATAATGATATACTGATATGCTAGATACCTGATGGTGCATGTCTCTTAGGCTCTGTTCACATTTTTCCCTTCTTTATTTTCTGCCCCTCAGCCTAAATAATTTCAGTTGTCTTGTTTTCTATTCTTTCTTCTGCCAGTTCAATTCAGTTTCTCTAGGAAAATTTTCATTTCAGTTATTGTGATCTTCAACTCCAGTACTTCCATTTGCCTTCTTTATAAATTTCTGTCTCTTTATTGAGATTCTCATATTGTTCATTCACTGTTTCCCTGATAACCTTTAGTTCTTTCTCTGTGATTTCCTTTATCTCCTTGATTGTACTGAGGATCACTTTTTAAAAGTCTTTCTCTGGTATCTCCAAAGTCTCCTCTTCTTTGTTGATGGTTTCATGATTTTTATGTTGCTCCTTTTGATGGACCATCATTCCTTGTTTCTTTGTTTTTTTGTGTAATTTTTTATTTCACGGTGCTTATTTTAATATGTTAACTCTGGGAATTTGTCCCTGAGCTGTCTGTTCCCTAAGTTTGTATCCAGATAGTGATATGACAGAGATTTCCTTGAGTTCCTGTAGCTAACAAAAACAAATAAACAAACTCAAAAGCACTTTTCATAGTCTTTGAAAATTGGCTCTGGGTTGGCAGTTATTCAATCTCAGAGTTTAGGCCTCCTCTCAAGAAAATCAGCCTTTGAGGAATGTGAATTGCAGGTCTTCTCTGTCTTTTATGTCTTGTCTTGTCTTGTCCTGTCTTGTGCTTGCTTCTTGTTTTAGGAATTCCCCAATTAATGGAAATTCAAATGTCCCCTCCACTCCATAGATAATGGACTCTCTCTCCCTTCAGGGTGCTCTATTCTATGATTAAAAGCAGGAGAGAGTGTGGTCTACAGTGTGAACTGTGGTCTATGGTTGGTGGCAAGGCTCCAGGATGTGTAAGTTCATTGAGGTTGGTGGGCCACACTGTGGGAGATGTTTGTGTGGGATGTGGTGGGAGGTGTGGGAGGTGGGCAACATGGGAATCCCAGTGGGTTCCGTGTAATATTTTAGGTAATCTAAGCACCTCTTAAAATATATGTATATATATATATAAATAACATTTTTGTAAGCAAATACACATATATGCATAAAAAAAAAAAAAAGCAGGTAATCTTTTGTCTGAGGCTGCTTTGACTTAATTCATTCTTATTCTGCTTTAGCTTTCTACAATCTACATCTGCTTGAGGGCAAGTTCTAGGAGGGTTAGCCAGAGGAGTTTCCTTGTTCAGTCTTTTAGGGCTATTAGATAGATTGGTAGTGAAATACAGGCACTGCAGTATGCACATAGGGGTTACTCAACTCCCTCCAGAACAGGGCCAGGGACCCACAATGGGAGTATAAGAGTGCTCCACCCTGAACCAGGGATGGAGTGGGGGAAGGGCCAGCAAGGAGGGCACCATGAACTTCTCCTACCATTTTTTTTCACAGCTGTGTTTTCTTGACTCAGCACTTACACAATTACTGCAACCCTTTAACTGTTTTTGTGAGTCTGAGGACAATGTTTACTCAGGATTTTACTAGTTCAAAGATTCTGTGGGGAAACAGTAACCTGGAGCATCTTACACTGCTAGTTTGGTCAACTGGTAGCCTCTGGTTCCATAACTTTTGAAGAGTTTAAGGAGAAGGAAGATGTCATTACAAATGGATGAGCCAGAGCATGTCCAAGTATTTCTCTCCCCTAAACAGAATAATCTTTTGAATCACTTGGAACTTTCATTCCTGGTCAACAATATAGATAGCCTCATTATTTCCGTGAAGTCTCACTTGAGGAGCTATGGTGTCTATCTGACCTCACATAGACATAAAATGAAAAACTGGTGGTTAAGTCAGAGCTGAGCATAAAAGATATTATTTATCCAGGAAGGCAATGGTCAAATAATTTTTGAAATATAAAGTGAAAGTGAGTGCACAAACAATAAATATGTTCAAGTTTAATTCTTATGTGGGAAGAAATGTGGTAAGCATTATATATATATAATGTAGTTTGATATTCAAGTGAACCATAGAAGCCCAGGACCTTCTGATTTCTACTTTACAGACAAGGAAACCAGTGCTTTTATGGCCATTAAGCAAATTGCCCAAAGCCATATAGCTACCAAGTAACTAACCAAAATTTCAAGTCCACACAGGCTTCCTTTACAACCCACGTTATCAACCTTAAATGTAGCCTACTGAGAAGAAAGGAGCGATATACTATAAACAGAGAAAGAATAAAAGCAGGAAGCAAGAGAGAGAGAAAGAAACAAGAGAATAAGAAAAAAAGGCAAACAGTTTCCTGAGAAACACAAATAATTGAGTTGCTCCCTAAAAATTAAAAAAATTCCTTTGACTTTTCTTTAATGCTTTCCTTTCCTCCTAATAACCCACTTTTGAAGGACCTTGAATAAAATACCTCTGAGAAAAAGCTAAACTTCTATGCCAAGGCAGTACATTTATACACATGAAAAGCATGATTTATTTCCACATTTTCTAGAACTTTATTCTTAAAAGAATGGGCTTATTTCTACAGTCTATTATTCATGCTGGCTTGGTGGGGGCATTTTTCTCTTCACAATTCCTGTGGGGGAATGTTCTGAGTTTGCATTTATGACTGAACCTATAGGATCCACTGACCTTGGTGGACTAAGCACATGCCACTGATGGAATTATTTTCAGATCATAATTACCCCCCTAGGAGTTCAGCAAAATGAGGAATAATGATGGCTTGGTATAACTAAACATCATTTTCAAAATATGATATCTTTTCCCTCTGTAAACTTTAAACTCTTTATTTCAAAGGCCACAAGTCACTTTTTCTTTCCCAAACACAATGTTTTCTTCTCAGAATTTCTCAGTTATTTGGTAGACTTTTCCCTTTAAGCATTTGATTCCACCTTCGCAACTGGACTTCTAAACTTTTATAATTTGTTGATTTTTATTTCATGTATTTAGCAATTAAGTTATTTTATAATCCAAGTGACTCCATCCCTAGCTTGAAAGGATAAATTTCCCTTTATTACCACACTTCTCTTTGTCAAAAGGCAAAGTCTTAGAGTTGTTTCCATCTCATCTCCAAGGTTAGGCATGAATTCAGGTCTAGAGGATCTGATCAGTCCATTTCCTTGGCTGCGTTGATTGGTTCAAGAATGGGCATGTGACCTAATTCAATCCCATTATTCTTTTCTTTTTCCTGTGTGTGTATGTGTGTGTGTGTGTGTGTGTGTACAAGTGAGGCATTCTCTTTCCTTCTGAACTGGAACTTGGAAAGAGTTGAGCCTGCAGGTGCTGGAGGCCATTTTACCAGCCTGTACTATGTGAAAATTAATCCAATATGGAGAAAAGCAGAACTGAGATGAAGGGTCACCAGCCCAAAGGAATAATTAACTACTGTTAATATTGCATCTGAATCACATTATCAGAGATGGCTTCATGGATGTGCAATCAGTTCAGTCACACAGAGCCCCATACTTGGGGCTTAATGTTCAGCAATCACTATCTTGATTTTATTTTTTAAGTTAATAATTTTATCTTCAAAGTTGTATTTTGAAAGTGAAGTCCAATGAGACAATGGCACATGCCCAGGACCTTGAAGCTCTGGCTCATGTGTGGTCCAGCCGCCTGCATCCTGACTGCTCTCCTGGGGCAATCTCCTTCCCTTTGACTGCCCCATGATAGCTGCTACCCTCTGCCTGATGCAATGCACCAATGAGGGAGGAGTGGGGATGTTGCCTACATTTTTCCATCACCCTCCAACCCAGTTGGGGCCTGGATGCAGTCAAGGGCAGGGCCAGGTAAAGCACATGCCCTGCAGCACCATAGGGTGGAGCTAGATGGTGGCCATCTCTGTCCTAGGCTGGCAGCACTATGGTGTGTTATGTGGTCAACTTAGTGGGGCCTGTGCGCATCCAGGAGTGGAGGTTGCAATCCCTTGGGGGTCATCTATTTGCATTGGGTTGAGACAGGAGCCCCACAGAAAGGGGAGACTGAATCCCTTCCCCTTCCTCTCTTCCTGGGGGACCAGGGCCCTGCATTTTTATTTCTCCCTGGGTCTGCAAATTATGTAGCAGGTCCTGCATGTTACCCATGGAGTTTTCAAAGACATGAAATATTACATTCCTTTTTGTGCTTAAGACTCTTTGAATTAGATTTTCTATCAGAGGTTTAACTGAGACACCCATGTTTACTGCTCAGTCCTGGGCCAGTCTACGTATTTCAATCTCTGTTCTTGTTATTTGCACTGTCACCTTCTGGGCAGCTGTTTCTTTCCTCACAAGTCACCTGTTGCCCACTTCCAACTGCTTCTTCATACTGGGGCTCTGCCCATTCCACTGAGCCCAAGGAGGGATGTCAGACTCTCCCTTAATCCCCTAAAGAACTGCTAAGACCAGGCTGCTTGAAAAATGAGCTTGAAACCTAACCGAAAGCATACAATATAATAAAAGCTTGTGAAACGCAGGCACAGATCCTGGCTCTGGAATCTTCGGGCCCCGTGCTTCTACAGGAGGCTACCACCTCCTCATCACCTTTCTGTTCACCCTCCTTGTCTACCACCATGATGTTATGGCCAGATTAGATGCCCCCGGTGGATGAAGGTATGTCAGTCTCCACACAGTTCCACCCAGAATCTGTTTCTGCATTTTGCAGAAGCCCTTAGAAAGGTAAAAATCTCTGTATTGGACTTATCTTTCAAGAGCAACAAGAGGAAAAAAAGTAAAAAGATAATGATACCAATTTTAAAATTCAAATTTGACTCCATCAAAATTTCCAACCATGAAAATTTTAGAAACATAGTAGCAGTACAACCATAGGGAAATTAGTTATATGAAATAGCTTTTAATTTATGTTTGCAATAAATAAAAATTTAAATTTTAAAATGAACATTTTTGCTTCCAACAATTCAAATAACCGGAAAGTAAAGGCCAACTTCCTCTTAAGAACATAGATGTAAAAATACTAAATATCTTACATAAAATGTTAGTAAAATAAATTGAAAATTGTTATGACCAAATAGGATTTATTGAATAATGAATGGTTTAATATTAGAAAATCAAATGTAGTTTACCAAGTTAAATTATTAAAGTGAAAAGTGCTATAATTCTTTCAAGACATATAGAAAAAAATAAAATTTAGCAGTTATTCATGATTTTAAAAAGTTTTAGCAAACTAGGAATGGAACATCCCTTAACATGACAAAAGTCACCTGTGAATGATGAAATTTTAGAAGCATATCCATTAAAAATCAGGATCAAGGTGTGAATTCTACTGTTACATCTTCTCTTTGACCCTGTTCTAGATGTCTTAGCCAGTAAAGGAAGGGAGATAAGGAGAAACAGAGGAAAGAAAAGAGCAAGGAAAGGTCTAAGGAGAATAACCAAAAGTATTCACAAGTGTTATGGTCTTTGCTGAAATACAATATCTATTTATCAGTACTTATCAGTATTTTTAGGTAATAAATCAATATCAAAATACACGAAATATTTTTAAAAAGTCAATGATGTCCTATAACTAGTAGAAACAAATTAGAAAATGTAATTATTAAAGATTCACAATTGCAACCAAAAGATAAAATACTATGAGAAATGTATAAAATTTTATAAAAGGACATAAAATGAAACCTAAAGAAAAGGTGAAATATACCATGTTAATGGATGAGAAGATTTAATATTTTCAATATGCTGATTTTCCTCAAATTAATTTGAAGTGTTTTTACTTATATTCAAACAGACCATTTACACCATCAAATATTATCAAATTTCCAACAGGATTTCATTTTGAGCCCTGGATAAGCTAATCCTAAAATTTACATAGATGAGTAAAAGACAAAGAAACAAAAATTGAAAATAACCTTAACAACTTATAAAGCGTTATGAATTTGTAATACTTAATTCCAGGGTGATACTGGTGCAGAGATATATAAATATACATGCACCAATATTATACTGCTATAATTAGAGGGTCTCAAAACAGGCCCATATAATTTGGTACTTGCTGTATTCCAGGGTAGGCTTAATAACAAGTGAGTAATGGATAGACAGTTTGATAAATGGTATCAAGTAGCAGTGGAGTGGGAGAGGATTGCCAAACATATATAAAATCAAATACATTTAAATACTTGCCTCAAACAAAACATAAAAATATAACGTTCAGGTGGATGCAAATGGACACATACTTGAAGTTAAAGTGTAAAAACCTTCATGGGAGGAATTCTCGCTAAATTCAGCACTAGGGAAGGATGATGAAATGAGGGTGGGTGGGCCTTTAGCTGTATGTTTAATATTTTATCTTTTTTTCCATGAAAGAAGAAATAAATATAGAAGAATATTAACAGTTTAATAATCTGGTCGATGGGCATAATAGTATCTGATTGCTATTTTTATACTATCCTCTATGTTGAAATATCCCTATTAAATTGTGGGGGGAAAAGAAGAAATTTTAACAGATAGGGTAGTCTTCATGTGCTAAAGCAATGAAATTCACCACTTTAACAAAATTGAGGAGAAAAATAATATGAACATTTCAATAAATAGAGAAAAAGGTTTTGATAAATACCTAAGGAAAGAATTCTCAGAAAATGATGAATAGCATTAAATTCCCACAATCTGAAAAAGTGCTCACACACACACTCACACACTTACACAAAACATCGTACTTATTAGGAAAAAATTAAATGCTCTCCCCCCTGCCTACTGCAAAAGATATTATAGAAACAACTGTCCGCTGTTACTTTTTTTCTAGTCAACATTGTCCCAGAGGCTCTAGCCAGTGCAAATAAGGCAAGAAAAATAAATTAAAGGCATGTCATTTGAGAAGGAGGAATTGTAATTGTCTTTTTAAAGACCCCATTCATCTATTCATTTTTGGGGGGGGGGCCGCCCCGCGGCCCGGGGGCGGGGGGGGAGCCAACCCCGCCACGGGGGCGGGCCCGCCCCCACCAGGAGGCCCCGGGAACCGAACCCGGGGCCCCCCACATGGCAAACGGGAGCCCCACCGATTGAGCCACAGCCGCCTCCCTATAATTGTCTTTTTTCTCAGTGCCATGATTGGGTAGGTAGAAAAACCAAAGGGTTCAATGAATAACTACTAGGGCTAAATAAGTGAATTTAGAAAGGTCACAAGATACAAAGTCAAAATATAAAAATAAATTGTGCTCTTATATACTATAAACAAAAAACTAGAAATTAAAAACTCCAAATTTACTGAGAGAAATTAAAGGGGTCATAAATAAGTGAGAGGTAGATCATATCCAAGGATAGGAAGGCTTGAGATGCTAAGGTATTATTTCTCCCTAAATTGATCTATATCTAATTCAATTTCACTCAAAACCCAGTAGACTGTTATAGAAATTGTCAACATGATTCTAAAATTTTATATGGAAATACAAGGAACTAGAATAGCCAATGTGATATTTTTTAAAAAATATTTATTCTTTTTGAATTTTAAAGTGTACTATTAAGCTTCAATAATTAAGACAGAGTTCTAGTGGTTTTATAATAGACAAATAGATTGATCAAACTGGAAAAGGAGTTATTCCAGAAATAGACCAATACATCTACAGTCACTTGATTTTTGACAAAAATGACAATGTGATTCAATATATAAAGGAAGATCTTTCCGGTGAATGGTGCTGGACTAACTAGGCATTTGTGTTAAAAAAAAAAAAAAAAAAAATCATCCTTAACCCCTACTTAACACCACACACTAAAATTATTTTGAGATAGATAATAAGCCTAAATGTAAAAGCTAAGAAAGAAAGGAGGGTGGGGTTGGGAGGGAGACAGAGAGGGGGGTAGAGAGAGAAAATGAATGAGAGAAATAAAGCTAGATAACTTCAGGAGAAAATATGGGGGAACATCTTCAGGACCTTCAAACAGGTAAGGATTTCTTTAATAGCATTAACAATAAAATAAAATAATGAAGAAAATTGGACTTGATAACATTATTGTCCTCTGCTTATCAACAGATATCATTAATAATGTGAAAATGGAAGCTATAAATTATGAGAAAATATTTAGAATGTACATGTTTTACACAGATTTTTATCCAGAATATATAAAGAACTTCTACAAATTAATAGAAAAAAAACAGAAACTCAATTTAAAAATGGCCAAAATACTAGATAAGACACTTCAAAGAGAAGATATACAAATGGCCAAAAAGGACATGAAAAGATATGAAACATCATTAGTCATTAGAAAAATTCTAATGGCTATCTCAATTAACATGAGATTACACAACTTACCCAGCAAACTGACTAAAATGAAAAAGTCTGATAATACTGGGTGTTGACTAGGATGTAGAGCAACTAGAATTCTCATACCTTCCTTGCAGGTGTGTAAAATGGTGCTAGCACTTGGAGCCTGCTTGGCAGTTTCCGATAAACTATCCTAATACCCAGGCATTCCACTTTTAGGTATTTATCCAAGAGAAATAAGTGCATATATCCTTAAACAGACTTCTTCAATCATGTTCCATTATATTTTTATTCATATTAGCCCCAAACTGAAAACAATGATATATCCTTCAATAGAAGAATGGATAAATTGTGATATATTCATAAAATAGAATAATTGAATAATATCCAACCAGGGCAAAGAACAAGCTCCCAATATGCCCCCCAAAAAGGGTATAATCTTTAAAATGTTATCTGAGTGAAATACGCTAGACACAAACAAATCCAAGCAAATTCATTTATGTCAGAAGTAGGGAAGATGCAGTTTGGTAGTGTAGGAATGAGGCAGTCTATGAGGGCAGGCTAGGTTATGTTGTGATATCTGACAAACCCAGAATCTTAGTAGCTTAAAATAATGATTTGTTTCTTACTCATTGTACACAGTCATGGTGAGTCAACAGAAGGATCTTACTTAGAGTTAGGCTGCTGGAAAGGGACTGAACATAATCATGTGACTTTCCCCTCTTCTCCACAGCTTTGACTGCTAAAGTTCTCTGACTCTGCCTTTAGTGTATGCCCCTCTCCCTTCACTCACTGGCTTGCTTTAGTTCTATTCCTGGTGATCTCTCTCCTGGACTTGCAAAGCAGCTTTCCTCTTGGCCTCCATTCTCATCCATTTCCAGGCCTTTCTCTACATGGTCCAGAATCAAGTCTCTAAAATGGAGCCCTGACTTGATACATTCCGTTTAAAAATCTTCGACAGTCCCTATTATATTACCTGCAGCAGAGGTCACAAGCAGGTGGCCTAGAGTGGATGCTGATGGCACTGGCCTCAGATTCCCCGCAAACCGTTTTACAACTTCTGCTTGGCTTTCACTACCTGCCAGTGGGGAATGGAGCCTCTTCACCTGTGAGCCTAAAGTGGGCATATTGCCTGGTGGTTTCCATAGCATGGAACAGCCCTTAACCAATGACAAATGGGTATAAGGCTATGAAAGCAAGAATGCACAGTCCCCTTACCTTAGGTTTCAGGACAATTCTGAGGCATCACTTACATGTCAAAGGTCCCCTGCAAGAATAGGCTGAAGCCACCGTCCATGGGCCTTTGCCTGGAATCAAATTCTTGCTTGGATTCCTCCCCTCCTACTTACTTCCCTCCCACACTGGCTTCTCCTGCGAGTGCATATTTCATAAATTACTCACACATAGAGCCTCATCCTTGCGTCTGTTTCTAGGGACCCAAACTAAGATACTTTTGGCCAAATGGGCCAAATTTAGTATTATAGAATTATTTGGTAAGAAAGGAAAGCAAGGTCAAAATATCATTTTAGATCTAATATATGTAATAGGCACAGTAACCAGAGAACATAATTTATGCAGTAGCCAACTTAGTGTGTGATGTGGAGAGCAATTTAGGAAAATCACATAAACTTGTGAGGAAAAAGCAGAGAAATAAAAAACTACATATTTGTCACCTTTACTTTTTCAGACTGAGTATTGTTAAACAGCATTTTGCTAGCCCACAAGGGTTCTTACCACTTCCTTCTGTTTTCTTTCAGTTCTGATTTGTTTATTGACCTTCTTTGCCTTGCTCCTGAAGGCATTTGAATTTTTGACCCCTGGCCCATGGGCTTTAGAGCATGGTAGGGTGATTTAGGGCCAGTCACCATCTCACCCCATTATATATGTCTGGCTCCCTCCCCCACTTCTCTGTCTCAGGCACCTTCATTTCCTGCCACCACTAAATATCCTCCCCTCCCCATCCATGCAGGCACTTACTCAACTTTGCTCCTTTACAGATGATGTTCATTTGGAATGAAGGATTCTCCACAACTTCAGGTCCACCTAGCAAAATACTATTCATCTGTCAAGGCCCTTGTCAAATGCCACTTCCCCTAGCAAAGCCAACTCTCCAGCCAGAGTAAATGACCCCCTCTGCCCCCCTGCTGGACATCCCTAATGACTTTTGCACATGCCTGTGACTTCACATATCATATTTCATTGTATGTATTTCTTTGCATACAATGTGACTTTTCTACTCAACTGTGAATTCCTTTAGGAAAGGAGTCGTGTTTCAGTCACCTAGTGTCTCTAGTTCTTGGTGGATATAATAAAAAATAAGCTACCACCTTGGGTTTGCGAAATATGTCACATGGTGTGGGGAGGAGAGCATGCTGTGGTCTTGGGCAGTCAGGGAGGACCCCTGAAGTGACATTTGGGTTTTGACAGCTGAAGGCCATATGAAGTTAACTGATTGAAAGGGAAGAGAGAGCAAGAGTGTTTTAGGCAGAGGAACAGAACAGGCAAAGAGCTGCCATACCCTGGTGGGGGGAGGGGTGGAGTGGACTATCACACCTTAGAAGAACTGAAAGATTATCAGCACTGGTGGACGCCAGAAAGGGAGAGGAAAGGGTGTGAGATAAGAAAGAGAGGTGATCAGGGCAGGAAGCCGTTCCTAATCTCAAATTCATGGAAGGATGCCAAGGGATAGGAAGAACCCTAAATTCCATATAATATTTGGTGTGTTTCTGCTAATTTCTGGGGAGAGGATTCATAACTTTTATCTCATGGATATTTTTACTAACAGTAAGAGAGAGGCGAGAGAGTGAAAAGGAAAGAGGGATTTGTGAACATTGTCTACATGTCAGAACCATACTGGGCTCAAATTCCCGTATAATATCATGTGGTCTACAACTAAAGGTTCTTATTTACAGTTAATAGAACCAAGGATCTGAGGGGTAAGAAAGCTTTCTGATGTCACACAGTGTTTCCATGACAGAGCCAAGATGAGAACCCAATTTTAGGATGTGAGTGATCATGTTCTTTCCTCTACTGGATCCTGCACAAGATAGAGAATGCAGAGATAGGTCCAAGAAGTTTTTGTGTGACTTCCTGAGGCCAGAGAAGAGCAAACTGCTGGCAGCGGATGGCTGTCAGTGTCCATCAAATGCTCCTTTGCATTGTTAGTTCATAAAACTGAGGTTGCTTGGGAACTACAGTCACTGGGGCCAGACCTTGCTTTTTCAACTTCATTTTTTAAAAAGTCCATAATAATCACAAGCCTGAGAAGTGAGAGACAAAATAAAAAGCCATTGACATTCTCACAACCTGTGTCCTCCTTTGATTTAAAAAGTGCTTTTTAAAAAAATTGTTACTCCGTATTTTAAAGCTGTGATTCTCAAAGCAGCAGCCACATTATGTAGCAGTTTGGTATTATTTATGAAATCCAAAAATAGATATTGGATTATGTTTGTAAACTGGTCTGTCAGAGGTTTCACTTTTACTTGATTAAATTATGATCAGGGCTTTGATTAGGCCACATCAGTAGGATGTTGAGGCTCTGCCCCCTTGGTGGGCGGGGACTCACAGAGAAAATGACAAGGCACAGGAGTTAGTTGGAGTTTTGAGGTGGAGCCCAGGAAGTAAGCACACAGAGGAGCAGAGCAGCTGAGCCCAGAGAGAATCGAGCCCTGGGGAGAGAGAGAGACCTGGTTACCTGATAGTTTACAGCTGGCCTTGTGGAGAGAGCAGGGCAGCTTAGCCTGGAGAGAAACAAGCCCCAGGAAGAGAGGGACCCAGGAAGCCTGATCTCTTGGCAGATGTCGGCAGCCATCTTGCTCCAACACATGGCAACAGACTTTGGTGAGGGAAGTAACTTACGCTTTATGGCCTGATAACTGAAAGCTTCTACCCAAAATAAATGCCTTTTATAAAATCCAACAGATTTCTGGTGTTTTGCATCAGCACCTGTTGGGGACAACGAAGGTGGCATGTCTATTCACCTTCAGCGATGCCGGTAACATGCAACATGGCCGCCAGGGTTGAAACAACACCTTAAGCTATAATTAGCCTTCTTCTAGAACGTCATTGGTAGTTCGCGCCAAAAGCCGTAGTTCGTGCCAAAAGCACTAACCTCCACAGCCGCCACCTACCCTAGCAACAGCATCCACCAATCCTAAACCGCCACCCGTCCTTATTAGCCACCCCTCTTCCTTTAGAATATATATACCCTGCCCCTTCAATAAACTTTTGCAGCTTGATCAGAATCCTGTCTTGCTGTTGTTCTTCGTGTCTCTTATCCTATACCATTCTTCCCTCATAGGAGCTGGAGCCCCAGTTGACTGTCCCGCGGGCCGGGACAAGCACCCTTTGGCTGACTAATACACCTGGGAACTTGTTAGAAATGCAAATTCTCAGGCTCCACCCAGAGGTCTTGAATCAGAAACTCTGGGGGTGGCGTCCAACAGCTTGTTTTGACAAGCCCTCCGGGTGATTTGAATGCATGTCCAAGTCTGAGAACAACTGATTTTAAGTGTGCAAAGTCCTCTAGGATTTTGTCAGTGGTTGTGACAGTTTGAGATTATTTTTGTGAATCCTAAAAAGAGAAAGATTATGTTTGTAATCTAATCTATTCTTCTGGGTGTGATATGCTTTGATCATATTGGATTCAGTTAAGGGGACCTTGATTAAATTACCTGTTAAGATTAGGGCTTTGATTCGACCGTGTCAGTAAAGTTGAGTCCTTGACCCCTTAGGGGGCCTATATAAATGGGCACTCACTCAAGAAGACACACGGCAGAGAGAACATTGTCGCTTTAATCCTCCCATGTGACAGAAAGGAGAAGGCTCAAACAGCTAAAGCCCTGGGGAGAGATGGGCCATTTGCCTGATAGCTCACAGCTGATCTTGGGAAGAGACCTGAGACTGATATAGAAGGCCCAGAAGGAAATGAGCCCTATGCCAGGAGAGAGAGGAAGCCCTGAGAGACAAGCCCTATGCCAGCCTGCAGCTGAGAGAGAGGAAGCCCAGAGGGGAAGGCTGAACCCTCGTAGAGATCAGAGACCATCTTGCTTCAACACATGGCAACTGACTTTGGTGAGAAAGCAACCTTGAGTTGGACTCTTTAAGGCAGGGGTTCTTACCTTTTTTGTTCCATGGATCCCTCTGCCAGTCAGGTAAAAACCACAGACCCCTTACTAAGTCCACACTATACTGTGTACTATTTAATAAATATATCACACCCACACCAACACATCCCCACAAGAATTTTTTTTTTTTTTTAATTTCACTTCAAGCTCACAGACCCCTTGTTAAGAAACCCTGCTTTAGGGCCTTCTAAGTTTTCACCCCAAGTAAATATCCTTTATAAAAGCCAACAGGTTTCTGGTACTTTGCATTGGCAGCCCTTTGGCAGACCAATACAATGGTTCTTCATGGAAACCTTAATCTGTCTTTCGTGTTCCAAAATACATTTGAGGATATTGAGTCTAAATTAGGGTGAGATTTCATGAGCATAAATCCATGGTGAATAGCTTTGTAGGACAGCCTGTTTTGTTTGAGTATGGGATGTTTCCTGCTGTGTCCTCTTGGTTTCCCTGCGAGAGCCCCATAACACCAGAAGATTCAAACAAGAAGCTGGTCACCTCCACCTGAGTATCCACATGCTTCATGACAGGACGATGGGTACCTTATATAACCCTAACTGATGTGGAAATTATATTTGGATCAATTCACTTGACTTTAGTTAGGAAAAAATTGGGGTATCCAAGTAGACTTTTGATCCATCAGTGATATATATTCCCTCCACCAAAAGAAGAAGAAAAGAAAAGAACCTGCAGACAGATGAAACGTGATAGCCAAGTGGTTTTGAAAACTGTGGAGTGCCATAAAAATGCTTAGAATTGCCACCTTTTTAATGAGCACCTACTAAGTAATATTACTTTCCACGTTATTTTGTTCAGTTTTCATATGGATGTGGGATGGGTCTCTTCTTTCCATTTATTAAAGGAAAACAATCAAGTGATTTTAAAAAATTACTGTGTCTCTTTTTTAAAACAAATCAATTTTATTGGTACCTTTTAGTAAAGCATAAATCCATCCAAAGTATACAATCAATGGTATTCGGTGCAATCCCATATTTGTGCAACCAAGTGATGTTTTCATGTAACCATGATCTTGGTCACTCTGGTGCTTCAAATACTTGAGTTAATTCCCATCAATCTACAGCAGTGGTTCTCAGCTTTGTTTGCACATTAGAATACCTGGAGAGTTTAAAATCCTGATGCCCAGGCCCCACCCCAGAATAATTACATCATAATCTCTGGGGAAGGGTACTAGTATTTTTTTTTTTTTTTTAATTCTCCAGATGAGTGCCCTGCACAGTAAATGTGGAGAATCACTGATGTAGAAACTTCAGTTTCCTTAGTATTTTCTATAAATGTCTGGAGACATTTTCTATAAATGTCTGTGTGGGGTGAGTTACTACACAGTGCATCAGGAGAACACAGGCTCAGGCACAACAGAAACTTTCAGCAAATGACCACTTTATTACTTACACAGCACAAAGGGTCCAAAAAAGCAGGGAAAAAGACCCCATCGTGGCCAGTTCCCCAGGGAGACCTACTGATCAGATCAGTGTCACAGTTCTGCATGCCCCAGTTTGTATCAGGAATGAGGGGCACTTGTGCGGCCCAATTGTTGGTTTCTATACACCCCAGGGATAAGGGAGCCCCCCCAATGAGCAAAACGCCATTCATCAAGCAATCCTTGTTCCCTGGCAGGCAGCTGGGGCTGATTGAGAGTCAACATCTCCCCCAGGCTTCCTGTGGTCACTTGCAAAATAGAAGCATTCTGAACACCTGCATGCAAACAAGCAAAAGTTGAAACATACCAAGTCCCTGAATGTAGACAAGCAAGAGGGGAAAAGGAGGGTATTAGGTGAGGGCTGGGTGATGGCTGCTGAGTGTGTCTGTGATTTTCCCAGCACTCTGGCCCCTGCCTACTTCTCTAAAATATATAGTATTCCTTGTCTCAGAACTCAATATCCTGGCCTCTTTCTCTTCCTCAACTACACCTCAAAATTGTCATCACACACAGGCCATCTGTTGTCCCTCCTGCCAGGATGTTGTTTAGCAGTTATTCATGTGGCAGGGTCATTGTCATCCTTCTGGTCTCAGCCCAAATGCCTTTTCTTCCAAGAGGCCTGTTTTGGCCGCTTTATGTCAAGTTAATGTCATTCTTTCTTGTCACCTGGTTTATCTCCTTCAAAGCATGTTTTACTGCTTTGGATATACATTTGTTGGCATGTGTTTTGTTGTTCTTGCCCCACTAGGATGGAGTCTCCATGAGAGCCGGGACCTTACTTTGCTTGTTCTCCACTATATCCCTCCCTCCACTCCCAGCATCTGGAAGGGTGTCTAGTTCAATAAATATTGCTTGAATAAATGGATGAAGGAGAATGAATTAACTTTGATAGTTTAAGTGATTAATCTTCAGTCTTGTCATTGTATTCAGTATTTGAACTACAGTGTTTTGGGTCCAGGCACGTTGATTTTTCCAATATAATCTAACTGACTATTTCTGTTTTCACTCCCTTCACAAATGTTTAAGTCAACAAGGTTAGAAGAGACATACTGTTCTTAATAAAGAACCTGGGACTTGGTGACTTGGAGTTCACCTTCTGTGATGTGGCACGGAGGAAGCGAGTAGGCACAGCACAAAACCAGCTGTGTAAATAGATTTACCTCCAGTCCAGTTTAAATGAAGTCAGTAAATTATGCCTCCAGACCCTAAACCATTTATTTTACCAAGCTGGAGAAAGAAAAAGAATGTTTAGAGAAGCAATTTCTATGCCCAGGCATTTCATTAAAAACCAAATGGTAGGGGTCCACGTGAAAGAACATGGCACCTGATAGGATTGTGGGAGACACATTCTTAAAAAAATGGAATAATCAAGTGGTAGTCCCCCACTCCAGTAAGTCTTGGCCATTAGTAATAATGGAGGGCCTCACATGGGTGAACCCAGCCCCTGTGTGCCGTGGAGGAAGCACAAAGGGGCGGGCTGGCCTTGTGCCAGCGGGAGCAATAATACAAATCATAAGTCACCTTTCTAAACTCTTTGGGAATTGCTATTGTGATGGGAGGGTGTTAATTTTTCTCCTCTGCACATTTCTGACAATGGAAATACACCCGAGGATAATATTTTATTGGCTTAACATGCATATAGAGCCAGACTTTGCTTTTTTGCTACACACAATAAAACAACCTCATCCCCTATCAGTATCAGGGAAGACTAAGTCTGAACAGCAATCACTGATGGTTGAATATCAGTATTTACCTAATTTGCATTTTCTGTTAAATAGTGCTTGGGGGCTGAGAGTATGGAAAGCTTTCACTATCATTTTCTTTGAACCTTGGTATAATCCCAAGAACAAAGCAAGAGTTCTTGTTTCCATTTGAGAGAAGAGGAATCTGAATGAGAGGTTATACAATCTGCCTAAATTCATTCATCAAGTAATCCCTGTTCCTGGCAAGGAGTTGCCTAAGGTCTCTTAGTTACTGCCTGGCAGCTGGGATTCAAACCCAGGCAGAGCACATTCCATATGCACTATCGACTTGGGGAGCCTCTCTAGGGCAGGGGTTTTTAACAAGGGGTCAATGAGCTTGAAGTGAAATTCAAAAAACCATTCTTCTTGTGAGGATGTGTTGGTGCAGGTGTGATATATTTATTAAATAGTACACAGCATAGTGTAGACGTAGTAAGGGGTCCATGGTTTTCACCTGAATGGCAAAGGGGTCCGTGGAACAAAAAAGGTTAAGAACCCCTGCTCTACAGGATGTAATAATAACACTTGTGTTTATTTCCTAGGCTGCCATAACAACCTGGGTGGCTTAAAACAATAGAAATGTATTCTTTCCCAGTTTTGGAGGACAAGGTGTTGGCAAGGCTAGTTCCTCCTAGAATCCATTCCATTCCTCTCTCCTAGCTTCTGGTGACTGCTGGAAGTCATTGGCATTTCTTGGCTTGTAGATGCATCATTCCCATTTCTGTCTCCATCTTTACTGATGTTGTTCCTCTGTGTGCATCCAAATTCCCCTCTTCTTATAAGGATGCCAGTCATACTGGATCCAGTGCCCACTTTAATCAGCAAGACGTCATCCTAACTTGATCACATCTGCAAAGACTCATTTTCAAATGTTTACAGCTTCCAGAAGGACATGGTATTTGGCAGGGGGCAGTATTCAGCCAAGCACAACACTTAATACATATTAGTTATATGTTAGCATTTTGGTGCATCTTACATACATTTTCTTTAAATCTTATAATAAATCACTTAATTCTCACAACAACCCTCTCACTTAGAAACTACTACTCCCACTTTATAGATACAGATACCAAAGTTCAGGAGGTTTAATGGCTGGCCTAAGGCAATCATAGATAAGTGGCAGGGCTGTAATTTGAACACAGGTTTTTCCACCTCTCTTTGTTCTTCCGTGGTCCTGGGCAAAAACTAGACTAGAAATTGCAAGACCTCTCATGGTGACAAGGATATTGAACCCAAAAATCTGAAACTCAGTTTGGTTACTAAGGCAACATGTGACCCTTGCATTAATCACCTCTCCTTTCCGAAGATTTTTTTTGGCTGGGCAATCTCTACTGTGTTTTGATTCCTAGTCTTGTGATCTTTCCCATTGAATACAAACCTGGGCAAAACCACAAGGCACTATCTGTTAAGTTACCCAAAGTGAGCTTGTTTAAATGTGAAATCACCTGGCTTAAAACATTAACTATGAAAGCAAACTCTCACCAGACAAAGTCCCATAAAGACGAAAGGAGAAGGGGTCTGCTGTTGCAGAAAGAGCAGGGAGACCCTCCTGCGTCCTAGTTACTATCACTTGCAGGAAGAGAAGCAAGGGGCTCATTCCTTTACTCCACGCACTGTTCACAAGGGGACTTGGGGAGAAAAAAAACAAAACCTGGAGCAGAGAACATAATTGCGAGAACTCAGAAATGAAGTAAAGACCAAATTAAAGGAGTAAGCCTCAGGCATAAATACAAATGGATGACTATCAGCAAATCTCCTGTGGCAGCAAGTAGAAAGAAGTATAGAGGGATCCTCTTGCTATTAAAATAAAAGTAGGAAAAATATTAAATGTGTTTGGATGAATTGTATACTTTGGATGGATTGTATGTTTTATTAATATATATAAATAAAATTGATTTAAAAAGCACAAACACATGGAAAAAATTAAATGTTGGAGTTAGCACAGAGGCAGAATTCAGGGGTAGTGGATTCCTCGAAGGGCTCAGAATAGAAATCGTGGTGATAGCACTAATACGCTAATGTTGACTGCAATGTAAACACACATCAGGCCATGGGCTGTGCATTCTTTTGTGTATTACCTCATTGAGTTCTCATGTAGCCCCATGAGATAGTGCCATCATGTTCCCCATTTTACAGATGAGAAAGTGGACTCAGATGCTCAGCAAGCATCCAAATCATACGGCTAGTTAGTGATGCAACCAGGATTCAGAATGAGGCTGTATTCATCCTGAACTTCTCCTTTGAACCACTGACCTAGAGTATGTGCTTGAATTTAAGAGCAACCCTTGTTAGTGGCTCTATTCTAGATAAAGGGAACAGTCTTCAGTCAAGTGACAACACGATATTTTCAACGTCAGTGAACAAACTTATAAACATGGCACTCTCTGCTTCTTTCTCAGCCCCCACTAAAGACTGTCTCTGCCTAATTTCTTAGACACCTCTTCTAGGTCATTGTTCTCCTCTCCCCAATATGTGTGTGTCATATTTGTTTTCTCCATGCCACTCAAACAAACTTCTTCATTTGGATATTGATAAGCGATTTGAGTAATTGATTCATGATTTTTTAAACATCTCCAGAGTGTGAACCACAGTGCCACGCTCTGAGGTGCTGAGCACAGAGAGGGAAGCAAGATAGGGGCATGGAGAGATGCCCAGGAAATTTCCCAGGATCTCCCAAGCACAGTGAAGGAGATGACTAGGTAAACATACTCTCCACCCATAGTGGAGGGGGTGCAGCAGAGATATGCAGGGGCTGAGAAGGAGCCCCAAAACCCACCGAGGGAAGAGGGCAAGGCTGAAATCCACTGATAGTTAAGTAGTGTGATGACGGGATAAGTTAGAAAGATCCCTGCTATATGGGTACACCACGTTTTGTTTGTCCATCCATCCATTGATGGATTTGGATTGTTTCTGCCTTTTGGCGAATGTGGATAGTGCTGCTATGAACATTCATATAAAGGTTTTCAATTCTGTTGAGGACATACCAAGGAGATGGATTGCTGAAGCGCATGGTAAATCTACAGGTGACTTCCTGAGGAGCCACCAAACTGTTTTCCACAGCAGCTGTACCATTTCCCATTCCCACCAGTAAGGGATGAGGGTCTCAATTTCCCTACTTCATATGGATGACTCCATAGAGACAGAAAGAAGATTGGTGGTTGCCAGGGGCTGAGGGGAAAGGGGAATGGGGAATGCCTTAATGGGTATGGAGTTTCCTTCTGGGGTGATGACAAAGCTCTGGAAACAGCTAGCAGTGATGACAACATCGCAAAGGTAATTAATGCCACTAAATTGTACACTTTAAAATGGTTGAATGTTACATGTATTTTACAGAGAAACAAAAAACCATCCCCAGCAGTTCCATGGAGGATGAATTTCAAGGGGAACATAGGGAGGGGTGTAGGGAGGGATGCATGGAGATGACTCCGTAGCCCAGGTGAGAGATGGTGGAGGTTGAGTGTGGGGGAGGCAAAGGAGTGGGGGCATAGGAGAATACAATTACATCGGTTTGATGCCTTGCTCTTCCCTCTTAACACAGCCTCTTTTTTTGGTTCCTGACAAATCTGATCCCTGCACTGTGGCTCCCTCCCTAGGCCTCTCCTCCCACTGAGTCCTCTATTCTCCAGGGACATTCATGTCATATTACATTTGTTAAATAAATACAATAATTCAGTAACACCAGATAGCTTAAGGCTGTGTGTGAAAATCTGCTGAGCAGCTCTGCTCACTGTATCCTTCCTCCTCATTTTCCTACCCCAGCCAACTTAGGGTCCCAGGCTGCAAGGAAGTAAGAAGACCTTAAAATCAATATAGTATTAAACAAGAAGGCACTGAAGCGTGGCCAACCCAGAAGCAATCTGCTGACTCGGAAGCATCAGGAAGGCTTCTCAGGCCTGGCTGCAGCCTGTCCGAGCAGTGGTGGGAAGGCCCAGAAAGACAAATTGCAGTCATCAATCCCAGAGAAGAAAGACTTGCATCTTTATCGCCTTTATCAGCAGGGGCGAGAAATTGCTGCAACCTGGTAGCTCTGTTTCTGAGATGGTAATGAGGATCTCTCTGGACATGGGATGACAGTCAACTTGAACGCAAGTGGGAAATCACCCTGTGTTTCCTGTTAGCAGCCTGACTTCATATGTTGGGAGGTCAGCACAGGCCAGTTCTGTTGGTGTGACTTAGTGCAGAAAGTACTCCGGTCCCATTAAAATGTGCTGTGCCTCCCTCAACCTAACATGAAAAAGCACAGTGTGCAGCAGAGATCAGGCAGAAGGAGCTAAGCTCAGAACCATGAAGAATAGCCACGCAGACTTGGGCAAGCTTCATTCCCTACACCCCCTTCTCAGAGAATACAACCTTGCACACCACAGTGATGATAGGGCCTGGCACTGAACATCGTTGCTGTTCAATACTGGAAAAAATAAATTTATTTTATTAGGCGTCCCTTGATAGAAAGCAGAGCAGCAAGGAGGATAAGACTATGGTCTCTGAAGTCACACAAACCCAGATTTAACTCTGGCTCCACCACTTCCTGCTTGAGTGACCATGGGCATGTTACTTAGACTCTTAAAGCCTCAGGTCATTATCTGAAAAATGGGCATGATGGCATCGACTTCATCAAGCTACTGGGGAGTATATGATAGATGTGTGTTAAGTCCATAGCACATGCCAGCAAACAGCAAATGGTCAATGTTTTTTAGCTAGTATTATTGTTGAAATCGTTATATTATTAAAAAGCAAAAAAGCAGAGAATTTTACTGCCATACTGATTCTGCCCAGGAATTCCTTCTTCATCCCAGAACCCTCAGTTCTCTGCCTTTAGGGTTTTGAACTGATTGTATGAGGCCCATCCACATTATCCAGGGTAATAATCTCCTTGACTTAAAGTCAGTTGATGATAGATGTGCATCCCATCAACAAAATATGCCCCCAGCAATATCTAGGCCAGTGTTTGAGAAAACAACTGGGCATCATAACCTAGCCAAGTCGACATGTACAATTAGCCATTACAATGTTATTCTTAAAAAAAATATATATATATATAGTTTAAGTACAAGGCACTGGCTTCCCCAATCTTCAGTAGGCACTGAACAGATGCTGGCAAAGGTGCCCCAGTGGCAGGGTGCAGCCCCCTCAGCCCCACAAAACCCAGGACCCCAGAAGCTGTTACCTGAGCCAAATGAATCACTTGGTGGACACCCCATCAGGTACCTGGCATTAGAGATTCCTAGGAAATATTTAGGAAGGACTTGGAATGCCTTGGCCTTCCTACAGAGTGTACATGGAGAAAAATACTGTTTTTTTGAAAGTTACTAGGACCCTGTTTTTATCCTCAGGCTGATGACAACTAAGAAACCTCTTTAAAAATGTTTTGTGAAGATTTCATCACTAAATGGATGTAGCAAACTGTCAAATAGCAAGTCCTCGAGAAATGTTCATTCCCCTTTCTATTATGTCCAACTAAATTCATTGAGAAATAATAAAATAATATCCTCAAATTTAAAATCATAATTAAATAAAGAATATATGTCTGCAATTTTTCTGAGGTGTGGACACATATCTACCCTTGCTTCTGGATGAGAATTATTTAAAGGAAAATGTCCTTCCTTTCTCAAACAATCAAATCTGTTAGGGACTATCAAACTAAATAAAAAATTATTCCTTAATGACACCATTGCCTCAATAAATAAAACTGTTGTCTTTAAGCCTCAATCAGTGGGCATGTGCTAAATTTTGTAACCATTCCTTCATCCCTGTATACGTAGATTTTTCTAAAACTTTGATGTTATAAATATCACTGCATTAAAATGTTTGTACATTGTTTGATTTCCCCCTCTTTTTGGAATAACTCCTTATGATCACATCTCATAAATGAAAATACTAGCTTTAAAGATTTGGGCACATTTAAGGCCTGTGACATATGCTCTTTGAGGTTTTCCTTTTTTTAAGATGATAAATTTCATTTCCAGAGTTCATTTTAAAATTGCCATTGGTTTGTTTAATTTTCTTCAATCATTCATTTTTTATTTGTTTCACAAGGTTACTTGGGAAACGTTCAGAAAAACCCTGGCCCTCCTGCCAGATGCCTGTCTAAGAGAGCACTTTGGATTCATGGAGAGAGGCAATTCTATGGAAGGCAAGCTTTATGGCTTTGAGTTTAGCCAGGCTCTCAAAATAGGAACAGCCACATGCAGTACCCTCTCAACATTTCTAAACCAACTGACATCAGACTTCATATTCAAATCATATCTGGCTGAATTACTTCCAATCTAAAATGGCTTTGAAATTTTTCATATTAATGGATTTGAATGTAAAAAGTAATAAGAGAAATCTATAGACCTATATAAATTTAAAGTTTTATGTGTGTGAACCTGGAAATATTAGAAACGTAGCTCATGCAGATGAATAATATTCACAATCTAAAAAGATCTATGATGTGGCCTGCGTGCTGGGGAAGGGCTTGCCCTATAGTACACCAATTTTTGAAGGGCATGAGAAAGAGTTTAAGGCAGGGAACACATTGAAGCCGGCAAAGATTCAAAACTTGCAATCTTCATCCCACAAATGTCATGCTGCATTTTCCAAATCCTCAGATTGTAATGCTTTTTTCTCCAAAAAGTTTTCAAATGTTTATTAAAATGACAGTCATAAAATAGAAATTTTAAAATAAGAATAGTTAACAGTAAAAAGAAAAAAATAGATTCAGCTATTATAAAGGTCAAAATATTCCTGTAATTAAGGATAGAGTGGGACTCTGAGCTTCCTGGCACTCAAAACAAAGAAAGAAACATGGTCCATTTCATGTGTCATGAGCAATCCTCCTGATTCTTTAAGTAAGTCAAAGAGAAACTTGATTTCTGAGTGAAACTTCTTTTCTGGACCATTATGAAGGGTGCCCAGGGTAATATGAAGGCCAATATTATCTGCCAAAATTTCACTGTAAATGCAGAAGCTGAACTCGTACTCTGAGCTTTTAGGACAACCTTCAATTAAAGTTTGGGATATTGGCTGCCATTGCAATTAAGTGATGACAGTTGTGTGAGGACTTGGATGATGTGTTTCAGCTTGGTGGTAAGAGTACTGGAACGACCAGTATCACACTCAGGTTTCCAGGAAGTGATCCTTTAGCTCAGGTATCTACCTCCGACAAAGACCGAGTGTCCAGAGGAAGGGTCAGCATGACCTTTAGGAAGCAAAGTTTAACAAAACGGATTCATCATCAGAAATCACCTATGGTTTTATTTTTAAGACACACTACATCAGAAACAGATAGGGCCCAGGAATGTGCATTTTAAATTCACTGTCCATATGAATCAATAGCAGAGGGTTAGAGTCAGCACTTGGAAACACAATGCTGAGGAGGCTCTTCCTGAAGCATCTCCCTCAGGCTTGCCTTTATGAGGAGGCAAGTGAGAGGAGGCTGGGACTACTGAGGAATGCTTACTGTGCAGGTCATCTGATGTGGGACATTAAGGGCAAAGCCTTCATCCTAAGAGCTGCTGGTGGGCTCCTTAGGGTTTGGGGAAGGCAGAACAAAGAAACCAGGCCATGAGCCCACCCTGGCCTGCCCCACCTCTTGCATTCATGGGAGTCAGATGTTCTTTGCAGGGCAGAGGGGCCTGTTACAGTCATTCTTCTCACATGGCGGTGCCTGTCTGCTCTGGCAAATTTTGATAAATGCAATGCCAAGTTGAGTGGTGTGCAACCACTGCAAGCAATATTAATCAAAAAAGGAGCTGGGAGATCTCTTGGGTACTTTTGTAGCCAGGAAAAAATAATCACATGTCTGATTTCTTCAAATGACCACATTTTTGGTTCATTTTTCAAACCTAACAATCAGAGCAACTTGCATTCTAACCATTAGGCTGGTGTCACCAGCTAGAGTATAAGAAGCTGTCCCCTGGAGGCCGATTGCTGATGTGTACTCTCTCCAGGTGTCCAAAACACAAAATAAATAAAAGCGGATGGCTTTTAATGAAAGCCTTAGCCTCCTCAGTCTAGCTTTTAATTGTGTGATAGACACACACACACACACACACACATCACATCCTGAGCTGTTTATTGGAATTACAAACTCTCAGCCTAAATGTCAAGCTATGCCACAGAGAGAAGTGAACAGCTCAGTTTATTAACGGCAAGTTCAAGGTTGGCACCATCATTCACTGGGATGTGGATTCCCAGCTTCTACTAGAGATCAACACGATCACAGCATTGAATTAGAAAAGATTAGAAACCTAAGGCACAAGAACATACTGCTAAAACTCCTTTGCAGGCTCCGAGCAACCTGCATGCAGACAAGAAGCACGTGTGTTGACATGGATTAAAAGGCTTTCCCGTGCCTGGTTTGGATCAATTTACTCTAGCTTTGGTGTTGAGCAACCTCTCCTTACCTGTATCTGGTTTTTCTCATCAAAAATTAGCCATAATATCAACTGCCTCTAACGGGGTACTGTGAACTTTTGTTATAGCATGTTTTAGGGTCAGTACAGTATCTGATACTGTTTGCAAAACACAGTAGGTTTTCAAAACAATGGCAGCAAGAGGAATAAAGAAGATAGAAATGTTGTAAAATTGTATAGGATAAGGTCTAATCTTGAGTTGAGCGGTTAATTATTTCGGTTTGGGAATTCGAGACAAAGATTTACAGTGCAGACCGCATCCAGATGAAAGGTGAGCACGGAATCAGACCAGACGTGTCATCAGGCTGATTTTTGCACTCCTACCCGTGTGGTAAGCCCAGAACATGTCTACCTGGCTCAAATGCCAGAGTCACTCTCCCACGTCCTGTTGTCATGCCATTAAGGAAGCAATGGCAGAAGGACAGTGCCAGTAGCCAACAAGGGGCCTCCCAGCCCCTGGCCCTAGCCTGCCCCAGGCATTGTTAGTTTGTGACACATTCTTCTCCATGTAAAACTGGCACAGAAAAAAATCGACTAAAAATAATCTTGGGTCAATAAGTGAATCTAACCCCATAGACATTCCAGTGCTTACTATTTTCACCAAGACGAATGGAATAAGAACCAGTGGAAAAATAAGTAGTCAAGTAAAGATGGGAATCTTTTTGTGTGTTTAAGAAATTTCCTCAGGGAGGATTCGATCTCATTGATCAGCTATTTACAGGCCCGGAAGCATTGTTTTATATGGTTCTAGCCTTAAAGGGTGGGAACCTGCTTACCAGGAGGAAAAAAAGATACTTCACTACTATTGGTAAATTATCAGCAATTACTAAAAGCGACTCAAAGTCTTGTCCAGTAAATTCTGAAATGAAAGCAATAAAAAGTTTTCTGGATGCCTTGGAGTCCAAAATATATCCTGGTGACCTGTAGCTGAATTTCCTCTTCTTACGGCAGGCAGGAAATAGGAAGGTCTTAACTGGCAGCACTGTAACCTCATCTGCCACCCAAGGATGGTCATGTTAAGATCATCTGTGCCTGAGGCCGACCCACCCTGAACAGTACACCTTGGAGGGCCAAAGGCACATCTGTAAGTTACCATGAGCTGGGAGCACTCTGCATTCCGCATGCAATTTCATACCTCACAATATTCTTCTCCCACTTTATAGGTGAGAAAACAGATTCAGAGAGATTAAGTGATTTGTGCAAATAAGCGATTTGTCCATGGCCAGTGAATAGCAAATCTGAAGCTTGCACCCGGTTCTGCCACAATCTGCCTAGGTGCGCTGAACCCCAACTCCATTCTGCCTCCTTGTGCTCCACTGTTGGAGCATAGAGGCCATTCAGGGGTGACCAAGACTTTTCTGTTCCCTGCTATAACCTCATCGTCCAGCACAGGACCTGGTCCGCAGCATGTGCTCAATTAACATCTGCTGGGGAGCTGATTTCAAGGAGAAATGATGTTGAGAAGATTGGTATGTTTAAATGCTTCATCTTCTTCCCTCTGTTACATCTCACACACCAGATTGGGAATTTTTAAATTTTTTCCTCTGGAATTTGTGCCTCAGCTTTACTGGATGATTTTATCCCCAGGTTCTTCCATTTCTTGGGAAGGCATTCCTAGTTCCCGTTCCCAGCATCGTGCGCTGTACAATTCCACTCCCTCCCACCTCTGAACCACCAACTCTGCCCCTTGACTGGTCCTTGATCAAGGACTCCATCTCCCAGCACGTGAGGGAAAGAGAGGGAGGTCATTCATGCTGGAAGAAGGATGTCATGCCCCTCAGCCTTGAGAAAATACCAGCCATTTCTGGCAAGTCTCTGCTTGGCAAAATCTTATGGCCTGTGCATTTACAACAGGCGTTTGAGTTAATGAGGCATTTTCAGAACAAAAACTGCTTTGTTTTCATAAAGATGCAAAGCTCCCAAATTGGGGGTGGGGAGAATCTTCTCCTTTCTAAGCTTTTTCTTTAGTGACCTGGGAGAAAAGCGATATAGGAACATTGCAAGTAACATGTAGTACAATATTTGAGGAATGGGGAAACCCTAGTGCCTCATTTCATGTTGACTTGTGACTTAGGAACTCTTCATACATAATCAGATTTTTTAAAACATAAAACTGTATCACCAGAAAATACGACAAAATTAAATTCCAGATAAAGCTATATAGAGCAAGTGAGCATTTGCAGTGATCTCACATCTGGGCCTCTGGATGCCGAGGGTTCCTTTCAGAACAGGCTCTTCACAGAATGTTCCCTTGCTCTCTCCATGAAGGACCTGCACCCTGCTGCTGGCTTGGGAGTTGTGTCATGACCAGCAGCCCCGTCTTCTTACATTCGGTGTGGAAAGCGCGTGAGATGACAGCAGTCAGTCTCTGAGCTGAACCCAGCTGGGGCTTCTTGTGACCCCTTCCAGGTTCTGGGCCCCCCGCAGCCTTTCTCTGATTACTCTGTAACTATGATTGCCTTTCCTGGGAACCTGACTAATGACTGCAGTGAAATGGGACTTGGGAGGGCTTCCTGTTCCAGCATGAGCAGTCTTGATGGTGATCACCCTTAGCCCCTAACATGACCCGGGCAGGGCTGGGGTGGGCTGGAGTGCAAGGCCCGGTAGGAACCCAAAATAACTCAGGTCCTCTGTTCCTGCTGACATCTCCTACCAAGCAAAGATGGGGCCAGAAAAGGCAAAGCTTATGCATTTTCTCTGCATCCGCTCCAGCCAACCCGCCCCCTACACGCGAGCACCAGGCTTAACCCAGCACCAGCAAGCAGGCCCCATCGTCTTCATTCCATAGCTCAGCTTCAGCTCCTGCCCTGGGCCCCTTCAGCTTTGAACATCTCTATGTCCTTCTTTCCTGGCCGTCTGGAATGTGGGTAGACATGTCAACTGAAAAATTCACCTTCACACCAAAGTATCCAAAGGCTCCAGTTGCACTCTCTTTGCTTTTAATCCCACAGTAGCTAAACTCAAGCTGACGCGGGGTATCTGCTCACGGCTGTCCAGGCGGCTCGGTACTGAGGTGCCAGCCGCATTCCTCTGACACCTGCGCTTCGACTGGCACCATTCCCTTCCCTGTCTTAGATTTCAACAGCGTCTCTAACAGTTCTGAGGTTTTATTCACTCGGCCCCACTGCTATTTTTACACTTCTGTCAAATCTCTTCCTGATCCTCCCTTCTTTGAAAAAGACCCCTATAAATCCCAGCAGAATGACAGGAATGCAAGACACTGCAAGGGCGGAAAGGGATGGGACAAGCGCATGGTCCTACAGTTGTTTCCATTTCGGGATCAGAAAACGGGTGAAATGTTAAATGGTAGCCACACAGCTATATCTGTTTTAACAAGGCCTTTCATGAATTTTACCCTAATAATACATAAATAAATAAATTAAATTAAATGAAGTAACGTTTAACCATGCCTTGTGACTCTTGGAACATAAGCCAACTTGAATAGCCCATTTATCTATTCACAGACTTCCTAAATTGAACTCACAGCCAATTTATATGTATATATGATGAAGGGAAGCTGGAAGAGGCAGACTGAAGGTAGATAACCAGGCAATAACGTGTAGAGTAATACATAATCTGGTTGAAGTACCAAGGGCTGGAGAAGCCCAGCGTAGAGGTCCTAACGTGGACTTGCTGGAAAAAATAAGCTTTGGGGAGAAGGTAGAATCTAAGTTGAAACCTGAAGAGTGACTGCAAAGTCAGATGTGGAAGAATGAGAGGGTGTTCCAGCCACAAGCTCCAGAATGTGCCGAAGAAGAAGCTGGAGATAATGTGATGAAAGGAGGCTGGTGTTTTAGCATTGGAATGGAGGAATGCAGTAGTGAATAGTGCAGCTACAGAGGTGACCAATTGTGAATTACTGATTTCACTTCTAGTCACCTTCATGGTCCACTCTGAATCTGGAAGCTGAAGAGCTACCCCATCCCCTCACTTTTTGGAAAATGGTGTGCTTGGCTACTTATGGACATTTGGGGCTCCCCATCTACTAGAGTATAAAGCTCACACTCCCAAGTTTTGGCTTAAATAGCTCCGACTCACGAATTCAGACTCATGTCTCACCATCATCAGGCTCTCACACACCTTGACACCCATCACACAAAACTTCTGTTTGACACCACTTTGCACCCCTTTCCTAACACTATGTATTTGCACATGCCATGCCTCTGCCTGGAATTGCCTCCACACACTCACATTCTGCCAACATGTGCCTACCCAATTGTTTTAGTTTCCCGGCTGCTAAAACAAATACCATACAGTGCATTGGTTTAACACCAGGAATTTATTGGCTCCCAGTTTTGAGGCTAGGAAAAGTGGAAAATCGAGGCATCAGCAAGTGATGGTTTCTCCCCAAAGACTGGCATTCCGGGGCTGGCTGCCAACGTTCCTTTATCATTGGATTTTCTGTCACATGGCAATGCACATGGTGGTGTTTTCTCCTTTCTCTTTCAGGTTCCATTTACTTTCAGCTTCTAGCTTCTCCCATAGCTTCTCTCTCTGTGGCCTTGTCTATAAGGCTTCCAGTAATAGGATTAAGACCCAATCTTATTCAGTTGGGCCACACCTTGACTGAAATCACCTCATCAAAAGGCCCTATTTACAATGGGTTCATACTCACAGGAGTGGATTAAGATTAAGAACATATTTTTCTGGGGTTCATAGCTCCAAGCTTTCAAGATCCAAGTTTTTCAAGATCCATTGCAAATGCCACCTCCTCCAGTGAGTACAATTAATTCCCTCAGGAAAAATTAACCATTTCTTCATCAGCTTTCTTCTCAAGATGTTTGTTTAATAAGTTTATATCTCAAGTTCTCAATTTCTTGACACAGGATCTTCTCACATACTTAAGTAACTACAAAGAACATTTTAAAATATCAACAATTGAGTATGAATTGACTAGTCATTTGATCAACTGTATAAGACAGTTTATAATTATAATTCATAATTCTATTATGTATATCCATGTCCATTGGTTTATAACTTTTGGTCGGTATCCTAAATAGACTTAGCTCTTTGAAGAAAGGAAACCTATTTTTCTCATTCATTGCTGTATTCCTAGTGCTTATTTCTAGAGCACGGTATATATGAAGTGCATTCATGAATATTTATTGAATGAAAAAGTGAGAAAAAGAATGTAAGTAAATGGACTTCCCACCCCCACCCCCCCACACACACATAAAAAGAAAGCACCTCTTAAAATATATGTATATATATATATATATATATAACATTTTTGTAAGCAAATACACATATAT
>JAKSZT010054017.1:8728619-8757817 GCA_026826555.1 Tolypeutes matacus | reverse complement strand
CCTTCCTTCCTTCCTTCCTTCCTTCCTTCCTTCCTTCCTTCCTTCCTTCCTTCCTTCCTTCCTTCCTTCCTTCCTTCCATCAAATTGACTAAAGTCCTACAATGATCAAGACATGGTAAAAATATTTGGACTGCAAGAGTTAAAAACAAGAAAACAAACAAACAAACAAAAAAGGCATGATCCTTGACCCCATGGAACATACAGTGTATGGGGGAACTTGAATTGATAGATAATATGGATGGTACAAAAAAGAAATGAGTAGGTACTATGGGAAAGACTAATGAAAGGAGGCTGCATTGAATTTGGGGTCAGGGGAAGCATTTGTAAAAAGCTGAGACCAGAGGACTGAGAAGAAACCAGGTGTATGAAGAGGGGAGAGCACTCTTGGCACCCCAGTGGGCCTGCTTGGCTCATTTGGGAAACTCAGTGAAGGCCAGTGGAGTTGGATCTTTCGATCTCAATGCAAAAGAGCCATTGATGGGTAATAAATAGATCAGAGGGTTGAAAGGCCAATTTGCTTGTAAAGCCACTGTTTAGAAAGAAGTGTGGAGAGGAGAGTGGGGTGAGGCAGAAGACAACGTAGGGGGAAGAGTTAGGCGATATCACAGTTGTCCAGGTAAGAGAGGATGGAAGAAGTGAGGTTAGAGATAAGCAGAGAGGGTCAGATGGAGATGGGAGACAGTGAAGACTAACTGAAGGAATGCATAAATGAATGAAACCACTGAATGAAAGAACCCAGTGATATAATCATTCTGAGAACCATGGGATCTGACCTCAAGTGGAAGAAATGAGGTCTCTTCCCTTCCTAATTCTGTCCTCTGCAGGAGAGAGACTTGCCTGTAGAAAGTGTAGGCATTTTTGCACATGGGGATCTTCTTAAGCTCCCCTCTCGCCTGTCACATAGCAGGCATTCTGCATCCATTGCTGAATGAGAAGAATGACAAGGAAAGAGCACACTTTCACCTGGCTATGTCTTCCTGGGGCCCTGGTGTTGGTGTTTCTGACTCATCAGACTTCCTACTTCACAGCCAAAGCCCAGTCTTCCAGCATCTCAATTGCAAAGTCGCTTTTTTAAAGGAAAGTGGTCATACACTGTTGAGTTTGTGACATTAGCCAAGCACTGTTTTCCACAGTATTTATAATCTGGGTTCTCTTCATTCACCTCACACGTGTGCAGACAGGACAAGGAAGCCATTCCTTGCAAGAGAGGTCCAAATTGTTGATTAATTAGTACAATCAGGGATTCACAGAGCCATTCAGTCACAGCTCTGGAAGGCACCTTAGTGGCAGTTAAGTTCACCATCCACCCCCACCCCATCCCAACAAGAATCTCCTCCAGAAAAGGCCTGATAGGTACTACAGCCTGATCTTGTACCTTCCCTGGGCCAAGGAGCTCACCACTTCACAGCACTCTCCTCCATTTCACTGCCAATCCATTCAAACCATAAGGTTTAGTACAAAGAAGAAAAATTAGCTGGACCAACCCATACTCTCAGGGATCAATACCTCCTTCCACATGGCAGCCAAGCACAAGTTTGCAGAGGATGAAATCTTCTCTTTCCCTATTCAATAGCCCCATTTCCTTTAGCAGATGCACATATGAAATGATTTCAGCACCTTCGCCAGCCTGCTTGTTTCTCTCCCTAAGATTCAAGTTGGTCATTGTCTGTCTTAAAATGAAGTGCAGGTATTATTGAGTAGAGTGTTCCAGGCACGAATAACCAAGAGACTCTGTCTTGGTTGGTGAAACCACCAAGCCACCCAAGACAGAAGTCTGGAGCCGCTCCAATTTTCCTTTCCCTTCTCGTTTCACATCCAAATCAAACAGCTGTGTGATATTTAGCTCTTATTTTTCTCTCTGCTTTTTCCTTCTCCTTTAATCCTACTGACAACAACCCATTAGCAGCCCTTCCTCTTGCCTAAAGAGTAAAAAATCTCAGATTAAACTATGATCCCTGCTTCCAGCCTTCTTATTCTTGCCCTGACATTTTCTCCTGAACACAGACGCAAAGACTACACCTGTGAAAATCAGTTCCCCTTCCCATCCTTAATGCCCTTCAGTGAGTGTGGCTGGGGTGGGAGGGAAGGGAGGCAGCCAGGTTTCCAGTGCTCCAGAACACCTTAAAGTTCAAGTTCGAACTCCAAATTATCTTGCCATCCATGACCTGTCTACCCTCTGACTCCCTCTCTAGCCCACACTGTGCTTTTAGAATTTCACATGAATCCTCAGTCTTATCATAGTTTTCCACGTCTTCTGACTTGCTTGTGCTGTCCTTTCTTAACAATGACCTTCCCACTTCTTTGTTGGGACAACACCTGCTTGCCCTTCTACGTTTAGAGGCACATCCCTCAGGAGGCTGCTTCTGACTGCCCAGGAGAGGTTAACCGCACACAAACACACATTCCGCTCCGACCAGGGTCTCGTGAAGCTTTTTTCCTGCCCTTGAAGGATATGCATATCACTGTGCCTGTCCAGTGCCTTGATGTTCCACTCCCATTAAACCAGGAAAGTCAATTCTTCTATGTTCTCTGGGTCTGGGACTATGCTTGGAATGGAGGAGAGCCTCAGTGCATGCTAATAGGGCCCCCCACATTAGGACTTCCCTGGTGCAGTTGGAGAGGTCACGACATGTCATGCTTCACACATTAATTTCCTGAGTGGTTCTTGGGCATGGAGAAGATGCAGCCTTGTTCCCTGCAGAGTCGATCTCAATCCCAAGAGCCACCAGGGCTTGGTAAAAGCCCTGACCCTAAGCACTTATGATTTACACAGCATTGGAACACCACATCCAAGACAGCCTAACAATGCCTCCCCCTCAGGAAACTTGGGGACTTTTCATGGGCCAAACACAACCTTCACCATAGTCACTGGCAACTTCTTATTGCCTCAACCCGACCCTGAACGTATATTAAATTGATTTGTTAACTGTCCCCCTTTGTTAACTGTCCCACTTAAGCATTAAGAGAAATACACCCACATTCTAATTAGTAATTTAAAAAGTAATTTTATACATACTTTTATGATCAAACAATGCAATATAAAACAAATATTTAAAACTTATCTTAGAACGTAGCTGCCCTGATAAGCATAATTTAGAAATCTTTAATGAATTCACCTCAATTAGCCTTTAATTAAATAGCTCATTAAAAGCTGATTTGAATACTGCTCATGGAGAAATCCTTGTTCAACTGTTGTGACAGAACAGGAAGTTAATGAAGTTAAAATTAAGCACAATTTTTGGGAACCATCTGAAAGTCATAAAGCTACAAGGGGAAAAAAAGTCTCTGAACTCTGCCTGACACCTGAGACTTTTCATAATATCCAAAGGCTCATGTGCCTGCAAGACTGCCAGGCCCCAGGGCAGGGACTGTGTCTTTCCATTCCTTCTTCTCATCTAGGGCTTATGACATTGGAGGCAGAAGTAATGCTCAGGGAATGAATGAATGAACGGACGAACTAATGAATGAGCAATCGGAATAGAACTGCACTCTTTCTAAATTCAAGCTAAAGTAAAAGAATAGAAAGAAACTTACGCTTATGGAGCCCCTATCACGTATTGAATGTTTTAAATGAATTGTTTTTTATTTATGCCTCACAATAGCTCTTTATACCAGGGGTTAAAATATTCCTATTTTGCAGGTGAATGAACAGGAGCATAAAGTGGTTACATAACACAGGTAGCAAGTATCTGAACTGAAATTTTAACCCAGATGCAAGAGAACCACAAGTATTAAAAAATTTCAAGGCCCTTTGATACCCTTACCTGAAGAAATATATATATATATATATAGTAGCCTTCCCCTTCTCATGACCCCTACTGCCCACTCCTTCCAAAGAACATGTCCCCAAGCCAGTGGCTTTTGTTGCAATAGCTATGTCATTTCTGGGATGTCACCTATCAATTGATTCTTCTGAGAAGCGAACGATGCTCAAGAGTCTCCTTTGAGAATTCTGAGCCAGAATTTCCATCGCAGGCATTGAGGGGCAGAAGCAAGCTTCTAAGGGAGCGTTGGCAGTAAAGCATCACACCCTCTTGGAAGAGGAAAGCGAGACAACGATACCATTTTCTTAACCTCGATCAATCAGAAACATTTCCAGCAGATTCTAAGACAGGAAAGTACCCAGGGAACCAGCATGACTGGAAATTCCCTGCTCAAGCCAAGGTGAGGGCTTCCTTCTATAAGCCCACGCTGCTGAGACCCATGGCTGCCCTTCAGGGAGTCACATTCATGGATGCAGGGCCCGGCTTCCAGGTGTTTCTGCTGAACTCAGCCACCTTAGGTGGTCTGAAAATCAAAATCTGAGGTGCACAGCAGCCGGAGCAGGGTATGAGGGATGGAGGGAGTATGAGGAAGAGGGACCTGTGTACTCACACAGCCGGAAGCAGGAGGGCTGGCCTGACCACAGCTAGACCTCTGCCCAGGGCTGCAGCTGAAACCACTGGGGGCAAATCAGTGCTCAACCCTTAGCCACTGGTCCTGCCTGCCTGGGGTCACTTCTGGCCCAGATGTAGGCTTGAGCAGGACTGGGGCTTCTAAAGATCCCAGCGATGGGGGGAAGGTGACAAGCAGGGATCCGGTCCGCCACCCCAGCATGGACAGAACAGCTGCTTTTCTTTCACCTATCAAGCTGATGAAAGAGAAGTCCTTAGGACAAAGGCTTTCCTGACTTTAAGGATAAAGTAACATTTGTAAGACACTCACACGCCCCGAATCTTCCCCATACCAACCCCAGCTAGTGTCTTTACAATTACTGTTTGCATACTTCCAGAGTTAGAAGCCTTTTTGTCCCTAAAAGCAGCCAATTCCATTCTCCGTCAGGTGTGACCTTGAAAACTGTCTGCTTTGTGTCAAACCAAAAGAACTTTCTGTAGCTTCTACCCCCAACCCTGTTCGTGTCTTCTGCTGTTTCCTGGAAAACTCCATCTCCTATACTCACATTAATTAACACTTCCTGAGCAACTGCTATTGGTCCAATGACACCCCCCCCTCCCCACCACCCAACACACATAGTTTATTTCAGGGAGGGATTATCAATATGCCCATTTTCAGAGATTAACGAGGCTCAGTGAATTAGGACAACCAGGTCGCTTGATGGTCTGTAACAGGGGCAGGATTCAAAGTTGAGTCTGACTGGATATCCTATGCTGGCTCATATTCTGATCAAGGGTGTCAGAGGAAGGCAGATGCTGCACCCTTCTGCACATTCTCCTGGGAACTCCGACCAGGACATAGGACCTTCTGTTTCTTGCAGACTCTGGACTCCAGTGTTGATTCTGGCCATCCAACCCCTTTCTACTGCAATGCCCACCCAGGAACTAGCACATAATGGGCACTCAGCAAATGTATGCTGAAGAAATTAAGAAATGCAGAGGGTAGGGAACTCCTTGAGGTGCCTACCATTTTTCTTGTGCCTGCATTTTCTGGACCTGAGGTTTTAATCCATATTTTTTTTTCAATGTGCTGCTCATGAGTAGGTTTTGAAATATGTACAATGCTAGCTACAGGAAACAATATGTGCCTCTGCACTGCCCTTTTCCCCTGCAGTGCTCTTGCTGCCTGCCTCCTCAGCATTTTGCCTCATCCTTGAATGGGCCATAGTCCTCCCTGCCTTGGTGGCTTTGGCATGGGGTCCTCCCTCTGGCTGGACACTCTTTTGCCCCACCTTTACTTGCACACTCCTACTCTTCCATCCCTTCTATAAGGAGGCTTCCTCTTCCTTCCCAGTATAGATTATGTATCATCTCATTTGACTCCATATTATTTCCTTCTTTACAGTATCCAAACTTTATATATATAGGGAACACCTGTAACTTCCACTAGGGAAATCTGTGAAAAGGCAGGGATGGTGTCTCTGCACTCACTTTGGGATCCCCAGCACCTGGTGCCCTGTAGGTACTCAATAAATATGTATGGAATGAATGAATAAATGAGTAAATAAAAATGAATGCATGGCTGTTTCATATACGTATGTGAACAATTCCAAGATGTAAAACAAGTAACTACTATTTATATGTTCACATCTGTGCAAACAGCTCACTCTTCTGCCCCATCTAGACAGCCCCAGGAGTTTCACTTCATTTCTTTCTTTACTTGCCAAGATGCTTCTATCTACAGGCCTGACTGCACCATGTCAGCTTTCCTGGGATGGTTAAGGGGCTTCTACGAAGATTGAGTAGAGCCACAAATTCCATTTGTAGGCCATGAAAACTAAAGGTAGTTAGTTCTGCATAAATTGAAATTTCTTTAAAGGTCCATTTGTATGCATGAAAAGTTCAGTCTGGGTTTGCACCTACCCCTACATGACATTAATCCATTTATATTCTGATACAGCTCCCAGTACAATAACAGCACACACAACAACCAGGCATCCCTTGCAAAAGCCGATGGATTTCATTATGCATCCATCAATCATTTATTCTTTACTCAACCCTTATTTTCTTGTTCATTGCCTCTTCAGTCCTTCAATTAGATGCTAGCATACAGGATCCACTCACCCACCCATCCATCTACCCATCCATCCTTCCTTCATCCATCCATCCATCCATCCTTTCTTCCACCCATATGTCCATTTGCATTCTAAACATTTGGTGTTTGCCTAGGATTTGAGCTAGTTACCATGGGATCCACAGGGATAGGTCAGAAATCCTGGTTTCCTGAGAATTTGTGGCCTGGAAGTGAGAATCCAGGTCAAATTAGGAATAAAACAGAGAGCTATGAAAGATAAAAGAGTTTCCTTCTTCTCAATCAATTACAGGTCAAAATTCTACATGACCTGACTAGGACATCTCAGCCATACCTACTGTCACCTGGGTACATCTATTTCTCCAGGCCAGACCTGTTTGGTGAGCTCCAAGTAGGTCATTTAAACAGCCTACTTTGACATATTTCCTCTTGTCTAATTAAAAATTTATTGTTTTGGACTGGTTAAGACTGATCCTTTGATTTTTGTCCAGACTCATTCTCTTTCAGTGTTAACTGATTCACCAAAGACTCTTTCCCAGAAATTAGGAGTCATCCTTGTCCCTCATTTTCCCTCACCCACTGACAATTCATCATATTTTACTTTCTCAATTATTCTTACTATCTTACTACCACCATCACCCAGGCCCAGCTCCCATTATCTCTCATTGGGACAATTGCAATATCAACTTGCATCTGCTCTGGCTGTTTCAAATCATCTTCCTACAATACCGTTTTCAAGTGCAAATTTGATCATGTGACCCACCTTGTGCTTAAAAGCTACCAGTGTCTTTTCCCATTGCTCTAGGGGAAAGGTGAAGGATCTCAAGGCTTACCTGGGCTGGCCCAAAAGACACCCTGAGTTTTCCCTCATCCCCACCTGCCCCATTTGGCTCTGCATTCTCCTGTCACACATTCATTCTGGTGAACGTGAGATTGTGCCTCCTGCTAAGGGGCTCTGCCCGGGCCTTTGCTTTCCCATGATACTTTCAACTTTTCTCATTCATTAGCTCTCAGCCTAGAGACCCTTAATCTGAACAGAATCCCCTGACTTCCTGAGCTGGGAAGGGTACTTTATTATGGTCACTGCAGAGATGCTGCCAGTGCCCCGTCCATATCCCCATGACCCATCCCAGAGGATGGCCACATACAACCCCTGCATCTCTCTTCCTGATGGGTTCTCTGGCTGTAGGAATGTGCTTGGCCCATGTAAGACAGGTTGAGAGTATCAGGGAATCCATGTCTGGAAGCACCCTTCAGCCTGTGAAGGACAGGAGTTGGTAGGTAACTACCCTTCTGTCCTACTCCTCAGCGGGACATTTCTAAGGTGAAATCACTTCCCAAATAATCCACTTGCATGCAAACCCTTGTCTAAGGGTCTGTTTGGGGGAAGCCAAAGTAAGTCATCATCACAGAAACATACTTGTTTCTTCCAGATTGTTTAGCCATCAATTGTCCATGATTATGCATTTATTAGAACAAATCTTGGACAACTATCTCTCTCCCTGCCTAGACTGGTAACTCAATGAGAAGAGGGACCTGGTCTGCTTTTTGTTCTCCATCGACAACTTACTCCTGACATAATACCTGCCCCATAGCTAGTGCACAATGAATCGTCATCAAATTGAATAAAAAGAAATGCCAAACTGTGTCCCAGCCACTGGATATAAAATTATTATGGCTCAATCCCTAAGAGGTTCACAGTCTGGGATAAGCAAAATAAAATACTTATAATATATTCTCTTTGCAATAAATGTCATTCATTCGCACCAGACATTATGAGAGTCTAGGAAAGGGTACTTAACCCAGCTAAAGGGCAATCAGGGAAGGTTTCCCAGGGACGTGGCCCCCAAGCCCAATCACAAAGGGCACGTAACCCAAGGGAAGAAAGCTTCCAAACCAAGATTCTGTGAAATTATTGAGAAGAGGTAGAACAAAAGTATTTTGTTGGGAAAGTTATAATAACTCATAACTCAAAGTCTCAGAACCAGAATAATCATATTGTAGTAAGTTTTAATAAGGGAAGTTAAATTGCAAAAGTATCAGTAAGAATGTTGTACATCTAGTGTGAATACTCAGATGTGGCTTGTTCCAGAAATTAAGCTGATCTTAAAATACTCTTGTTGAGGTGCTCTCATTTCTCTGGAAGCAGTGATTAGGGCAGCAGGGAGCTTGGCCCGGGGAGTTTCCTGTCTGCCAAGTCTTTGTCAACCCCCAGGAGCCAGAGAGTCTTGTTCAGGGATCAGATGCCTCCTCAGGCAGGGCCTCTGAGTTCTGAACTCTGTTTCTATATTTCAAGAACCACACCTGAAATTGTCAGCAAACTCTGTTTGCATTTGTCAATGTGCTTAACACTGGGAAGAATGTGCCAAATTGCCTAACACTGTCGTCATTCGGTAGGATCCAAGCTTACCTTGTGTATCACGGTGGATTGAGTGCTGCAACCAACAACCCCAGAACCTCATTTCTTGCCCATTTAAGTGTAATTGGATGTTTGATGGTTGGTCTTTCAATGTGGTGATCCAGGGACACAGACCTCCTCAGTCTGGTGGTTGTGCCATCTTCTAGATCCCTGTTGTTCTCCCTGGCTGCTCTGCATTCTTCCAACACACTGGGAAGACCCTATCAAGTTGTGCAGGTGGTTGTGTTGGCTGGGCCTAGAGCTTTCTGTTTTCACAACACACATCTATGGCCATAACTCCATTATGTGCTCCAAATACAAGTGAGCCTGGGAAACATGGCTCAGTGGTGTTCCCAAGTGGAAAAAGAAACAGGGTTTTGTGAAGACCTAGAGATTTCCCTATACTGTTCAAGGCGTATTTTGAAATGGTGGGTCATGAGAAGATAACTGCAGATGTTGTTCCCTGTCTACTTAATGGAATGTAGTCTGTCCCTCACTGTTTTTATGAGATCATCTTTTTCCACTTTTCAACTGACAGTGAGGAACTGGGTCTTTTGCACCCCATGACCTGGAATTTGACTGACAAATATGTTGATACTAGGAGTTACTGGAGAATGTTTGTCTAAATGACTTTTTCAGTTAAGAAACATAAAGACCAGAAATCAGTGATATGCAAGGAATGGACTTTCTCTTGGGAAAACAAATGACTTCAGTTCTTGGAAAAATTCCTTCAATTCAGGGAAACTTTTTTTTTTTTAAGTAAATCCTAAAGATTTGGGAAAAGGTGATCTGAAGATAAATCAAGTAGAATTTATGCCAAATATCTGTGTCTTGGAAAAGCTCTTGATTAGAGTTGTAGATGCTGAATATTTTTCTCCTTATAAAGAACAGAGTTGAGGGTCTAAGGTCAACATCCAAATTAGGTTGTTATACTCATCTCCATTTTAAAGGTGAGTAAATCAAGGATGAGAGGCATTAAGCATTTTTTCCCGATGTCATACAGCTATTAAGTGGTACAGATAAGATCAAAATCCCAAAATTCTAATATGAGAGCCCATGTTCAATAGTGCAATTCTCTTGGGGATATTGGCTCATAGGCAGGTGGGGAGGTTACAGATTACTAGAATACATGTAACCCATTTATATTACTGCCTGAAAAGGTAGTATAAACAAATATTAACAACCCTTCCACCCAGCTACAACATGGTTAAATTTTAGTAAAATGGTAACTATCTTACTCCCTTGCCCCACCTTCAGAAATTTTCTTTACTAAATTATTAATGCGGGCAAGACCTTCTTCTCTTGGCTTCTGAATCATCCTTATTATCTTCCCTCTAAACTTGGATTTGCAGAAACCAAACAAACTCAGGGTCAGTCCAAACATTGCTTTTATTAAAGTCTCTTTTCTTTGCAAAATAACCGTTTTGACAACTACAAGTCTCTGGGATGCTCCACTCATAATAGAGTCTCTTCAGAAAAGGTGATGTGGCCAGTGGCAATGTCCTCATGATGGTGGTCATTTTCTGGAAGGGACCAAAGCCACAGCAACACAGATGCCCTGGGCACACTGATTCTAACACAGGCCTCCCAGTGTGGTGACAGACTCCTTTCCCTCTTTCTATGGAATAACAGAAATTTGAAAAAATTTTATCTAAATTACACATATTCATTCATTCTTATAATATTAATTGATGCATTTTCTGTACAAAGTACTGTGGCATCCACGAAGGATAAGACAGGTAAACTTGTAACTTATGATATATTTTCCATTTTGGAATCTAGGTAAAGAATGGTGGGAACACAGTCCTAGGTTGCCAAAGTCATGTCTTAACATTTGGAGGCAGAAAGGATATGTGAAAATTGCCATTTTGTTAAGGGGAAAACTGAGCATTTAGGGACTTGCAGAGGATAAAGCACAGGTAGAAAGTAGTCAGTCCAGGACTCAAATCTATGCTTGTGATCGATAGTAGAAACAAGAGCATCAGAAAGGGTCATAAATGGTCATTTAGACTTATCCTACAGTACCCCAAGACTTGGGCTTCCCCAAACTTCTGTCCTATCATCACGGTTTCACTACATGAGGGGAGGATTGTTATAATCGTGTCCTGCAAGAATATCCTCCCATTTAGCAGTCCAAAAAACATCCATGTTTTCTCTGACTCAAAAATTGTGTATTAAAAGTGCTCAGTAAATATCAGGTATTTCTGTGTGCATCATATTCAAGATGATGACCACCTGGTTACCAATTTCCCTACTTTTCAAATGTGCACCAAAAATTTTTTTTAAACCAGAGCTATGTTTTGCTTTGTCTAGTTATTATTATTATTATTATTATTTTGGTCCCTGATTTTTCCATAAATTATTCGTAAATAAAGGCCAATTTTACTAGCAACATAAAATTTAACTCTTGACACAAATTTGCTTTTACCTCAACATGCTTGAAAGGTACCTTTGTCCATTGTCTCACTCCTAACGATTACCCCCTTAAGTCCTGGGCTGATGTTTTTTTTTAACAAGGAATTATTTGCATTAGATAGGAGGTAGGCAATTTGAGATACAAGGTAAGCATTGACATGAGCTTTTCTTCTTGGCCGTATTGTATGTGTATAACTTACATTAGGTAGAGAGAGTTTTATTATTAATCATTTGTGCCAATAAATGTCTTATTAAATCTAACTTTCACTTATGGAGTATGCAAGTGTCATTATATAAATATTATTTAATTATGTAATGGCTCAACTATTAAGAAATCTGTATTTAACTGATTTCAAACAATATTCATCAAATGCTCTATCCTAGGGACTATTTGAGAATCCCATAATCTTCTGATTAAAGATGATAGTATTTTACTGATTGTATTTGGTTAGGCCATGTTGTCTTTATAATAAGGTGTGTTGATATTAAAAATGATTAAACATTTTCAAGAGAAGAACCACTTCATATTCACCAACCTTTCATCTCCGTATTATGAATTATATATTATTCTTTCACTCCTATATCCTCAATACTTTTTTCTCCCTTTGTAGGCAATTATACAGTGACCCATCTGTACAGCTCATGAGATTTCTAAATTTTTAATGAATACCCGTAAATATGGAGGAAATGAGTGCAAAATTTATCACCAGCTGGACCATATTAAATTTGGGGGGTGGGGGTTGGTTATCCCTATAGTCATTTACTTTACTTTTTGAATTTAAGAGGAAATTATTTTAGGGTAATGTAGAGAATGATGGATGCTTACATTTATAAAGTTCCTTTGACCTAATATATGACCAAGATCCAAGTAAGTGAGGACTTGCAAGTCTAATTGAACGTTACTTTGGATTTATTTTCTGAGAGATGGCAGAGGACTCAAGGTCCAGGGCATCATGAGTCTTGGCTGTCAGCTGCAGTGAAGAAGGTAGAAGATGGGATTAGGCTGGGTCAAATTTAGGGAACTAACCTATGGAAAAGACTAGTGGTCCAGATTATGGCATCCAAGGAGGCATGAGAGACTTGGTCTTAGCCCAACACTAATGGCCATGGTGACATAGAGGAATTCTTTAGGGAGCAGATCACCATAACAAAGTGTAAACTCTATGAGGACAAGGCTCATGCCTTTTACATTCATTGTTATATCCTTAATACCTGGCACAGAGCCTAACACATTAGTTTTTTAGAAATATTTGCTAAATTAGGGGTGAGAAGAGAATGCAGTCAGTGTCAAGGCTCATGTAAAGTATCATTTTAGAGGCTGGGTTCAGCACATGTTTGAGGACCTCTAGGCAGAATCTCTAGACAGACCCTAAAAGTATAAGGCAGTATCTTAGAAGAGGAGAAAACACATGATGCTTAGAGCTTACTCAAGAAACAATGGGTTCCAATCATTGGTTGGATATATGTCTATTACTCTCATTTATTCATTCAACAAGCATCTATTGGGCACCAGCTGTGATCCAAGCATTGCATGAAGTGTTGGAACACAGAGATAAAAAGTCTTAAAAGAACTATTACCCTAGTTAGGGGAAAGACATTTGAATGCCATTGATGGGAGACCCTATAAGCAGTACTGTCTCTAGGGTGAGGGTCAGGATTTCAGGCCTTTGAGAAAGGGTTCAGAGAGCTCCCCTGCATCCCATATCCTCTTCAACAGCAGGGCTTGAGCATTCTAGAAATTCTAAATTACTTTGAAGAAGTTGGTTATTTTATTTCATTTCAATAAACACTTTGATTGAGTCAGGCACTATGCAAAGAGCTTTACAAATATTAATTCAGGTAATCCTCATAACAATACTGAGGAATGGATACTAGTATTTATATTTTATATGAGAACACAAGAATTCAGAGGTTAAGATTTGTCCAAGATCCCACAGATAGTATGGGATTTGACCTAAGAAAATTTCACTCCAAAACCTATCATCTTAAACCCTACACCACTGTGTGTACAATGATGATTTCAGAGAAGGGTTATATCGCCATGAGGTGGAATTGATGTAGGTGGAGGGTTTGGGAGTTTTTCATAGAAGACTTGGACTTGAATTAAGTCTATATGTGAACATAAGAGGTTATTCTTTTCAGAAACCCCAGTAGGAGTTTTGGCAATTTGAGATTATTTTTGTTAATCCCCCCAAAAGAGAAAGATTATGTTTGCAAACTGGTCTGTTTCTGTGGGTGTGATGCCTTTTGATTGTATTCGATTTGGTGAAGGGCCTCTGATTAATTTACTTGATAAAATCAATTTAGGGCCTCTGATTGGGCTACGTCCATAAGGTGTAACTCAGGCTGAGTCCCCACCCCCACCCCGGGTGGACTGATATAAATGGACAGGCACTCAAGAAGACACGGGAAGAGAGAGCTCCAAAAAATGCCAGAGGAGAGAACTTTGTCATGTGACAAAAAGGAAAAGTCTCAAACAGCTAAAGCCCGAGTAGAGATGAGCAGCTGAGCAGCTGCAAAGGCCCAGAAAAAAACAAGCCCTATTCCAGCCTACAGCTGAGATCAGAAGAAGTTGGGACCACGGAACCTTCAGAGGAAGAAGGAAGGAGAAACCAGGCAAAGGTGGCCACCGTCTTGCTTCAACACGTGGCAGCTGACTTTTGTGAGAAAGTATCTCTTATCATACCTTGAGTTGGACTCTTTAGGGCCTTGTAACTGTAAGCTTTTACCCCAAATAAGTTCCCTTTATAAAAGGCAACAGATTTCTGGTACTTTGCATCAGCACCCCTTTGGCAGACTAATACAGGAGTGAAGGTGTAGGTTTAGAAATTCATTCATTCATTCAACAGATATTTACTTAGCACCCGCAAAGCATGTTGGACCTTGTGCAAAGTCTAGGTGTGCAGTGGTGAGCAAGGAGCCAAGGTCTTCATCATCTGGTGCTGCCAAGCTAATGAGGATTCCAGGCAAGTCAGTAGATGATTGCAATATGGTCCAGGAGGCCAGTTCAGTATACTGTGGGAACACATAAGAGGGGCCCCTAACCTGTGGGAGGGGGTCTGGTCAAGGAATGATTTCTGGAAGGAATGAGACCTGAAGGGGATGCCGTTGAAAGAACCTAAAATGAAAGTTGGGGAGCATGACCTACAACACTAACAAGGAAAATGCAAGCAAGAGTTGAGTAGTTTCATCTTCATTCCACAGGTAAAGAAAGCTAAAAGTATCAGCAATTGAACAGGCTCTAGGATTTGGAAAGACTTATGCTACTCCCCAATCTTTGCTCCTGGTGTTCAGAGAGGAACCAATCTTAGCACTGTCTCTGAGGACAATATTATGAATCACATTTGGTTTCTTAAACCCAGCCCAACTTTTCCCCTATATCAGCAATTCAGTAGGTTTAACTCAACTAAAAGATGTTTCTGTTCCAATCTGCTTTGTGAAGTGCTAATGAAAAGGCCCTTTATAAATCTCCTTAATAATGAATAATGAACAATGAAAAAATGGCTACAGTGTCTTCCTTTCTGCTTCTCTGAGGGGAAAGCTGAGCCAGATTCATATATTTTGTGCATCTGGCCTTGTTTTCTTCCCAAGACAAAAGAACATCATAACCTTGAGTTATCTGGTAGAAATAAAAGATTGATGCAAACTTTACTGTGCAAAATTTGGGGTCTTTTCATTCAGATGTGAAGACAATTGAATATTATAAAAAACACACAGCACCCTTGAGTAAAACTTATTTTATTCAAACACTAAGAACTTTCACCCTGAGTTAAACCTCTTTATGTGAAAATAAATAAATGAATGCCTTCATGAGAAATAGACTCTTATGGATGTTTTGAATCTGAGAATCTTGAAGATAGAATGTTTAACTTGCTCATTTTGAAAATGCCAGGAGAGGACATGATGCACTTAAGATCATACAAACATAAATGGGCACATTCAAGCCCAGAGAATTTGACTCCAGAGTCTGCTCTTTAGACCAGGACATGACGCTTGTTCTCACCCTTCAGCTCATCCTGAAAACTTCCTGAGATGTCCTACCACACACAGGAAAGAGGGACATTTCCTCCTCAGGAATCCCAGCCCCATTGGCTGAGCCCACCACAGAAAAGGAGCCAGAGGGAGCTGAAAACACCTGTGATGTGAGGTGGTCCTGTGTCCCTCCTCCTAGGAGTCCGTGTTTAATTGCCATGCCCACTGTAAATGGGCTTTCAAACTTTTGTTGATGCACAAAATTTTTTATTTTGTTGAACTCCATTTTATCTTTTTTGTTGTTGTTTCTTGTGCTTGTGTAAATCTAAAAATCCATTGCCCACTGCAAGGTCCTGAATATATTTTCTTGTGTATGTTTCTTGTAATAGTTTTATAGTATTAGCTCTTATAAAATTATGTTGTTGAATCATTTTGAATTAATATTTGAATATGGTGAGAGGTAGAGGCCCACATTTATTCTTTTGCATGTGGCTTTCCAGTTGTCCCAGCAACATTTTTTGAAGAGACTATCTTTCCCCATTAAATGGACTGGGAACACTTGTGGAAAATCAACTTGTGTGAAAATAAATAAATGAATGCCTTCATGAGAAATAGACTCTTATGGATGTTTTGAATCTGAGAATCTTGAAGATAGAATGTTTAACTTGGTCATTTTGAAAATGCCAGGAGGGGACATGATGCACTTAAGATCTTCAAACACATAGATATCTCTGGACTCTAGCTCTATGCCATTGATCTATATGTCTATCCTTATGCCAGTAATACACTGTTTTAACTACTACAGCTTTGTAGTAAAATTTGAAATCAGAAAGTATGAGTCTTCTAACTTTGTTCTTCTTTTTCAGAATTATTTTTGCTATTTGGGGCCCCAAGCAATCCATTTCTGCAAAAAAGGCTATTGGAATTTTGATAGGGATTGCATTGAATTTGTATATCACTTTAGGTAGTATTGACAGCTTAACAATATTAAATCTTCCAATCAATGAACACAGGGTGTCTTTCCATTTATTTAGGTCTTATTTAATTTCTTTTAGCAATGTTCTGTAGTGTAGAAGCCTTTCACCTTCTTGGTTAAATCTATTTCTAGGTATTTTCTTCTTTTAGATACTCTTATAAATGGATTTTTAAAAATTATTTCCTTTTCAGACTGTTCATTACTGATATATAGAAGCCCAACTGACTTCTGTGTATTTATCTTGTATTCTGCAACTATGCTGAATTTGCTTATTATTAAATTATTATTTGCTAACTATTAAAAACTCTTGTGCATCCAAAAACATTATCAAAAAAGTGAAAAGACAACCTATAGAATAGGATAATGTATTTGGAAGCCATATATCTGATAATGTTTTAATACCCAGAATATATAAAGAACTCATAAAACTCAGCAACCAAAAGACAAACAACCCAATTAAAAAATGGACCAATGATTTGAATAGACATTACTCCAAAAGAAGTTATTGAAATGACTGATAAGTATATGAAAAGATGCTCAACATCATTAGTTATTAGGGAAATCAAAACTACAATGTGATACAATTTCACACCTGCTAGAATGGCTAATATTTAAAAATAAACAGAAAATAACAAGTGTTAGAATGTAGAGAAATAGGAACACTCATCCATTTTAATCGTGTAAAATGGTGCAGTTTCTGTGGAAGAGAGTTTGGCAGTTCCTCAGAAAGTAAAGTGTAGAATTACCATAGGACCTGGCAAACCCACTTCTAGATATATACCCAGAAGATTTGAAAGCAGGAACTTGAATAGATATTTGTACACTGATGTTCATAGTGGAACTATTCACAATTGCCAAAAAATGGAAGCAACCCAAGTGTCCCTCAAGCGATGAATAGATAAATTGTGGTATTTACATACAATGGAATATTATTCAGCTGTAAAAATGATGAAATTCTGCTACAAGCAACAACATGGATGAACTAGAAGACATCATATTGAGTGAAATAAGCCTGACACAAAAGGACAAATTTTGTATGATTTCTCATATATGAAATGCTTGGAATAAGCAAATTCACAGACACAGAAGGCAGAATAGTGGTTTATCAGAGGTAGGAAGAGACGGAGAATGGAAAGTTATTACTAAATGAGCATGAGCTTGGGTTTGGGATGATGAATATAGGCTGGAAATAGTGGTGAAAGCAATATTTTCAATGTACTTAATGTCAAAAGAATTGTCCACCTAAAATGCTTAAAATGATTTTTATGATATGTATATTTTACCACAAGTAAAATTAAATTAAATTTAAATTTAAAATTATTTGGTATCTATGATTAAAATGACATGGGAAGAAGGTGGGGAGGCCACTTTTGGGGGCAATGTTGGCTGCATCACCCAAGATCACCCAACACGCCTGGACCCTTAGCATATGGTTCCAGGTCCTGGTGTTATCCACATAGTCACTGGCAAGCTGAAGCTGGCTCAATAGAAGTTCATGTGAAAAAGACCTCATTTGACTCTACCCCAGAAATAAAGCAATGAAATGACTCATTAGAAAAATATATACATATTTATATTATGATCATTTAAAAAACCTTAAACATCAAATTCACAAACAAGCCCAAACCCTAACATCATCTAGGAGTACATTAAGAAAAGCAGAATATCCAAAGTATGGGAGGAGATAACTGCCTGCTGCTCTTCCAAGGATGAACAACTGTCATCATCATCATTACTAGCAAAAGGAACAGAAATATTATTCTTCTGCCATTTGTAAGTGTCTGCCACTCTGCTAAGCATTTAAAATGGATTACTTTATAGTTCAGTCAATCCTCATAACAATAGTATGAAATGAGTATTTTTATTCTCATTTTACAAATAAAGAAAACGGGACTCATTTGGAAAGGCCAAAGTCAAACAACCACTAAATAGAGAAGTAGGGTGCTCAGAGTTGGCTAATTTAGGGGTTCCATGACATCCTCGATGACCTAAGTTCTTTCTGCCTTTCCTCTCCACCATCCTGGTGGGCCAGCTTCTCCCAAGAAGGCCGCTGCAATCTCAGACCTTAGAAGCAGAGGGCAATGTTCTCAGGCAGAAAAGGCCTTCACATATCACTGACTGGAAGTGGATCCTGAACTACTCACCCCAGTGGAGATAGATTTTAAAAGTCTCTCCCACCCCAATGATTCCCATGTGCGTCCTGGATAGACAACCACAGGTCAAGACTAATACAGGGTGCCAGGAACTGATTAACATTACTGTCACATGAACAAGGAGAAGGGGAAGGTCAGCTAGGCACAGGAGTGGGGTGCAGGCAGCCATCCTCTGGAGGACATGCATGTCAGGGAGAGCTGAGCACTCCTGTCCAGCCACCCTGCTCTGTGAGACCATCCTGCTTCCATTCACAAGCCTGTAAGGTTCTGCATTTGCACCAGCAAGGGGGTGACCACAAAAGCTTTATCACATTCTGGGAAGCCCTGGTGCATCATGGGAAGAGTTGCTGCGTAGCAGGATGATGAGGACTTTTCAGACAAAGAGGAGTCCTCTGGGCAGAAAGGTTGGAGCACCAAGTAGCTCTGCTTCAAACTCTTTATCTAAGGTGAGGGTAAAAGACATATGTGCAGATTTCTTAGGGACCAATGTTTAGCGGGCTGTTTTCTGTCCTTTCCTCTCTCCCTCCCTCTCCTTTCTCCCTCTCCTCCTTATAATGGTAAATAGAGTCAGGCTGGGTCCTCTGGCTGCATACTCACTTTGCTCCCTTTCCTCCTTTGGGCCACCATCTCATGCACCACGGTGTGTTTAATATCTAGTATTTTGGTCCAACTCTCAGATCCACTAAGGTGGACACTGTTGCCTTTTTATTTCCCTCAACTTCACTAGAGCTTAATGCACTGCCTGGCTCCCATCAGGCACCCAGTGCAAATTTGCCCAGTTAACTATGGTAAGAGGGTCTCTTATATCAGCCTGTCTGGGGCTGAGGAAGTTGAAGCTGCTGTCGAAGCTGAAGAGGTTGCACAACAGTGTAAATGAACCTTGTGAAGACAGGATTTTATAAGGCCCAGTGAAGGGAGTGGGCTCAGCCTACTCAGGATGATGTGGCCTTCTGTTGAGTGTTTGCAGGGAAGCTATAGCTGAATGCTTCCTGCCCTGTTCACATCTCTCTGAAGAGTGGTTCCCGAATGTGGGCACACATCAGGATCCCCTGGAAGCCTTCTTATACCACACAGTGTGCTCCCATCCCCCGTTTTGGATTTAGCCCATCCAGAATGGAGACTTGAGAATCTGCATTTCTAACAAGTTTCCAGGTGATGCTGATATATAAAAATATATTTCTTTTCATTTTAAAAAATTGTTTTATTTTTTTTTAAAAGCTTTAGATTACTAATATGTTACATAAAAAATATAAGGAGTTCCCATAAGCCCCACCCCTCCCCCTTCCACACTTTCCCACATTAACATCTTTCATTGGTGTGATATAATTTTTACAATTGATGAACACATATTGAAGCATTGTTACTAACCATGGACTATAGTTTATTGTTTACACTTTGCCCTTCACAATTTTATAGGTTATGACAAAATGTATAATGGACTGTATCCGTCATTGCAATGTCATGCAGGACAATTCCAATGTCCTGAAAATGCCCCCATGTTACACCTATTCTTGCCTCTCCCTCCCCTCAGAAACTCTGGTGGTTACTGCCTTTATATAAATGATAGGAGTTCTTCAATTGTTAGAATAATAATAAGTCTATAATAGAATAATAATAATAAGTCTGCTTTAGTCCATTGTTCATTCCCCAATCTTGAGGATTTTGGGATAGGGATGCTGACTCTTTCTAACTGAGAGGGGGATTAGATCCCATGGGGCAGATGGATGGAATTATCTTGCTTGCAGTTGCAGACACTCTGATCCTTGTGATGGGTGTTGTCCATCATCATTTCCTTGTTAGTTGCCCTGGGTGAGTCCAATGAACTGGAGATAAGTTGTTGCAACTCTGCTGAGATTCAGGGCTCAACCGGCACATAAACAAACCAAAGATTTAAGTCTCTGGGATATATTTAATAAGTATAGTGCTACTTATAGGTTCAAATAAAAGGGACAGAAAAGCCATGTGTAGGGAAACTATAAATGAGTCTAACTCTGTTACGCTGGGGAGCATAAATTCCAGAGTAAGATCCACTGACAGAGTGCTGAATTCCTGAGCTTGTCTGCCCTGCTTATAGTATCTAGATGTTGCTAGTGCTCTCAAGGGCCCCACTGATTGAGGCAATTTTTACTGTGGCAGTCAATGAAATCCTGCTGAGAAGTGCATAAGCATAACCTCTAGAATGACCTCCCGACTCACTTTGAAATCTCATAGCCATAAAAAATCATTTGTATTTAATATTTCCCACTTTTGGTCAAGGTCTTTCTCGAGATGCATTATTAATTGGTGCTTGGTAATAATCCCTTGGTGCCAGGGAGGCTCATCCCAGGGATTCATGTCCCACACTGGGGAGAAGCTAGTGTGTTTATATGCTGAGTTTGGCTTAGAGAGAGGCCACATTTGAGCAACAAGGAGGCTTTTGAGGTAACTCTTAGGTAATATATAATACTAGGCTAAGTTTCAGTTTCACAAGAAAAGTTTTATAAGTACAATCATCAATATCAAGGGCCTGGCATAATGGTCTGTCTTGCTTCACTAAGCACTGCCACGTACTTGGGGGATTCTTGCTGTTCTTTTAGAAAATGTAGCAGGACTCCCCAGGATGGGAATTCAATATTCTTTCGGTTATTGTGTGGGTCTCCACACATCGAGACAATACCCCATGACCACTTGAACATATTCATTTGCCCAGGTGCATCCGTCCCCATACATTCCCCATCACTGACACCCCACACTAGTGATCCTCCCCTGCCACAGTTGTGACCTGTGATCCAAACCTCTCCAAAAACAAAGCCAAAATATATTTCTGTGACCCAAAACCTCTCCAAAAACAAAGCCAAAAAATAATCAAATAAAATTAATAAGAAAATAAAACAATAATAATTTTAAAAATAACAAATAAAATACAAAAATACAAAATAAAAATAAAAAATATTTGAAATAAAATTAAAAATTTTTATACATTGTGTCTTTCATCACTGTAAGATCTGTTATCCTGTGGGTACAGTGACAATTTCTTCCATATGCCCCCCTAGTGTCTTATTTTTTCATTTTATCTTCAAAGAAACTTTAGGTTACAGAAAAGTCATATAGAAAATATAGAGGATTCCCATATATCGAATGCCCTCTCCCTTTTCCCTTCTCCCCTATTAATAACGTTTTACATGTGGATGGTACATTTTTTACAATTGATGTACAAATATTGAAGCATTGTTATTAACCATGGTCAATGGTTTATATTATGGTTTACATTTTGCATCGTACACTTTTATAGGTTTTGATAAAATTTAAATGGCCTGTATCTGTCATTGCAAGATCATGCAGAACAATTTTAATGCCCTAAAAAGCCCTATGTTCCATCTATTCTATTCTTCCTTCCCCTTCCCTTAGGAACCTATGGTAACCACTTCTTCGATTTTTGAAGACTAAGATTCACAGTTACTTGCAATAATATTGAGGGCTTGACATATTGGTCTGTTTTCTTTTTTTAGGCACTGCCTATGTTGACATATTGGTCTGTTTTCTTTTTTTAGGCACTGCCTATGTTCTCAAGAAACTCTTGTCCCTCTAATTAAGAACCTTGCAGGACTCCCCAGGATGGGAGTTTAATACTTTCTTGTTTACTGTGTGGGTCTCCATCCACTGAGATAACACACTATGACAAGATGAACACTTACATATTCCCTACAGGCATACTTGGGGACCACACTTTGAGAACCACTGTTTTATTACATTCTTAGGGGATTCTTTTTCTCAGGAATTCACCAAGGCTCCTTAGGGATGGCTGGGAATGACCAAACCAGGCAACATCTCTCTCATCTCTAAAGGAGGCCCGGCACCCTTTGCCAGTTCTCTGGGGAGACATCAAGTCCACAAGGCAGACACTCTTGGGGTCCGCCCACCCTCTTTTAGGGCTGATGAGAACCAAGCCCAGTGGCTTCTCCTTTGGGAGGCCAGGGCAGTGCTTAACCCCTAGGGGAGGAGCCGGGAGGGCATTCTGCACTGGAGACACTCACTATTTGCTCCAGGACTCTCATGGGAGGTCTTTGTTCCTGCAGTCACTCAACACAGAGTCTTTATCACTCAAAGGCTTTGCAACAGAGGTTCAGGTCCACCCCCACCCCCTACACCACCCCTGCAGCTGCTCGCTGTGGGGCCTCTTTCTCCCTCCTGGGTTGCCTGTGGCTGCCATTAGAGTTCTCTTTGGCCTGATCAGGGTTTTCCTCTGTGCATGGCAATGGGGAATGCTTTTGAAACTTATTTTTGGCAGAAACAATCACACCCTGCTGGATTTCTGAGCTAAAAATAGATTCTCCCCATTGTGGAGAAATTAAGAGGCCTGAAAAAGTCCAAGGCTACAACATCAAATTTCTCTCCATCAGCACAACACCTGGAATTGCTACTATTTAATTATTTCAGAAAGCAGGGGTTTCAAGAGAACAGGGGGAGCCTCACATGAGGTTTGGGCAGCTGTCAGTCACAGGGGTCCAGCCCCGAACCTGGCTGCATCAACTCCACCACCTCTGCCGTCCGTGGCCTGGCTCCTGTTCTCTCTCCTCTCTGACCGGGGGCTCCTCACCAGGAAATTGGGGGAAAGAGCACTTAGTGTTCATGGCTAATGCCACAATTCACTAAAGCAGCATTTGTGGAAGAATCAGTGGGTGTTGAGGAGGACATCCTGGAGGAAGAGAGAGAGGAGCTCTACTTTAAAGCATGGACAAGTCGCAGGGCTGCAGAGCTAGGGACAAGGGTTTCCCAAACCCAGAAAAGTTCATTAGCTTAAGCGAGAGGCTGCAGGAAAAGGTGGCATGCTCAGAGAGATGGAGGGAGTTAGAGGAAGACAGAGATAAATGAAGCTTGGGACCAGACATAGACAGTTTTCTGTGGCTGGTGGAGCATCACTGGAAGCTTTTGAACAGGGAGAGACACCAGGGTATAGTTTTGAAAATGGGAGAAAACACAGAAAGCCTGGAAGCAGAGATACCAGGGAGGATGCTCTTGCAAAAATGTCAGGAACAGTGCAGGGTCAGTGGGGATGGACAGCAGGGACAGATGAAGTCTTCTGTGAGGCAGAAAAACAAGGGTATTTGCTGATTAGAAATGGAGTGAAATCAACCATGCAAATGAAGGTCTCCTCCCCATGACCATCTCCTCCTCAAGGCGGCCACCCAGGCTAAACACTGGACTTTAAATGTACCCTGTCTCCAGCGTCCCCCTTGTCGAGCCTGGGCATTTGCCTCCTTTCAGGCCTGAGCTCTGAGGTTCTCCCTGCTGGTTGCAGCCAAGGGAAAAGGACTTCCAAATGGGAGGAAACCGCAGAGTTCTGTTTTCTTCTGCAGGAGAAAGCAAGGTTATTTTTGGCCAGGTTCAGTACAAATCAGATTTTTTTTTTCTTTCTCAAAGACCTGTGTCTGGCAGGCTTCAGGCAGGGGAGTAAGAATCAGAGCTTGTGTTTTGAATACCTTTGCATTTTTCTCCATGTCAGTTTTGTTTGTCTTCCTCTGCCTGGCTGTCGCCCGTGTCTTCAGACTGTTGACTTCTCCCAAACTCTGCTCACAAGCCAAAGAAAGTAAAGCCAAGCACTCATTTTCAGGGACAGAGAGAAAGAAAGTACAAAGAGGAAATGATTCCACCACCTGGATGGGTTGTATGCCTGGCATTTTTGCCCACAGCCCAGCTTTCTGTCCTCATGTTGACTCTGGCTTGGGAAGAAGAAGGCATGAGATACCCCAGACTCCCCCAGAATCACTCAGCAGCAGAGGCCCAGTTTACTGATTCTGCACCTCTGGCTTAAAAAGTTTGCCAGTGTCACCCAAGATTGGCAGCATGAACTGGGTGTGACGAACCCGTGCTTGGCAGCCAGACTGCCCTGGGAGGTTAAATCCTGACAGCAATTTACTTAACCACATGGACCACGGCCTTCCAGATTTGGGAAATGGGGTGTATGTGTCCTTGAGTAGCGGCAGGGTCAAACAAGTTGATCCGTGAGTAGGACTTGGAAAACTGCCTGGTACCATTTAGTGCTGAGTGTGAGTGTGTGAGTATGTGGGAGTGAGTGAGTGGGTGTGTGTGGAGGGGGTACGAGTGGGGGGTAGATGGTGGATGGTATGGGGATGGAGGTTTGAGTGTGGGGAGATGGGGGTGAGCGTGCAAGGGAGGCCGTGAGGGTGTGTGTGCTTGTGGACACATGCGAAAGCCACCTTGGCATTTTCTCCCCATGGTTATCCACTTTGTAAGATCCTGCTCATGCTATTTTGTGGAAGCTGACAATATGTTTCAATCCTTTTCTTAGAAGAGTCTTTTCTTTTTCTCCTTCTCTCCCAAAGGAATTTTCTGCTTAAGGGGAGGCAAGGAGAGAGAACCTGGAAGAAAGTGACAAGCAGCAATTGGGAGAAGTTTTCTGTTTAATTCTGCCCTTTTTTAGACAGAGTCGTGGATACGTAGTACTTGCAACTCATTGCCTTTTAAATGTAACGTGGGCACTTGTACCTCATCCTGAAAGGCAGTCTCTCAACACCACCTTTTTTCATATTTAGTCCTTTATGATTTTGAAAGGAAATTCCCCTGCTTGCTATATGGAAAGCCCTCCAAAAGTTTCCACTTCTGCTAACCTTAAATGACAGCTGAGACAGTAATGACAAATAAACACCATTGAATGAACTCCGGTTATGTTACAGGAACTTTGCTCACATTGTCTCCAATCTTTACAACAACCTGGACATATACACCCATTTTTTGATTCAGAAAATTAAGGCACAGAGCCAAAGGATCAAGGTCACTCAGCTAAGATAGTAAAGCAGGGCTGATCGTGGAAGGCCTGCCTACCTGGTTTAAAATGCAGTGGTCTCTTTATCACTTTACAAAGATGCCTCTCCTTCAGGACAAGAGGGCTGTCTGCCTTGTTTTCTCTTGTGTTTCTCGACCCTGGCACATATTTGTTGACTTATTTGCAATGTTTTTCACATGCCTGCAGAAACAGACAGGCATGCATACACATGCACACAGACATATACAGAAATGGCTGTTGTTTCATTTTAATAGGACATACCTAGTCCCATGCCCAGACTTTGGTGACCATAGATAGGAGTTGTGGTCCTGGGGCTGGCCAGGGAAGCAGCAACTTTTAGGGACACATGGACCCACGGGGACATTCCAACTCAGTTTTCATCATGTCATGGAGACCACAAAGCATCCCGGAACTTGTCTGCATCTTTGAATGTGAACCAATTGACTATCACTTACATAAACGAATAGCTGGCACCTAGCCACTGGTGCCCTAAATCAAATAGCCTTAATTTTCCAGGTCTGCAGAATAGCCTGCACAAACTGGCAGCTCTTTTCCTACACACTCTCCATGTCGATCCCACTGGCATTACAGTATGGTGTCAGAACAAACACGGGCCCCAATTCTCCAGGCTCACTACAAGCCCTCTTACCACCACGAATGGTGGGTGCGTGAAAGCATGAAAACGCCCTTGGAGGGGAAACCTTTGTGGTGAGGTTAGGCTTTCAGGAAGGGGAGAAGCTGTGCAGAGGTTGAGACACTGGCACATAGGAAACTGTGTAAGTATGCTTGTCGGTATGTGTGTATCAAAGGGGCACAGCTAAGGGCCCACTGCTTTGTTCTTCATAGAATGAAAGACTGATGTTCCCAGGATAGTATTTCACAAAGTTTCCTCTGCAGAAAACTGGTTCTGTGGTCTTAGAGTGAAGTGGGCAGTGGGAGCTTAGTCAAATAATTTGGGGAAATCCTAGAATCAACAGAATAAAGCATGTTTCTTTATTATGAAATTTCTCAAAGTCTTTAGGAGGTGAATATACATTATGAGTGTGTGAGACAGGAAGATGTTATCCTAGAATTAACAAACTCTTCTGATAACAGAATGCCTTTTCCTCCCTAAGGACATCCAACAGATGCTAATATTCTGTATCACATTTTGGGGGAAAGAATTTCCATTGAGGAAGAGGAACTGGACTCTGGCCCTTTTTGTAAAGTCTTTACACAGATTGGGGAGCTTCCAGATGATCCAACACAGGTCAGTAGAAAAGGCCTCAGCCTGGAGATATTCATGTGTGAATTCCTCCACAAGAAGCTCACGTTATCCTCGCGTGCTCCACGCAGGTCTCTACTGTGCCTTCAGATCAGCGATCGGCAGAGAGCCTGAGCTGGCTGAGCACATGGGAGAGTGAGCATGCCAGGTTTTGAGTGACAGACGGACACTTGGGCACTCCTGGTCAAGATGGAGGAAGCGAATCATAACAATACAGAGAAAGCAAGCTTAGTTTCCTTTCCTGGCCTTTGCTTCATGCACTTAGATTTGATATGCTCCTAAAACTCTGAGAAAGGCTCACTCAAAATTGCTTGAGCACAGTGTTGCCTTTGGGATGTATTTAAGCTCAGATTCCCAGATTGAGCCTGCAGTAATTGTTCCCTAAAGGATCACAGTTTGAGAAATACTTTTGTATGTGGTGTGGAAGCTATGATAGCCCATCGCTGTTGTTAGAGGAGAGTGTGAACTGGCTGGACCATGGTAACTGACCCAGGTATAAGCAGAAATGGCCGTCAATGATTTAGCATTGAGTAATTGGGTGATTTCCATTGAGTAATTGGGTGATTCCCCCAAGTGGAGCAATTGGTCATGAACCTTTACAAGCCTCCCTGTATTCATTGCTATGCTTAGAAATTTTGTGCACAGACTCATTTTTAACTTCAAGAAACCAACTAAAGTTGGCTTTTGGAAGTGAGTCCAAATACAGATTTAAAGGGGCCTGGTGTCTGCCACAGTTCTGAGCCTTCTGGGACACCCTGCTGCCACCCACCAGGCTCTCTCTTAGAGGGGGACTCTCCCGATCAACATCCTCTTGCAAAGCATAGCAATGGACTCAAAGCTGAGCTGATGCAGAAATTGTGATAAGAAGGAGGAGCAGGAATTGCAGGAGTAACATTAATTCACTTTCTGGAAGCTTCCAAAAACAAATCCTGATCCCACAATTCCACACTACCCCAGCTTTAGAAAGAAGAGATGGAGAGTCAGGGTGCATCATAGGGATCACAGCCTCAGCCCCTCCTTGACTGACTTACTTAACACACCAGAGTTTTTACAAAAAGTGTCTGGAATTTGCTCTTTAAGGGAGAGGTGACAGTTATTAGCATTTGTTGAGTGATGACCATGAGTCGCATACTGCATTAGATCTCTGGTTCTCAGACATGGCTATACATCAGAATTCCTGGGGCTGTTTGTTTGTTTGTTTGTTTGTTTGTTTTACAAATACTGATTCCTGTGTCCCACTTCAGTTATTCTGATCTAATCATTCCCAGGTGTAGCCTGAGCATCAGGGTTTTGTAAATCTTCCCAGGAAAGTCTAATGTGCAGCAAAGTTTGAGAACGAAGGTACTGGAAGCTTTATTTGCTCATTTCCATTTATTCTCTCCAACAACCCGACAATGGGGCATGAGTGTCAACTCCATTTGACAGCTGAAGAAACCAACTCAAAGGGGCCAGGGGCTTTTCCAAGGCCTCACAGTCCCGGGGGCCTGGAACACGGGCTCCCAGCCGGTTTTATAGCACACCAGCTCTCGAAATGGCGCAGAACCCTATTTGGTTTGACAGTGAGGCCATCAAGGCCGGTACGGGGCTTGAATGGTTTCGATCTGATGAAGCCAGAAGCTCATCTAATGTGCTCCCTCATATCCCAGTTTAAAAAGCAGGACCTCGTAACCAGGACCACGAGCTGAGGGAATGCAGCCACACGGCTCTCAGGCCCACCCCGTAATCAAGATGAGGTCAGATGGGGCCTAGTTTATTTTCTTTTCCTTTGAGTGTAATAGCTGGAGGAGAAGACTATACAGGAAGCAATGCAGACACAATGCGGGGCCCCGAGAGCCTGGAGGTCACAGGCCACCGGGGACCCAGCCCGGCTGGAAGCTTCATCCCTCTGCATTTACTCAGAAATAAGGACCTTTGCATTTCCTCTGGTCTTTAAGAAAAGGGAATTTACTTGAAAAGAAAAATGTGACCAGAAAGGATGCTTGGACTAGAAGCCACAGGGCGTGGTTTGCTACAAATTGTCAAAGAAAAGGCAAAACTATGGGGTGTGTGGCACAATATAAAGAAGACAGGACCTGGAATCTGACTCCAGACCCCTGACTTTGAATAAGAGCCCCCACCTCCGTGAACCTTACATCCCTATCCGCATAGCAGAGATTGAAAACATCCCTTCCCTTATCTATAAGGTAAGGGAATATACATTCATGCCTATATACATCCACACACACCTGTGTGTGTGTAATACGTGTGTATATAGAGACTATATATGTACAACTACAGTGCAAAAATCACCAGACTAAGTCAGAAGGCTAAACCTTGTCTGCAACTCACTCCAGCAGTAGCACATGGTATCTCCGTTTTGTAGCTGTTAAAAAATGAGCTATGGCTATACATCCAAATATGGAAGGTTACTTGATCATTAGGTGGAAAAGTGATCTTGCAGGACCATGGGAAAGTATAAGCCCCTCCTGTAATGAAAAGAATTTACATATAAATATGTACATGTATGAAATGTAGAAAAATATAGTTTCTAGCTATGCTCACAAATGTGTATATCTTTTTTTGGACATGTATATGTTTTCTGGATAAAAATATATTAAGTATTTATATGAATGAGACCGGGCAAAAAGAAAGGGGTTAGTGGATTTTCCATTTAATTATGTATTTTTCATTGTTATTTCATATCCACCTGCATTATTTGCATGTTTACAGTGTGTGTATTTTTTATTTATTTATTTATTTATTTATTTATTTATTTATTTATTTATTTATTT
>JAKSZT010054017.1:8633620-8728609 GCA_026826555.1 Tolypeutes matacus | reverse complement strand
TTTATTTATTTATTTATTTATTTATTTATTTATTTATTTATTTATTTTTTAGGAACAGAAATAAAAGGAATTTGAATTAAGAAGAAGAAAAAAAAGAAAACAAAGGCCGGACAGACCCTGAGCCTTGAGCTCCTTCCTCTGTGTCTGGACCAACCCAACCGACGTGGTTGTTTTTCCAGCTGGAAATCATTTCTTCCTCTTGCTCTAAATCCTGGGTAGAGGGAGCCCAAATCCAGGCAGAGGCTGCCAGTGGTCTGGTCTGAGGGAGCACAGCCATTTCCCCTCGGCAGTGATAGGCTCTGTGGTTGAACTATGAGCTCAGGAGTGAGCATGTTTGGGGAGTGGCGGGAAGGGGCTGAACGAGTCTTCAGAGGAGGGGGGAAAACTGACAGTACCTAATAAGGAAATTGCTGTGGTTTGGCACTGATGTTTTAAGTGTTCTCAAATAAAACAGGAAATAAATGTAATTCAGAGTAAAATGCTGTTTAAAAAATCCATGCATGGATCCGGAATCATCTGGGGGAAGAGCTCCTGACTTTGGGGATGCCCTTCCCCTCACCAGCTGTATTGCTTTGAATGAGGACCCCCAGAAGGTCCGTTCATGTTCTAACCCCTGGAACCTGCGGCTGTGACCCTATCTGGAAAAAGGGCCTTTGCTGATGCAATTGTGTTAAGGATCTCAAGATGAGATCGTCCTGGATTACCTGGGTGTACCCCAAATCCAAGGACAAGTATGCTTGTAGGACACTTGTAAGAGACAGAAGAGGAGACAGAGTGATGCTGCCGCAAGCCCAGGGACACCTGTGGTTGCCAGAAGCTGGAAGAGGCAGGAAGGATCCTTCTCTAGAGCCTGCAGAGGGAGCAGGGCCCTCCCGGCACCTGGAGTTTGGACTTCTGGTATCCAGAATTGAGAGAAACTTAGTTTCTGTTGTTTTAAGCCATAGAAAATGAATGCACTTGCTGAAGAGGCAGGGCTGGCCTTGGATTGACTTCCCCACAGAGGGACAGTTCCTGGGATGCCAGAAGAGAAAGGGCACCCCAGGACACTGTAATCACCCCAAGCCAAGCCCTCAAACATTCCCTGTGGGCCCTGAGTCCCCTTTTCTAAAATAACTTTCCCAATTGCGACCTTTGATCACCTTATCTATTTGATTTTGTATATGAACCGTCTTTCCAAAGGAGTGGAAGCTCCATGAGGGCAGGGTTCCTTCAGTCTGGCTCGCCTCTGAATCTGGTCCCTGGAACAAGGCTTGCCATGGAAAGGCACCTGGAAGATCACTGTGGAAAGGAGGGAGGGAGAAGGGAGAACAGGGCCTGTGCTGAGTCCGGAGGGGGATGTGGAGAGACCCCACACTCAGACCCAGGCCCCACCAGGCTCACAGCCTAGGCGGGTGGATGCAGCAAGTATCGGGGAAGCTGTAACAAAAGGTCAGAAGGATTAAGAAGACAGTGGTGAGAAGCCCTAAGAAAGGGGAAGATAAAGTCTTACGGGCGCAGAGAGAGGCCAGAGAAGACCTCTCCACAGAGGGACAGGGCAGGCTCAGGCCAGCTGGCATCCGGTGGATCTTGGAGGAGAGAAGGCCCATTCTATCCAGTGCCCTTTGTGAGGGGCAGGGAGGGAAAATGGAGGAGCAGGAAGAAACAGTCACGGGAGACCACAGGCAAGGCCCAGAGGAACCAGTGCCATCGGTGCTGGGGATCAAGACAGAGCCATCCAGCCCCGAGGCTGCCCAGCTGGCTGTCCCCCTCGGGGTGCCTGCCCCCTGGAAACCAGCTCCTCCACCTCCAGAAGAGTCTGCATTCCTTTCCCAAAGCTCACGCTTATATTAGTAATTGCTTCTGTGGACAGAGTAGGGGTTAGTATTAGAATCTTTCACATGTATTTTTATCCTTTCAACACATTCACATGATGGGCATAATTATCCCCTTTTATCGATAAGAAACGAGAAAACTGAGGCTCACAGGGGTAAATTGGCCTCAGGGGGAATGAGGATTTAACTCCAAAGTCTGTACTTTCACCACAGCCTGAGTGCCTCCCAAATTGCAAAGAGGGCAGGGTTTCTAGAGTGATTCACATGCAGGATGTTTTTAACCTGAAACCAGAATTTTAGAGCATTCAGGGCAGGGACCATTCATTCCATTTTACAGAAGGGAAAGCTGAGAATCAAAGGACTGGCGGGGTCCTCTCCAGTGGGTTGCACCCAGGATGTTGCAGGCCTGGGGTCAAGAACAGAAGTGCTTCACGCTTAGAGTCATTTGCTGGGGAGGCATTGTCATCAGGGGTGCCCCTACAGAGGCACAAAGATGCAAGATAGGGCAGTGGGGAAGGAAGGCAGCAGGGACCAGGATGCAATTCCCTCCAGACCCAATGCCTGTGGAGCAGGGCTCTTCCCCAGGGCCCAAATCAGTGGGCAGTGAGGCAGCACATCCATCTCCAAAAGGGCCTTCCAGGGAAAATCACACTCCCTGGAAGGGGTTGGCTGCATCCATCTTGTAGGACAGTATGCTATTTTTCGCCAGGGAGCTAAAAGGCATAAATATAGATTTCTGAACATTTTTTATGAGCTGACATGATGGCCTCTGGACACCTCTTCACTAAACCATAAAAAGCCAGACAGTCCTTTCCAGAAACTGTGCATCCACCTGTGTCCCTGATAGAGTTGGGAGCCTGCAGCCACCTGGCAGAAAGGAGCCTCTCTTTGTTTAAAAAAATCAATGTCTAGTTCTTTAGATGCAAACATGGAGGCAGATGATATAGTCACCAGGAGGCCTGCTCTCTCTGCTGCTGTGACATCTCTTTCCATGTGCCCTGTTGCAGGCCAAATCCTGGGATGCAGATCAAATCCTAAATGAGACTTCTAGTCTGAGTCCTGCACCCAGCCTCCTTCAGCTGCCTCTTCTTCCTTTCTTCCCCTTGCTCTCTGGGCTCCAGCCACCCCCAGCTCCTTCCAACAGGGCCTTTGCACATGCTAGTTCCCTGCCTGGGTGTTTATCTTCCCCTCCCATCGGTGTCTAGGTGACCCCTACTCACCCCTCAGTCCTCCGACCCCTACGCAAATCTCCCCTGACCCCACTATCTAAGTCAGTCTCCTTCGTTATGTTTTCCTTGACCTGTGTTCAATTTCTTTGGGGTTTTTACCTCCATTTACAAGGGTTTGTGTGTATTTTGATTACAATCTGTGTCCTCCACTCCACTGAAGCTCCTTGAAGGTGAAGACTGTGCTTTCGTCATTCCCAGAGACTAAAGAGATGTCCGGTTCATACTCAGTCCTAAGTAGTCACTGGACAAATGAACAATTGTACGAATGAATGAAAAAGTGAATACATGAATGAGTGAACAAGTGAGCAGTGGCTTAGCATAATAGTTCTCAAACAGGGGCATTTGTCCCCCAGGGGACATGTAGCAATGTCTAAAGACATTTTCATTTGTCATGACTTGGGGGAGAGGGTTTGCTAATGGTTTCTCGTGGGTAGAAACCAGCAATGCTGTTAAACATCCTATGATGCATTGGACAGCCCCACCCTCCACCTCCCCAACAAAGAATTATCCTGCCCAAAATGCCAATAGTGCCAAGGCTGAGAACGCTTGCTTTAGTGGAAAGCTAATCATGTTCATTCCCCTGTCCCAACACACACACAAAGAGCAGAGAAACCTGCTCTCTCTCCTTCCATCTCCACTCAGCCCCATGCCTGATGGCTCCTCGACTTTCCTTCTAAAATGATCCTCCAGTCACCTGAAACTTGTCATTTCTTTTCTTTCAACATCTGAATGATCCACTTAGTCCTCTACATTAGGAGCCGCATATTAAATGGGTTATGTGCATTTAATCATGACAGCAATCAGATAAGCTAGGTATTCTTATCGCCTCCATGTACAGATAAGGAAATCAAAGTTCAGAGAGCCAATGAGCCCAAGTGTATAGCGCGGGCAAATGCCCTCTGCCCTTTGGTGGGCTGCTCCATCCCCTTTGAGATTTCTATCCCTGCTTTGCTTCCCTGGCAGAAGCTCATTCCTTGGGCTCTCCTAATGCCATGGACTTGCCTCCACACGGACCCTTTCTGTCAGCGCTAGAACTATTTGTTTGCATCCTTTTCTCCCTTCTAGAGGATGAGGTCTTTCAGGGTAGACTCACTCTTTATTCCGTCTCTGAGTCCCCAACCCCAATTCCTACTCCAGGGCATGGTACACACATCCAGTAAAGGTTGGTTGGATAAATGAATGCATTCAGAGCCTGAACACTAGCATGGAGACATTGTCTTTGTTTGTTACACTACAGTGAGTAAATGTGGGCACTAGGGCTCTATTAGCACCAGAGGGTGAATGAAGTTTAAAAATAAAAGGTACCATGGTCAAAATAGTCTGGGTAAGTCTGGATTAACTGACCTTAAACTTGCTTCCTTACTGCTGGACTTCATAGAGCCTTAAATACTCTAGTGTGCTTTTAGGATTTCTAAGACAATAGTAGCCATCCAGGTATGCAGAATCCTTTATTTATCAATAAGACTGCTTTCGTGTGTGTGTGTGTGTGTGTGTGTGTTTAAATCTCAAGAAATAGTAACCATACTACCACAGTGGGAACATGCTGGGGTGCCCTGTTGCTACACCCCCCTCCCATAAAGAATCTCCCTCATGGTAAGGAGAAGTGGGGGGCTTCTCGCCAGAGCTGGAGAGCCAGTCCCCCATAAGCTGGAATGATTCTTTGCTCTCCCTCTGCTATCCGATCTTGCACCCACCCATTCTCCTGGAACACTTTTCATTCTCCTTTTGGGCTGGTTTTCCCATTCCCCATCACAGCCCACATTCCTGCTCTCATCCTGAGCTGAAAATGAAAGTGAATGGCCTAAAGCTCCCTGCACCTCATTAACCTCCACATTATCTCAGGGAAATTATGCCAATTATCACACCGGGGTTCAGGATTGAAAAGCTACCACGTCTGGGCCGACGGTGATGGATGCTAGCAATTTAATGTGAGGAGGGGCGACTCCTCGGGTGGCAGAAGAGTCATTTGTTTTGCCAGGAGAAGCTCTCCAGTGGCAGACACAATATGTGCCTCTCTGGCGGGGGAGCTCTCCAGGCATCTCTTTGTAATCGGCACAATTCCAAGGGGGATTTTTTAATAGCATGTATTAGTTAATCTTGTTGTTGTCTTAATACAGAGACATATAGAGGGAAAAAAACATAAAAATAGCCCATAATCCCTCTACCCAGTGATTCTTGACCTTTAAAACCAATCAAAATGAAAGTAATACAATATAAGTAAGGCTAGACAATTCAGAGTTCAATAAGTAACAAATTTAAAGTGAATATCATCCACCTCCCCTTCCAAGCTCAGTCTCTCAACAGCTAATAGAGTTTCGTAGAAATTTGTAACCAGTGAAGCATAATGGTTTAGAGCAAATGGTTTTTGAACTTGAGTGGGCATTAGAGTCGCCTGGAATGCTTCTTTAAAGTCAGGTTGCTGGGCCCTATCCTCGGAGATTCTGATTCAGCAGACCTAGGGTGGGGTCTGAAAATTTACACCTTTAATCATTTTCCAGGTTATACTGAAGACACAGTGAGAACCCCTGGCTTAGGGCTTAGACTGAAAAGCCAGACTCTTCGGGTTTGAATCCCAGCTCCATCCCTTTCTAGCTGTACGATTTTGAACAAATTACTTATTATCTCTTTGCCTCATTTTCCTCTACTGTAAAATGGAATGAATAATAGCATTGTTGTACAGATTAAATGCATTAAACTATTAAAGAAGTTCTGCATATTAAGAAATATGCAATTTTGCTGTTATTACAATATACCAGGCTGTAAATATATATTCAACTTTTCAGTGTTAACCTAAGAGAAAATTTGAAACACCCTTGAGCATTAAGCTTTATTTGCAACATCTTAGAGATTTTTCATATATTTGTCTTCAAATATATTGAGTCCTTTTAATCTGTGCTGTGCAATAAATTGTAGTTTGGATGTAGATTCTGGAAGATATGCTAGTCCTCCATTAGTGTCCATGCTACTTGTTTCCAGGTACCAGCTAATCTAGCAGTAGGGCGCTAAACATCCTTGTACATGTCCTGACAAATGTTTTGTGAGCATATTCATCAGGTAAATTCCTCAAAGAGGGGTGGCTACACCAAAGTATATGTGCATTTTACATTTTAATAGTTGGAAATTAAAATATAAATACACAGTCTTGGGAAGGCCCTATTTTTTTCTAAGACTAGCTCTGCCAAAACCCTGATAGAACCCAAAGGCAAATAATAATTTCTCCATGGACTTTGTTGTCTTCATCTTCAAAATGATGAGACAGCAAACAAACAATACTGACATACCTGCCTAGTTCAGAGCACAAAGCAAGGGGCTAAGGATCCAGAATTGATTGAAGCATGCTGTCTACACTCAAGGAGCGTGAACCCAGATAAAAATAGATGCACTGCAGTACAGCATTGAAGTTCAACTATAGCGTAATGCACACAGATCAAAGATTGCACAAAAGGTGAGTTAGTTGTCCTGAAGGGTTCAGGAAGTCTTCTGGAGGAAAAGGTAGGCATGCTTTGAAAAGCAATTGGTAATTACAGGGTGAACAGGAGGGGAAAGCATTTCAGAGAGAAGAAATAGCATATGCAAAAGCCCAGAGGCTTGAAAGCACCTAACATAGGGCCTGGTATATTGTAGGCACCCAAGGGGTGTTAGTTGAACACAGTCTTAGACCTCATGGGGTGTATAACCTAGAGAGAACTAGTGCCTTAGGCTCTCTCAGATAAAACTAGAATTCCCCTAAACAGACCTGCCCCATCCTGAATATGAGATATTAGGAGGAAGAGTTAAGTGGATTCCAGATGAATTCACACAATCAAGATTTGCCATTCTATACGATTAAACATCAAGGTGGAATATAAGTATTGTAAAAAATCTCACACAAGTTCTGACCTTGTCTGTTATGCTTATACCCCGGCTGCAAGCCCAGGATGCTGAATGTGGAATAAGCATGGCCACTTACTTCTAAAAATATTAGATTCCCTGGTCAGTTAAAACAAGTAAGTACTCAAAGCCTTTTAGTAACAATGCCTAAGATTTTGCAAGCGTTTTGCCCATATGGTAGAGGAAAAGCGGACATGAATCAGAACTGTAAGGGATTTTTGACATTTGTTTCAAGAAAGAAAGAGTGTCCTGAGCCAGTCTGCTGTTCAAATATTTCCAAAAATGCATTGGAAAGGACATATCAGAAAGGTGATATTTCACTATTGCAGTTTGCAGATGGTTTCAGACATGGGCCATCTTGAGACCCCAGTTGGGAAAATAATATGATCCACTGCCATGGAATGAACTGACCAAAGAGACCCCCAATCCATTATCTCGTCCAAGGGAAGAACGAAAGGTACTCTGATCAATCTGCTCTGTGCTCATTCCCTGATAGACGACAAGCAGCGCCTTCTGGTGCTGGGCTCTGCTCCCCTTACCAGCCTAATCACCCCTACTCCACCCCACCAGCCCTCCTTGCAGTTTCCCAGGAATAGATTCAAGTCTGACAAACTGTCTTGAACCCAGACTGTGCCATTTTCTAGCTCTGTAACCATAGAGAAGTCATTCACCCACTCTAAGCTCCAATTTCCTTATCCGTAACACGGTGAGAATGGTTGCAAGGATTAAAGAGTAACCATCTTGGGAAGTTGACATAGCCCAAGTGGTCGAGCACCTGTTTCCCATGTACAAGATCCTGGGTTCAATCCCAGTACCTCCTAAAAAAAATAGTAACCTCTTTTTCCTCCCAGTACCCTCACTGCCACTCAAGACAATAATTGCTATCATATATGGAGTTTCCTTCACCCCTTTTTAGGTCATGTGACCTAAAAGCTTCATCTCTTAACCATGGTTTTCATTACTCTTCTGCTATGTGTGCTAATAAGAGTTAGGCAGGAAAATAAATCAGTTAGGACTTTTTTTTATCTTCTGGATGAGGCTAAACCCAGCTTGACCTGCTTAAGGAAAAATGCACGTGGTATGTAGGAATAGTGATGCTTCATGAAATGTTGGGGTAGGAATTGATGCTGAGCCTGGGAAAGGCCTGGAAACCAGGACTGGAAATCATCAGTAACTTGATAATTGACTTTCTCCACTTAATATTCCTGTTTCTCTTCACTGGCTTGATTCATTGTTTCTTCTCTGCCAACTAATGGCCTTTCTCTACTCCCAGTTCCCAGGGTAGAATATATGGTCCCACAGCTCTTGTATTCACCCTGTTGAGGACCAGCCAGAGTCAAGATCATCAGGCCAGCTCCTGGTCATAGTTTCAAATTCCTACAAGATAGAATCCAATCCTTTCATCTTGAGTCTAGACCCTCTAATCAGCTTTGGGTGGTGGGTGGAATCACACAGCAGAAACATGGCTGTTGAAGGCCATGGGCATCATAGAAATAAGGTGGAAGGAGTTTATGATATAGGGGCAGATTGACAGTTTTAAGGAGAGAGAAGAAAAGGGAAGGGGTTTAAGAAGAAAGAGCTGATTAGATGTTCATTGGCCCACGTTGTATAAAGCATTGTTGAGGATGCATAGATAGTCACCTAGCTTTGGAGAAGTAACAATTTTATCTACTATTACATGAAAAAGTTGTACTAGATCAATAGTTCTCCAACTTGGCTTAACAGTCAAATGACATGGAGGGTTTTTTAAAACACCAGTACCCAGGCAACACTCGAGACCAAATAAATCCCAATTGCAAGGTGTGGGATCGTGGTATCATGTATTTTTTGTTCTTTAAATGATTCCAATCTTGAGCTAAAGGTTTAAAACCATTAGATAAGATCAGCACTTCTCAAATGAATTATCTCCATGTAGTTAATATAGTTAAAATGCAGTTGTTATTTAATAGTTTCAAGGTGGGACATAAGAATCTGAGGTTCTAACAAGTGCCCTGTATTGTCAATATTGCTGGACACAAGTGCATTTTGAACAGGATGATGCTAGATTATCCCTGATTCCCAGTTCAGTCCTCAGATTTAAAGAAAGAGAATATTTATTCCACAGATATTCACCTTTTACTCTGCAGCAGACCTTGTGCTAAATGCTAATGCACAGAAATCTAAGAAATTTCTGCTACAAAGGGATTAATGTACAATCCACAGAGCTTGAGGGAAGTTAGAGGAAATAGTACACGTATATTAGTTTTTCTAAGTTGTGTTTAGAAGTCTGTTTATCGGAGGGTATTTCCTTTTTGTTTTTTTTTTGTTGTTGTTTTTTTTGTTTTTTTATTACTGGGAGGTCCCAGGGATCGAACCCGGGTCCCTCCATATGGGAGACGGACGCCCAACCAGTTGAGCCACATCCGACCCCCTCCTTTTTGTTTTTAAGAAAATATCCTTACTGACAGGGCAGCTGGCTTTCCTGAGAGGAGAAAAGTTGGCTCAAGTCTGGGGCTCAGGCAGTTTGTCACCAAAAAAGACATTAACACCTAGCAACTTAGGGTAATGTGTGCAAAATCTGGAATCTATGATGGAGAGAGCAGTTTGGCCCTGGGCACATAGGATAATGTAGAACTTATAGCATGGGAAAAGTTAATGATCCTTATTGTGATAGATAGTTAATAGATAGATGATAGATTAGATTGATATAAATAGATGATGAGATAGATGCCAGATAGATAGATAGATAGATAGATAGATAGATAGATAGATAGATAGATAAACAGACAGACATATACAGATAGATGATAGATAAATCCATGAAAGGATCTCCTTGTTTTCCAGTGGATTCAGTGATTGATGAGCCAAGCCCACTCTAAGAGATCATGTACATGTTTTAGGACATAGCTGGAGTCCCTGGGAATAACAGAACCAAACTCATTCTGGTGCTTATGGCTTAAATATGCTCATGTTTCATTAAGCTGCTCTGTGTACCAGAAAACCAGGTAAGCATCCACAAATTATGATGCCTTGATTCCATATCAGAGAGCATGCATTCAAATAGTAGAAAACAAAGCCCATAATAAAAAAACAAATTTTTATTTAGCAAATATTCCCTTTGTGCCTACTATGTGCCAGGCGCTGAAATTGATCCATGTTTCAACATTGCAATTTTGGAGATAATCCACACACCATTATCTCCTGATGACAAGGTTCAGTGTACCTTTCTATACATGGTTGCATTTAACTCTCACCAAAACTTGGGAATGGGGAAGTCACAGGAGTGGTGATGTTAAGTTGGCACAGGTGACTATAGTAGTGGCAGTGGTGATGCTGGTGGTAGTATTAGGATATATTTCGTATTTATGGAATGAAAGACAAAGTGGGCTCCAAAACATTGAGGGACAATGGAAAGTCTCATATGTAGTGAATAGTCAAGCTGGGGCAAGAACTCCATCCTCAGCCTCTTTTCCACTCCACCATGCTGACAAACTAGATTTTTAGCTAGTTTGCTGAAGTTTAGTGTTGGCTTGGTCATGCTAAGCACACGTGGAAAGATGAACTAAAAGTTTAGGATCTACAAAATACCATGGCTTCACGTATAGGACAGGGAGAGCTTTACAACGAGAACTCCTGCAGTTTCACAGATTTTTCATTTCTAGTTTGCATTCCTTTCTCCTGGCAAAGAAGCCTGGAACAAGAATCGGTCATAAAGGAAATGTTTCACTCTGCCTCACAGACGCATTTTTGTACCAAAGTTAACATCTACCTTTATAGCTAATACACATAAAAGGAGAATATTTAAGCAGGCACTTCACAAAAGTATGGTTAGCTTAGGAAGTCAGAGGGTTATAACTGCCCCCAAGAAAATGCCTTGCATTTCAAACAGCTTCAATCTTGCTGGCCTTGCAGCTTCCCATCTGGTAGTGCTCCAATCTCACTCCACTCTGCAGCCAGAGTGAGTCTATCCAAAATGCAAATCTGATTGCCTTTCTGGAGGACTGAAAATCCTCAATGGCTCCTCATCATCTGCAGGAAAATGCTCAGGCTCCTTAGCCTAGCATGCAATGCCTTTAATATCTCAGTCATTTTCCTCCAGCCTTATTTTCCTCCCCTTCTTTTTGCCTTCCATCTTTTGCTTCAGCAAAAGCAAATCATATGTAGTTGCAGTTCCCATTACAGAGTTTTCTGGGTAATGCTCTGGACATTTGTTTATCTTGATCCCTCTGCAGAAATGCTGGTTCTGCCACTACTCATCCTTAAGGACACATCTTATCCCCAAACACTTTTTAGACCAGCCTCAAACTAGATTAGGGGAAACGTGCTGTGCATACTTCTGTCAGAGTATGTCATAATCTGTGAGATTTTTTTTAAAGGCAAAACCCAATCATCATCAGCATCTTTATCATCATCATTATTATCATCATCACCACCCCAATCACTGAAGGCCTCCTAGGTTCCAGACACAGTTCTAAGCATTTGTATTTAATCTCACATTTAATCTTCATAACAACGCTATGAGTTTTGAAATTAAATAAATTAACAAACAAACAAACATCTCAAACCTCCCAAATATACCACTGCCTGGAGCATAGTAAGCCATAGCAATCACTCAATACTTTGTAGCTAAATTGATAACAATTTATTCATTCATTTTCATCGTCCCCCACTCATTCATTATTTACAACACTCCTATTTAACACTCAGAAAATAAGTTGAAATAACTGACACTTAGAAAATGCCTCTAACAGAGCATTTAAAGTCAAACAGAAAGACTGGAATTCACAGAGAGGGAACGAATAGGAAGGCCTACCAGAGCTTAGCATGAGATAATCACCACAGTAGAGAATTGACATTAGCCTAGAACGTCCAGGCAGCCAAGCTGATAAAAAGAAGCATAACAGAATCCTAGCAGGGACAAATGTTTTTATGGCCCTAAACATTGAGTGGCATTTATAAAGGTTGTAGAGGATGGGACTAATTAAGATTGACTTTGGCTCTACCAGATTGCCAGAAGGCAGGTACTCAGGTTTAACCCTTAAATCCAGGATACACTGCATTTCAAATTCCCTTTGTTTGCTCCAGGAATGTCTCTCCCAGATGTTGAAAGGAGCATCTGAGATTCATTGTCAGATGATAAAGGTGATGAGCCTTTATCACCACCATCATCACTAGGGACATTTGAATATTTACGTGTACAAAATAGTTTTGCTTCTGCTTATTCTCATTCTCACGCCCACCCAGGAAGTGTGTCACCATATGAATGGTCATTCCCACTTTATACGTTTTACAGATAAGCAAACTGAGGGCCAGGGACAGCTTGAGTTCCTGGTGACCCAAAGTGAGAGCAAGGGACTCAACCTCAGAATCCATCTTTTTCTCCCCTACCCCAAAACGGACCTTTGCTATTTCTATGACCTTGTGTACTTTGGGGACAATGCCCCAAATAAGGCCAACATCAGATTATAATCCAGAGCTATGTGCATATAAACTTCCTCATTTCTGATTCAGCTGAGGATCCATATTGGAGGGGCTGAGATTTCAATATGTCCTTTACAGTTGTCCCCAGGCATGTTAAATCTAGAAGTCATTTCAAAGAGCTGCAAGTGGTCTTGGCCTTCCTTGGCAAAGAAAGCAGATGTGTTTCTGCCCTACCCTGTCATTCACAGGTATCAGTGTTTTCTCATATCTAGTATCATTCTTAAAATATCCAGAAAACAAGAAGTAAAGAATAAAGGCTTCTGAACAGTAAGAGCAGATGGTGTTCAGTTGGTTCTCTCATTATTTGCACACACTTATTCAGAGCTTATTCACTCCTATTTTACACAGAATTCAAATGTCTATAATTACCTGATTTGCAGGCCCACACCATGCTAGAAACAGCAACTGGGGAGAGAGGAGAGTGGATTCTAGAAGAATTGGTATTAAATATTTAAAATCGGGAGCCATCTGGGAACATTTAGGTTGGGGACAATGTGTCTCTGTGCACTTCAGTTTGCCCTGAGAGAACTGGCAACGTTAAGCCTGGTGGTATAATTAGTACTCACAAAGATATTTCCAAACCACTGAAAATGTCCAAATAATGACCTGCATACTCTACTTAAAATAGTGGTAATTTTTGTGGGTGGGGGATACTTTTCATTCAAAATGATTAAAATAAAGTAGGTAAATGTTTTAGTGTTTTAAAGTAGGAAAGGCTTAGGCCTCTAGAAAGCATGATTACCCAGTAAAACTCATTAACTCAACAAACATTTATTGAGTATAAATTGTACATCAGGAACTGGGGATAGAGAAAGAAACAATATTGATTCCTGTCTTCAGGAAGCTCAACATCTAATTTGAGAATCAGTCCCCAGGTGTCTAGATTGCTGAGGATTTCATAACATAAGTGGCTGATGATTAAAGATGCCCTGCTCTGTGAGTCACCCAGGACTCCTAGAGGTGAGAACCACTGAATGAAAGCCTTAAAGTTTGATAAGAACAACAGGATCTATATAGGAAGGAAAGAAGGGGGTTGGGGGAAGGGAGGACAGACTCTTGCTGGAAGGAATCTTGCTGCATTGGGGCAGCTTAAGAAATCCTTATCCAAGAACTTCTCATACACAGGTCTGGGCAAACATGGACAAATATTATAAAGAGAAGAGTAATTTTACAGATGCCATCTCTCTGATCATTAATAACTTATAAATGTAGGTGTTATCATCACAATTTTGTGGAGGGGGAAACTGAGGCTATGAAAGTCTATGGGTAAGGTTGAATGTGAGTCTAAGCCTGTCCCATTTGACATGAAACCCTGGGCACTCTCAACTCTACAACCTTGACTTCAGCCGAAAGATCTTTGATCAAAGAAGTGTCGACAAGAGCTCACCACGACCAAAAGGGAAAAGCATCCTTGGGATTCCCTTTTCCAGAGGAACAAGAATGGGTAACTATCTGTCATTCATCCACGACTGGAGTGACTTTCCAACACGGCCCCTCTATCAGTCAGGGTATGGCAGCAAACAGATTGCACACTCCAACTGGGTAACTCGAGGCATTTTGATAAAGATAATATTTAATAAAAGTATAGCATCATGTCAGAAAACCATAAGACATGGTGCAGCATGTAGCAACCCAGTAATCCTTGGTAATAATGGGGCAAGGAGAGGGGAGGAAGAGAGCTGCATGTAGGGGGCCTCCTGGTAGCCTCTGGGTGCTCTTTTGTTTGAGGGGTGAAGTCAGCCCCATGGCATCCCCCAGGGAGGAAAGCAGAAGAGTAAATAGCTTAACCTATCCTCTTCTCTCACTACCTCTTATATCCTGATGCCTTTTCCATTGGCCAAACCGACTGGAAGTCAGAGAGCATGAGATTCCCTGGTAGAAACCATAGACGTTGAGCACAGAGCAGAATGAAAAGGGCAAAATACATCTGGAGAGGAAAACAGAAGACATCCATCCCAGTCACACTTAGGCATTCCAACCTGCACCATCTTAGCTCAGGATCAAAGGACAATTTCCCATGAGGATCTGAAGCAATCTAATGAGCATCTTAACACAGCCCTCCCTACAGCTACAAGTAATTGACTGGAATTCTTCTGCGTGCTGGAACATCTTCTTTGGTGGTCCTATCATGTTGATGCTAGCTATGGCTCATCATTTTTTGAATCATAATCTTAATTTCTGTTTGCTAGAGTCACAGTATAGATAATCCATTGTGGATTTAAACTATCCAGGGAGGCAGCAATGTTGTTAGGAAAAAGCACTGGATTTGGATCGAGAAACCTCTACAAATTACTAACTGATAGACTTGGACAAGTCATGTATCTTATTGGAGCCGCAGATCTCACCTGTGTCTAATAGGAACGATGAAGTTACCTCTCAGAAAGGTAAGTTTGGCAGTCTTAGGGCAGAAAGTCAAAAGAAAAATATGTTGCATCACTCTCCAGAGGGTGATAATTTTTCAGTTTAGCTATTTTTAAACCAGGCATCATAGTGATCACAAGATTGAGATCTAGGTCATAAAGCAAGGCTTTCAAACTTTTCAGACTTGGACCTTCCTAGCTGGGTGACAATAAGCAAATGTCATAATCTTTCCAAATTGCAGTTTCCTTATCTGTAAAATGGGAGTCACGAGAGCACCCACCTCATGTAATAAGGATAACCATGGGCATTAGTTATTATTACATCATCACAGATGCAAAGCATCACTTCACAGCACTTGGTGAGTCCATAAGTCATTCATTAATTTGTCAGCACTTGCTCTTTGTCAGGCTCTGAGACTCATGATTTAGCTAGAGGCAGATATCGGCAGGGACCTCTGCTTCTCCTGAGGCCACAGCTATAAACATGGTCAGCCTCGGGTGTGCTCTCCCTCCAAATATCCTCCTGCATTTTGAACATCCTCCATCACAGCTTCAGAGAGTGGACTTGTGATTTCTAAAGTGCACCTGTTGGTCTGGGAGTCAGAGAGGCCAGTGTATCTCCAGTCTCTGCTTCTAATTCACCATTTGACCCAATATAAGCTATGTCATTTCTCTGGGTCTCATCAAATCCTCTGTAAAAAATAAACAAAACAACAAAGAAAATTAAAGATTTACACTGGACGACCCACTAAGAGTTTCCATTTCAAAGACTCATAATTCCATGGATCATTTTTTGAAAGCAACTTCTACTGCTTCGGGGTTCCTTCACCACTCTTGCACATGGAAAGTTCTTGAGCTCTAAAGAACAAACTATCAGGTGCCTACTGTGTGCCTGACGGCAGATGTATATCTAATCAATTTTGGATATTTTCTGGAAATCAATACCCCAAACCAAACAAATGCATCTGTCTCCAGCAGAGCAGAAGTAACTCACATGAATCCCACCTTTGTAAAGTTCTGAAATGGGCCTAAAGGCATCCGAGTTCCACATGGAGTTTATATGGAGTTACGTTGCTGAGGTTTGGTTCATACTTAATTTCCTAAAATGGGAGAGGAGGATTAGTTGAAAGAAGGCTTGTGATGTAAAGAGCAGCACATATGTCTCCCTGGCTAATGTCTGCTCTTTTTCCAGTGATTAGAGTTAACGCAGGCGCAGGAAGGGAAGTGTGGGGGCCAGAGTTGTTTTCCCCCTTAGAACAGCAGGGAGACACACCGCAGATACGAGACACACCGGCGTTTGGCTTTTGGAGACGGAAATAGAATTGCTATATACATGTCAGCTTGATCGGGGGAGCCTGACAGTTCTTCCTCAGCCCCCTCCCCGTAATTCTGATTACTGCCAGACTGGGATCTATCTATGATCCTGCACACTCTTTACAAGAAAGCTTCCATTGTGAGGGAGGGGGCAGGCTTCTTTGCCAGTGGAAGGCTATTATCTTGAAACAGCTGTTTATAGTTAACTGCAGCCCATACTTAAAGCCTGAACGCTGGAGCCTCACTTACAGCCTGTGGATTTGCGGTGAACAGTCAGGCTTAACTCTTTCCTCCCCCTGTAGTAGGTGACTTCAGTAGGGACTCAGGACAGAGGGTGTCTGCGAACAAAGAAGGTGGGCATGGAGGGCTGAAGCACACCAGCTGGGAAAACAGCTGTTCCTAACTATGGTAATATTTATTGAGGTTTCAATGCCCTTTATATGCATTACCTCAGTTAATTTTGGCCATCAGCACTGTGATAGAGATAGATTCTGTCCATTTTACAGGTGAGGCAATGGAGGCCCCGGCGATGCCAGGATTCCAGTCCAGATTAATCAGGCTCTAGAGTCAGAGCTCTTAGCCCCCCATGTTATCCCACATTATTGTCTTCCATCCATTCAGCAGCACTACCTGAGGGCATTCTTTGAGCCCTGCACTGTGTAGAAAGACTCTGCCCCCAGAGGGCCTCTGGCTGCCCGGAAAGGTGAGCAAATGCAGGAGACACATGAGGAGGGAGAAAGGTCCTGATAACTACAGAAACTTCTCACTTTGTCTGGGGTGGGAAGGGCAGGTAGGTCAGGACCCAGAGGAACTTGTAGGGGTGTGTGTGTGCGGGGGGAGCGTGTAGATTATAACTAAGGTAACTTTATTTAAGAAGAAAAAATAAAACCCAGGGACAGCGGGGCTAGATCAGAGGATGGTTTCGAGGGAGCTGTGGGGCGGGGGGGAGCAGGCTGAACCCCAGGGGTCCCCCACTGCCCCTCCAGGACCTTAGACTCGATTCTCCATGGGATGGGTCAGATCTACTTTTTAGAAAGAGCACAACGGCTGCAGCGGGAGGGATGATTTGGAGGGGGCAAAAGAGAGGAGGCAAGGAGAGTTGGAACGCTCTGCGAAAGTTAGAACACTTTTCTCCAGGAAAAGGAAAATGGCCCGGCCCGTGGAGAGGGACAGCTGGGACTGAATTCAAGAGATGAGTCCCAGGCAGAACAAGTATAAATGGTGCTCAGCTTCCTTGTCCCACTAAAGACTAAAAAGAGGTTAATTTTTCCAGCAGGAAATTTGAAGGAACCTTGTGCAGATCCCCAGCTCCACCCCAAATGGCAGTGAGGCTGCACCACTAACACACACTTCCACGTGTGCACACACACACACACACACTTTCATTTTCTCAGCACGTCTGGAACTTTTGTCCTCCCCCCTTTTCTTTTGTTTTTGACTCTAACATTTTTCCTCATGACAAAGAAAACCAAAGATGTTGAAATCCATTGTTGAGCACAAAGAGAGGCGGAGTAAGAGGCTTGTGGGGGTGAATTTGGCCAGCTACAAACTTTATTCTCCGCCCTGGTACCCAGCAATTCGCAGTGGGAGAGAGAGTGGCTTGCCAAAGGGCGCTGTGGGACTGGGCTGAACTAGAAGAATATGTAAAGTTTGAGATGAAAAGACAAAGCTGGGAGCTGAAAACAGAGCTGGGAACTAATGGAGCTGGGGAAAGGGGACTTCACAAAGAAAAGTGCTTATTTGCAAACTCGTTTCTCTGCAGCAAATGCTCCCAGGACCTCTGGCAAAAGGAATTCCTGGACACAGGCCTTTCCACTGAGCTGTTAGTGATCTGCAGTTAATTACCTCTCTCCTGGCTCCCTTCCACCGCCCATCAGAGGGGCGGCCTGCGGAGGTCTGGGGTGGAGGTTTTGCCTTTTTAATTCCAGCGTTCAACCAAGTTAAAGTCTTACAACGGCAGAGCGAGAAGGAGCCATACTTATCCTTCTCCAAATCCCTGGTTTGTACAGTGGCAAGAGCGGTGGCCAGACAAGCAGCGGGAAGCTCAAGTTTGCCTGGGGAGGTGGCAGCCGGGAGGTCAGCAGTGGTCAGCCAGCGAGGTGCGCCTCCAAGTGCTGGAAGCTTGACCTGGAGGATCCTTAGCCTCACTCACTCAGCAGGACGGTCTTTCCGGCTACAGAATGGGCAGCAGGACTGTGCTCTTGCCACAGATTTGATTCCACTGGCCAACTGAGCTAAGGCCACTTCCAGTACATCGTAGGTCCCACTGTTTTACATAAATACAAGACAAAAAACAACTTTTCTGAAGTTATTCCAACAGTGTCCAAAACCTGCCAACAGTCTATATTGTGATATGTATAGTTTGCAAAAGATAGAAATCAGTGAAGGCCCATGTACTTTCATTGTCCTCAAAGCCATTTCAGATAAACAATCATGCACACCAGTTTAAGAAATCTCCCCCCACCCAATGCAAAGACCCCTATCGACCCCATACCCCCTCCCCCCGACTTCCTACCTCTCCCAGCACACACACTAGAAGCCTAGTTCCTCCAGGAGCATCCTGTGGACCTCAGACGGAGGGCAACCCTGTAACCAGAATGACGGACACCAGATGGGAGTGTGCTCCAGGCAGCGGGACCCCACATCCTGGGGGTGAAGCCTCAGCCTGGGCTTTTTTATCTTTCCTTCCCTGAGTAGGGTTTTAACTCATGGGCTTTTTTTTAAACCTACCTGCCTCCCTGCCCATCTCTTCATCCTTGAGGTCAGCATTCTGGAAATTTTGAGTTGTATATATGTTACTACAGTAAAAGATTAAACCAACCTGTGCCCAATCCAGACTTACCCACTCCAAAGTTAAAATGAAAACCCAATCAGTAAACCATGGGAAAACATGCGGAACCAAGACTTTGCTTCTAGATTGAGGTGCTAGGACCTGGCCTGGGCCCTTAGCAAAGACTTCATTTCACTGAGGAGTCTAGAAACCCTTCCTTGTTTGCTGCTGTTGCTTTTTGTTGTTGTTGTTATTGTTTTTAAACCAAGACAAAGAAAGGGGAAAAAAATGTCTAAGGAGACCCAAATTAAAAACAAAAATAAAGAAATTAAAAATAAACTATTTTTCTACCTTATTCTAAAAACAATGTGTGGCTGTCTCAAATTCTTTCCCAACAGTGTCGATAAGAAGGTCAGCTCATATATGAGCAGGGTAAACCCACCCTTTGGGTTGGGGATAAAGGTCCCTACTGGGGTTTTTCAGGCCTCTGGTGAGGGTATTTGAGAGACCCCATTTTTCCTATTTGTCTGAAAAAGGATCATATGTGTAAAGAAATCTATAAAAGGTCTAAGTGTAGGTCCTAGACTTAGATAAAGGATATGTCCTCAGACCTTTGAAATTCCTTAAATTCTTAAGTGCCCCAATAGTGGGTAATTTACCATATGAAATGCAGTATATCATAGCTAAAATATTTACATGACTCCAGTAGAATACTTACTAAGAATCACTAATCACATAATGAGAATAAATAAGACTACCTGAGTTGCAGGTGCCAGGAGGCAGGTTAGGGACACTTGCAGGTTGAAAGGTTCATAGGATTTTGTGATTATGCCCATGTCACACTAATATTCATTTGCAAGCCTCATTGGGATGGCACACTGTGGACCCTTGAGGCCAAGAGGTCCACACGGACCCTTGAGGTAAATCTGGTCAAGATCTAACTTACTTCTGCCAGTGCCTTGCACAAGTGTCCACAGATACCTTCTGATGGGTGTGCCGGTCAAGATTTCTCTCAAATCTGTGCTTCTCCTTTGCACTACTCATCTTCATGTTGATAAATCGTTGTTTTAATAATTCATTTGATGCCTTTGTCCTCCGCTGGATGGCAAATTCTGTAATGTCAAGAACTGAATCTAATGTACTGATTTACATGACACTGAGTAACTGAGCAATAAACATTCATTAATTGAATGAATGACTCAACCAACAAACCAATAGCCGAAGAATTGCAATCCTCAGGTGTGACTGAGCAGTTATTTTCATCCACATGGCCATGTTCACTTCCAGCTATCATAGATATGAATAAAACCTCAAATTCTTCCCCCCTTTGTCACTCATCTGCTGGGCTATCAACATTGGTAAATTCTTCCATGTGTTCAGGAATGTTTAGAGGCTGGCACTCATATGGGATCACTGTCCAATACCAACACCACCCATGAGATTAATTTCTGGAAAATTGCCTTCAGTTTATATGTGGTTGTCAACTACCCACCTTTTTTCTTCCTCTCCATTAATATGGTCTATCCAAAGCTTGAAGAAATTTTGCTGTGTTTCTTCTATGTTTACTTTGGTCTTTCAAAACGAAAGTGATGGGGGCATTTTTAGGTAAAAGGCATTGGTTAAAGCCCTTTAAATCTCATCTCTCTCCATCTGTTTTCCATTCTCACCCCTAGTCATTTCCCACCATTTCACAAAGACACTATTGGAGAGACGGCAACTAGCACCAGGTCTTGGGAAAGGTTCTGAGAATGCATGGATGACAAGACAGCCCTCATGGAATTCACACTTGATAGAGGGAAGGCAGGCATCAAACAAACACTTTGAGGGTGATGGAAGTTAACAACGAAGACTTTTAAAGGAGTGATAGGAGCATAAAGAAAAGAATTTAACTGAGTTGAGTGTGTCAGGAAAGCCACATTGAAACATTTAAGCAGAGAATTAAAGGAATGAGTAGGAGTTAGCCCAGTGAACAGAGTTTCAGGCAGAAGGAACAGTGTCTGGGAAGACCCAATAATGAGAAAGAATATGTTTATTAAGAAAATGAAAGAAGCCAGAACACTGGAAGAAGGGCAAGATCCATTCCATCATAACATACTACACTTTCATGTCCCTCCATCTTCTTTGCGCCTGCTATTCCCTCCGACTTGAATGCTATTCCTCTTCTTTTCAGTTCTAGTGCATACTTGGTTTAATATTTATTTGTGTTCTGAACATTCATCCAATATTTCCCCTAAGGGAATGACTTCTTTCCCCATAACTTTTATAAAATCTTCTACCATGGCACTCATCTGTTTGTAATCCCGCTGTATTACTGTCTTCTCTACAAGGAAGCTGCCAAAGTACACTGTATTCCCTGGACTAACACGGTGGCCAGTGCAGAGAAGTACTCAATGCTTTCCCCAAAATGAATTGAATTAAATTATTTGACTCAACAAACTTCAGCATGGAAAATACCCCAGAAGGTTTCTAGCCCACAATCCCACTTAATAGTGGAATACTTTCTTCAGCATTCCAGGCTGACAGCAAGGCTTTCCAGCTAATTATTGTCCTCAAGAAAGCCCATAGAGGGCAAAGAATGTTAACTTCTGAGTTTGGAAATATCTATAAAAGAACATATTGTGATAAAGGTCTTACTCAGTTAATAAGATTAATAGTTTGAGCTTAAAAGTCATTAAGAAGATGTGAGGAAGGAATGAGGTTTGAATAAATCTAATGAAGATTTTTTTTATATCAAAGGCAAGCTATGAGCAAGGGGCCTGGCACTGGGGTGATAAACATTGTAGAGTGTCATGAGTGTTGCGAGCAGAAAAACTGTGGCCACAAAAAGTAGGTCAGCACAGAAGAACTGAGAACATTCTAGAGGATTGCCCTAAAAGTGGGGGCCTAGGTTCAGTAATTGAGCTCTGTGCTTGTGCCTCAAATCCAGCTTGTACCTCTTCAAGTGGTTCTGATCCCTGGGCCCTTTTGCTCTCTCGTTTCTCAGTAGGCAGCCTAGCTGCTCAGTCCCATCAGTACTGGGATTTTTCTTTGGGCTTAGAGCTCCTAGGTTATAATAGGTGCTCAAAGACAAGGGTGGGATAATAAAAATGATAACAGTTATGGGACAATAGTGCATTACCAAAAACATCTGCATCTATGTGAGCTGCTTTTTTCTCCTCTGTTAAAATGCTGTAGATCATAATCTTTATCTTGCTTCGCTCAATGGGTTGTCACAAGGAAGGGGCATAAACTGAAATGTACTGTGTACACATAAGGGACCATGTTTTCAGGAATGTTTAGCGGCATCATGTCCTGGTAAGAAAGCATGGGATTTTATTCAGGTGAATATGGGAGCAAACTGACTTTATTATAGTCTGTGTGAATAGAATTGGCATGTAGGGATCTTCTCTTCCAATTGGCTGTCCTGAGGGCATCTTGTTGCATCTCAGTGTCTACAACTCAGGAGGGTGGTTGTCTATTTTTATGGTGTCCCCTGGAACCAACCAAAAGGAGTTTTGGCTTTGCCGAAGAGTTTTTATTTTATTGTAGATCATCCTAAATATACCTCTAAATTTGCTAGTACTCCATACAGAAGTATTTGTGAAATGTGAAGACACAGAGTCAGAAGTTTAATTTTATTTACATGGACACTGTACTAGATCTTGAACATATAATGCAGAGGAAGGAAAGCATGGGCCCTGCCCTCCTGCAGCTTCAAGTCTTCAAGGGAAGGCAAAATTATCTGCTAGTAATCATAGTTAAGTGCAATGAGCGTTACATAGGGGAACAGTAGGGGAATATGCAAACATAGTAGTGAGGCCTCACTCAGTTTAGGGAAGCAGTGACTTTTCCTGAGATATTTATGAAGGTGTAATCTTTAGCAATTCAAAGGCAGAAGTGCAGTTAGGGGAGGATGTGGTAGGGACAGGGGAAAGAGAGTGTTCCCACTATCACAATAAGTTGGCATTTAAAAAAAAAAAAGATTTATTTATTTATCCCCTCTCCCCCTGCCCTTGTTTTTGTGCGTACTGTCTGCTTTCTTGTGTGTTCGTCTGTGTCTGCTTGTCTTCTTTTTAGGAGGCATTGGGAACCGCTCCTAGGACCTTCCAGAGTGGAAGAGAGGCGCTCAATCTCTTGTGCCACCTCAGCTCCCTGATCTGCTGCGTCTCTTATTGTCTCTCCTCTGTGTCTCTTTTTGTTACATCATCTTGCTGCACCAGCTCTCTCCCTGCGGGCCAGCACTCCTGCATGAGCCAGCTCATCTTTCACCCGGAGGTCCCAGGAATCGAACCCTGAGCCTCCCATATGGTAGACGGGAACCCAATCACTTGAGCCACATCTGTTTCCCCTAAGTTGGCATTTTAAGTCTGGCACTTAAAACATAGTAGTTGATACCAGATGCTGAGATTCAAATCACACCCCTGTAATTTACTAGCTATGTGATGCTGGGTAAATTATATAATCTTACTGTGCCTCAATTTCCTCATATGTGAAATGTGAAAGTAAAATTCATAATATCAGCATTATTGTAAGATACCACTTCACACCTACAGGGATGGCTATTACTAAAAAAGAAAATGGAAAAAACAAGTGTTGTAGAGGATACAGAGAAGTTGGAACTCTAGTGTATTTTTGGTGGGAATGTAAAAGAGTGCAGCCACCAGGGAAAGTAATATGCAGTTTCTCAAGAAGGTTAAATATAGAATTACCAGTTGACCTAGAAATTCCACTTCTAAGTACATCCCCAAAGAGAGTGAAAACAGGGTTACAAACAGATGCATGTACACCAATGTCTATCGTAACACTATTCACAATAGCAAAAACTTGGAAACAACCCAATATCCCACCATCAAATGAATGAATTAACAAAATGTGGTGCATACACACAATGGAATATTATTCGGCCATAGGAAAAAATGACGTTCTGAAACCTGCAACATGGGAGAAACCTGAAAGTATTATGCTCAGTGAAAAACAGAATACACGTAAAGACAAAAATTATATGGTGTTATTTATAAGAGATGACTAGAAATAGTAAATTTACAGAGATAGAAAGTAGATTAGAGATTACGAGAGGAGAGGGGAAGATGGGGAGAGGGAAGAAAGGAAGTGTTTGTTTGTAAAATTTTTTTTAATTAAAAATACCAGCGTTCTTGTGATAATCAAATGAGTTTACTCATAAAAAGCTCTTAGAAGTGTGCATGGCTCCATGTTCATAAATTATGATCATGATTATATTTTTAGTTTTACTACTCTTACTGTTGCTAGTTATGTAATTTTTAAAATGGCAGCTTAATACTCAGAGCCTCAGTTTCCTCATCCATAAAATGGCAATACTAATCCCTACATTGCAAGGGGACTATTAACTAAAATGATACATGCAAAACATGTGCATCTTATAGGCATCCTGTAGATGCTCAATAAATCCTAGCTGTTATTAATAGTAATAGCTCAAACTTAATAGTAAGCCTTGACCTTGGCCTTGGTCTTGGCCTTGATCCTGGCCTGCTGTTTACAGGCTGTCTACATGTTCAGATACTGACAGCTTTGGTTCATGTAGAGCACAGGTCAGGTATGCCACCCTCACCTAGACATAAATATGGGCCATCTTTCATATTCACTCGGCAAGGGTCGTGTTAGTGACTGCCTGATGATTATGTGCTTTCTTTATAAGTTGTTTAATGATGGTGCTTCCAACATCCCCAACCCTAGAAAGCTTAGCATGTTCCTTGCTCTGAGCATCACATTCAAAGGGGAAAAGGTCAGCAATGAGGAAGAGGCGGGCACAACAAGAATCTCTTGCACAAACACCTGCCAAAGAGAAAGACAATGACCTTTCGTTGGCTTAGCCCCTTGGGCTCTCCTTGTTGCAAGTCTGGGAGGCAGAAGACTGGGCTGTTTTCAGCAAAAGAGATCCATCACCCAACTATTTTCCCAGATCCTATTAAAATGCTGACACCATAAATCTGTGCTACTTTACTTCTCATTATGCAGAAATGTGCTTTTGATCAAAAGTCCCCTTGTGTAGCAGCCCGATTCATCACCAATAGCAGTGGGCCACACATCAGCAAGTCATAATCAGCTGCTTTTTCCACCCAACTTATTCCTGAGGTTTGGAAAACTCAGAATCATGCCTGTCACTGGCAAGAGGCAGACATGCAAGACGTGGTTTGCAGACAGCCTTGGTTGTTAGCACAACCAAGCTGAACAGTAGCCTTTGAACAGGGTTAGATTAAGGAATGGACAAGTCTCTACCTTTCTATTTTCTGAGAATTTCTCCCCATTGACCCTGTGTGGGAACTAAACATCCTAGAATTTGGAGGCAAAGGAGACCTATGAGAGGGAGATAGAGACTCAGTGACACCAAGCTACTAGATCAGGGACACAAAGCCACTGTAAAGGATGCAGATTTTTCTACCACCGGTTGATAAAATTCCAAGTGTAGCACTGTTTCTCCAGCACGCAGGTTTTGTTTTACCCCTCACTGGGTGTGTTGCTCTTGGTATAACCATTATGTTCTGTCTTCTGTCCCTTATCCTATCCCAAACCACCTCCCGTTGGAGTGGATGAAATAGAAGACTGTGAGTGTGTTATGACTCTGTTCTCTGGGCGATAGCCCCTAAGTTGACTGGCACATTTTTGGTCAGAATCGGGTGCCTAATAGAGCTTGTTAATAAAACTAATAGCTAACTTGTTCCCTGAGAGATTATCAAGTGCCAGATATAGTGGTACATGCTTTGCAAGCATCATAGCAGTTTTCACAAGCTGCCACAAATTCCCATCACTTCCTAGGTTGTTATGGGAATCAAGTACATTAATACATATAAAATGCTTATAACATAATAAGCACTCGATAAACTATATCCATTAGCATCATGAATCCCTGGGCACCAGTCCATAGGCAGGGTTGTCTTGTGTCTGTAGGAATGTCTTCTGACAAGATCACGCCTTCCTAGGGCCCCCAGTCCCAGTTTAAACCACTCTGGCTGTTGAGTTGACTAGCCACAGCTTGAGTTGGCATCTGGATCTTCCCAGTTTCAAGCCATTGTTTCTACATTTTCCCCAGAGCCACATAGGACAAGTCTGATATTTTCCATTAGGAAAACAATCCTTAGAATTATTTGAAGAGAATGATTTTAGTCCTAACAAGTCTTCTGTTTTCTAGGCTAAAAAAGGTGATTTATTAAAGTTAGACATTGTATGACTTGAAGTTCCCTTTTTAATTTATCATTTAAAACTGAGCATCTCCTTTGTCTCTCTACTTTATACCAAGTAAACAGTGGTAAACAATCCAAATGATGTCTCTGTCTAATAAAGTAAGAGAGGGAGCCAAAAATAAGAAAATACCCAGGCACTTTCCTCCCAAATGAAATAGATGCCAGCATTTTCCATATTTCCTTTGATTTTCTATTAAGGAATAAATAACACAGTATGACAAAAACCCTACCACAACATTCCTTCACCTCTCCCTCCTTTCCCTAGATGAAAGTTGATATGATGTATAACTTTCCCATGTATATTTTTTTGCATATGGACACATACATGCTTGCATATACTTCATATTTTTTACACCTTACTGTTTCCACTCCATATTAGATTTTTAACATAAATCTAATGTTGATTTACATGATCACTTGTGTGAGTTAACCACAGTTTATTTACTTATTCCATTATTACACTTATCTGTAGGTTAATTATGTTGATTCCAAATTTTGTGGAATTACAGCTTTACAAATATATGTATGTATTCACACTCACACACACACACATATATATACAAACATAAACATCTATACATGCACACATACTTGCTTTCTTATGTATATGCTATACTTATATATACATGTACATGCATATGTACATATACACATGCCTATAAACTCACAAATACTCTTTATTTGTCTATATGTGAGAGGTTCATATAATACTAGAAGTGGAATTCTTGTGTCATTGAACATGCATATCCATAGCATTACTAGATATTGACAAATTGTTCTCCTAAGTCACCATACAAATTTATAACTACCATCAAATTATGGAATCAGGTACTTGGCATCAAAAAAATTTAACAGAATTTTGAAAGGAGAGGTTATATAGGCTACATTGGCTAATCATAATCCAATAAAATTAAAAATATTTACCCAAAACAAGCAGAAATCAAAGTTAATTGAATATTAAGAAACATACTTCTAAATAACTGAAGTACAAACCTAGAAAACAATGAAGAGGAGAACACTTAAATGCCAAAACCTATGCACGTTAACAAAAAGTTGTATTGAGAGGAAAATGTATAACCATAAATTAAATTCATAAGTTTTTTAAAAAACCATGCATTACATAATTAAGGGAAAATGAAAAATTAAGAAATATAATGCTCATCTTAATAAATCAGAAAAAAATGTACCAATAGAAAAGGAAAGGGAAGTTAGTAAGAAAAAAAACAATAAAACCTTTAAAGTAGCAATGACAATTAAATTCAAAAACTATTTTGTGAGAAGCCCAATAAAATAGACAAATCAGGAGTTTGGTTAAGAAAAGAGAGAACAGAATATACAAGAATAGAAATGAGAAAGGAGATATGACTAAAGACAAGGAGAAGAATATAAAATTTAAGGGATTTATTGCATACAATTTTATGGAATCAATTTGAAAATTTATAGTAAATATATAATATCCTAAAAATACATACATTACTAAAATTGACCCAGGAAAAGAAAAAATAGAATAGCTATATTACCCTAGGAAACAACAAGGAAAACAAACCCCAAAGGAAAAATGAGAGAAGTTATGAATAAACAGCACAGAGGAGAACAAATCAAAATGGCGCACAAACATTTAAATATGTCCAAACTCAGAGCCAGAAGCATACAAATTAAAGGGATAGGAAAATATTAATCCATAACTATGACCCATAATTTTTTAAAGTTAAGAACAGCCATTCTTGGCAGGGACACAGGAAAATGAGTACTCTCGTATATTATTCATGGAAATCAGGATTGTTCATTTTTATTGTGAGTGGCCTGGCAACATTTATTATACCTAAAAATACATGTACTCTTCAATCCAGCATTACCACTTCTGGGGATCTATCCCATAGAAATAGAGCCTCCAATGTGGAAGGATACATTTTGAATATTATATTATTTTAATATATTTGGATCAAAATGAATGCTAATATATTTGGAATACAAATGAATAGATTATATATAGGCACACACCCTTTAAAAGACATATAAATGTATACATACATATTAAAGTTATAATATAAAATTGTCTCCAGAAAAGCAGCCATATAGTACACATTTTTCTGCACTGTGTTTTTTTTTCCCCAAAAGTTCCTTGTCAATGTCTATCAAGTCAAGCAGTATGCCTCGAATTTATTATCATTAGTTCTTCAGATTATGTCATGGTGTGGATATTTGGTAATTTAGTCAAACATTTCCCTAGGACCAGATGGCTTCATGGTGAATTCTACCCAACATTTAATGAAGAATTAATAGCACTGCTTCACAACTCTTTGAAACTAGAAAGGCTGGAATGCTTTCCATCTAATTCTTAAGGCCAGTATTATCCTGATACCAAAATCAGACAAAGACATCATAAGAAGCTGCAGAAAAATAACATATGAATATGGATGCAAAAATCCTCAACAAAATACTAGCAAACCAAATCCAGCAACGTATAAAAATAATTATACAATATGACAAAGTGGGATTTGTCCCAGGAATGCAAGGTCAGTTTAACATCAGAAAATCAATTGATGCAATACCTCATATTAATAGTATAAAAAACAAATCCACATGATCATCTCCTTAGATGCAGAAAAAGCGTTTGACCAAATCTGACACTGTTCATGATAAAAACAATCAACAAACTAAGAAGAGACTTTCCTCAACCCGATAAGGGTATCTACAATAAACTCACAGCTCAAACAACATTTATTGGTGAAAGGTGAACTGCTTTCCAACTAAGATCCAAAAAAATACAAGGATGTTTGTTTTTGCCACTTCTATTCAACATTGTACTGGAAGTTCCAGTTGGAGCAATTAGGTAAGAAAAAGAAATAAATGGAGATCCAGAATGGAAAGGAAGAAGCAAAACTGTCTTTATTTTAAGATGACATAATATTATTTATAGAAAATCCTAAGTAACTCACAAAAAATTAAAAACTTAAAAAGTTAAAAATATCAGGGCAATATAAAAAAATCTATTTGCATTGCTGTACACTAGCAAAGAAAAATCTGAAAATGAAATTAAGAAAATTCCATTTACAACAGCATGAAAAAGAATAAAATACTTAGGAACAAATTTAATGAAAGAAGAACAAGGCTTTGCACTAAAAATGCAAAATATTGTTTAAAGAAATTGAAGCTCTAAATAAATGGAGAACTACTCTGTTTTTAGGAATTGGACAAACCTAATATTGTTAAGATGGCAATATTCCCTAAGTTGATCTACAGATTCAACACAATTGCTATCAAAATCCCAGCTGGCTTTGCAGAAATTGGTAATATGATCCTAAAATTCATATGGAAATACAAGAGCCATATAATAGCCAAAACAATCTTGAAAAAAAAAAAACCACCAAAAACAAATGACATTGGAGGACTCATATTTCCTGATTTCTAAACCTACTACAAAGCTACAGGAATCAAGGCAGTTACATACTGATATGAGGATAAATATATCAGATCAATAGAATAGAATTGAAAGTACGGAAATAAACCCTGACACTTGCGGTCAATTGATTATGACAAGGGTGCCAAGACAGTGAAATGTGGAAGAGTGGTCTTTTCAACAAATGAGTCTGGGACAACTAGATATCCACATGCAAAAGAATGAAACTGATCTGCTTTCTCAGTACCTTGCACCAAAATTAACTCAAAAATGATTGTAGGCCCAGATGTAGGCACTAAAACTATAAAAGCCTTTTGTCAGGCAACATTTTCCTAGCTACAGTGTGAAAAGCATGAGAAAAGAAAAAATAGATAAAGTGAACTTCATCAAAATTTCTTTTTAAATGTGTATTAAGGGACACTAGAAATGAAAAGACAATCTATAGATTGGGAGAAAATATACGTAAATCATATAACTGATAAGAGACTTGTATCCAGAATGTGTTGAGAACTCTTACAACTTAATACAAATATACATGAAACAAGTTTTTAAAAATGGTCAAAGTGTCTGAATAAACGTTTCTCCAAAGATACACAGATGAGTACATGAGAAGATGTTCAACATCATTAGTCATTAAGGAAATGCACATCAAAACTATGATATACTTTATACCAATTTATACCCGCTAGGATGGTTATAATCAAAAGAAAAGTAATGACAAGTTTTGGCAAGGATGTGGATGAAGTGGAACTCTTACAATGCTGGTGGCAATGTGAAATGCTGTAGCCAACTTAAAAAAACAGTTTGTCATTTCCTCAGGCTGTTAAAAATTGAGTTACCATAAGATCCAGCAATCCAATGACTAGGTATATACTCAAGAGAAATGACAACGTTTGCCCAAGCAAATACTTGTACACAAAAATTTGTAGTAGCATTATTCACAATAGTCAAAAAGTGGAGACAGCCCAAATGCCCAACAAAGAATGAATAGAATGTGGCATATACATACAACAAAAACCTAGAAAGAGGAATGGAGTTCTGATGCATGCTACAATGACCTTGAAAACATTAGACTAGTGGTTGCCTAAGGATGCTGGGGGAGAATGGGAAAAGCCTGCTAATGGGCACAGTGAATTTTTGTGAGGTAATGAAAGTGTTCTAAAAGATTGTGATGGGGAAGCGGCTGTGGCTCAATCAGTAGGGCTCCCGTTTACCATATGGGAGGCCCCGGGTTCGGTTCCCGGGGCCTCCTGGTGAAGGCAAGCCCGCCCGCACGGCGTGGTTAGCTGACCCAGCGAGCACAAGCAGCAAGGGGGGGATAAATGAATAAATAAATAAATAAATCTTTTAAAAATAAATAAATAAATAAATAAAAATAAATAAAAAATAAAAGATTGTGATGATGGTTGCACACATCTATCAATACACTAAAAACTATTGAATTGTACTGTTTAAATGGATAAACTGTATGTTAAGTAAATTATATCTAAATAAAGCAGTTTTTTAAAAAGAAAAAATGAGTTGAAAGTCCAAGGATAATTCAGATCAACCCAGAGAGGGGATAAGTATTATGGAGCTGTCTCTTTTCACCCATAAGACTCTAAACTCATTACCTGTTTTTACTCATCAAAGAAAAAAGAGTTAAGTCTTTTATTCTTTCATGGAAATTAAATCTATATGAAAATAACATTCTTCTCTAGAATATATAGACATATATTATTATGCATATTATTGTAAACAGTATGTTTATCTGCAAACAGATAAACAGCCCAAGAACATGTTTAGAAATAATGAAATTAATGGAAAGATGCATTTGTAATAACATCAAGAACATTGATGCCAAAATAAGTAAATTAATTATAAAGTGATTTGACAGGACTAGATCAATGAAAAAATTTTAAAACCATCAATAAAATGTATGTGTAAAATTTTCATGCAAGACTTTGTTTTTTCTCACAAGGATGGAGAAGGTACTTTGTATCAATTAACTTTCACTCTTCATGATCATTCTGTCCCATGTGGTTTGAGCTAAAATGTTTTAGAAACTTGCATAAAATTATTTAACTAATATTTGCAGAGTCCAGGTACTTCACTCCTGTGCTAGGGTTTCTCTCAACCTGACCGAAGACCTCCTATAAGCTCACCTGGAGAGTCTGTGAAACCACAGATTCTCTGGCCCAGCTCAGATCGACTAAATAAGACTGGTTAAATATGGGGGGGAGGGGGGTTCCCAGAAATCTCCATGCTTCACAAGTTCTGTTGGTGACTCTGACACATGCAAATTTAAAAATCACTGCATCATTCTCCTTTGACCATTCAGTACAGTATTTCAGCCATTTCCTAATAAGTTCCAATCCCCTAAAGGCCAAAACGTACATAATCAACATCATTTCCACCATGGATGGGGGAAGATTTTCCTACGCTTCTCTTTTCAAGCTTCATTTGTTATATTGTTCATGATGCAGGATATACTGGAAAATAAAAATAATGAAACACCACTAAGAACAAACAACTCAGTTAGTGAGCCTCGACTAAAAATATGAACTTGGGAATCTGGTCTTTATTAGTCGTCATTCAAGAGTGTATAAAGGGACCCCATCCACCAACAACTCACCTGGCTAAACTGCAGCCTTGGCTCAGAGTTCTAAGCCTCTTGCTAATGCCTTGAAGTTGGGCTGCTAATCCCAGGTGTGATAGTCCTATTCAGACACAAGGTCCCCGGGCCTCGAGAGATGTTGCTATTCTCCCAACTCTTAAGAACAAGGCCTCTCAAAACTGGGAAGGGTTTTATTGGGCATTGGACAGAAAGGGTTGATTTGGGGTTTAGCTAAGAAAGTATATACATCTTCCCTAGATTTTATCTTTTCCATCACCCAGCAATGCCTTGTTAATGGTGAGTTGCTTCATAGGTATGATGGTTAGGCTAATGTGTCAACTCGGCCAGGTAATTGTGTCCAGGTGTTTGGTCCAGCAAGCACTGGGCTAATTGTAACATAAGAGCATTTATGGACTTCGATCACCAGTGAGTTTACTGCGTTCATGACTGATTACATCTGCATCAATCAGGGAGATTGCATCATCATTGGGTGACACTTTTATCCAATCAGTTGAATGCCTTAAAAGTGGAACTGATTTCAACATTCAGAGAGAATTTCCCAGCTCATCGTTGGACAGCCAACTTCTCCCAGAAACTCATCAAGGACCTTTCATCAGACTTTCATCAGAACCCCTGGTTTGGAGCCTGCCTGCAGAACCTGGACTTGTGCATCCCCATGGTAGCGTGAGAGACTCTTATAAAATCTCATATTATTGACAGATATCTCCTGTTGATTCTGTTTCCCGAGAGAACCCTGACTAATACAATAAGTATTTACTAGATGAATGAGTCAAAATTAGAGGTGTAAATATCAGAACCCAAGAGACCTTTGAAAAGTCAAGTTAGTTCAAGCACCTCCCTTTACAGTGTAGAAAACTCATCTCTGGAATCATTGGACAGAACTCACATCTGGATCCATGTTTCAAATCACCTGGTTGAGGCAATGTTGTCCCTTCAAGTTAAGTTCTCTAGGAGCCTCTGACCCCTGATATGTTGCTCAGTTAGGAGGTCCTTTCCCCAAACCACTGTGACTTTAGGCAGTAATATCCTTCTTTTCCTTTATATAATATGACTGAGAAAGACAGAAGAAGCATGATTTTTGAGAGAGAGAGAGAGAGAGAGAAGATGATGGTATAGAAGAGGCTCATTGAAAGACAAGCAGAGTGAAGACAAGGGTGCAGAAGATAATTCAAAGGAAAAAAAAACTCACTGAACTAAAGCTGTTGAGGGCTTAGAATACCCCACCTCGGGATAAAGTTTCATTCTCACCGGTATGACAAACATTTTCCCAACCGAAGTTTAACGCATGATATAAATACCCCAACACACATATGCAGTGGTAGTAATAATTAGTTTTCTCCCCTTTCATCTCCGTTGCTTCTGCCCACACATATTTCCTATTTTGAGCTTTGGTGTAACAAATGCATCTTTCAAATGGGAAGCCCACGCCTTGTTTGCACAAACACCGGTCTCTGTATCACCACGTGCATTCTCTCCAACTCGCAGAACTGATCTATTTGGCATTTTCTTCCCTCCATGGCCCCAGAGCTCTGAGAGAATCATTTAATTTCCGTGTAAAATGTAATCTACAGATAATAATAGGTCACTCACTGCAATATCATTCTGCGCGTCCTGATCACCCATCATTGTGCTAATTGTGGGACAATGTAATATTCAGCTAAGGTACGCAGATGGGATTAGACAGGGCATTTTCTTTTTGTGATGCTATGAGGAAGGATATAAGATAAAGTGTTGGGAAATACCATAGACATACCACCCCCCATACTAAAACAACTCAAGAAACAAAGGTAAGTTCCTTGTGTGCAGGACATCATTGATCTTCTTGATGTCACCTGCAAAGTCCACAAGATTTTGGTGTTTTACTGGGCATGCCGGACCATTTACATGCTTTGCCACCACTGGTGGCATAGCTTCTTAGGGGACAAGCTGAGAGCCACCAAATAATAGCTCTGACAACCATCCACTAATAGTCCATCCTTGCTTCCCTCTAAGTCAAGAGAGAAGGAAGAGGCCCTTTTGTTAGTAGAATGACTTTTGTCCATGGGGAAACTGAATTTGCCCAAGCATGCCATGTTGTTTGGTTTTGGCATGGGCAAAAGTCAGAAGCTATCACAGATTGTGAGTACCAGAATGGTAGGTCCAAAAGATGACTTCACTCAAAGTAGTCATTTATTTTATAACATTTTTTTCTTATTACTAAGATAATTCATGGACCCTGTAAATTATTTGGAAAATGTGAAGAAAATATATATAAGCCCACCTTCCAGAGAGCCCCTCAGTGCAGGTACATCACAATACAGCTTTTTTATCTGAAGCCACAGAGAAGGCAAATTATCCTGTCTGAGAAAGAAGCATTAGAAGGAGTGGGGGTGGGGGTGGTTACAAACAGGTTTGGAAGCTGAAACCTCAGAAGAATCTGTGCCCCTGTGTCTGCATCACAATTGACTTAGTATAATTCATACATGCTGCCCACTGGAGGATGCAGAGGTAGGATAACTCAGCAAGGCCTCTGAGCGCCTCTCCTGCCATAAAGAAGAGATATGCTGGGTAAGAACAAAGCACAGCCAGCTCCAGGGCTGGAAACCAGATTTTCTGGCTTTGGAAGAAGGTAGATATTGGCCTGATCCTTCCCTCATTCTCCCGGTTTGTCTGGGTATGTGAGGATGAAAATATACACAACCTGGAGAGAGACAAAAAGATAGAGAAGTTCAGTCACTCTGGGAGGCAGAACAAGAGAGAAAGAGAAGCAGAAAAAGTGGGTGGAACTAAGACAAGCTCAGAGAGAAAGAAGCAAATGGAGAGATAGAGAGAGAGTGAGAGAGCAAGAGAGGAATGAGACAAAGTCAAAGAAAGACAGGGAGAAGAAAAATGGAGGGAGGGAAGGACACTGAAGGACAGGGAGATGGAGAGAAAGAGAGAAAGCCAACCAGGGGTTGAAAGAAACAGAGAATTCCAAAATGCAGAAAGAAAATGGAAAGGGATCTGTAAAACATATTGATGTTGATGTTGGGTGTGTGTGTGCATGTGTGTGTGTGTGTGTGTGTGAGGGACAGTGTGTGAGTAAATGTGTGTGTCTATATGTGTTTGAGTGTTTGCATGTGTGTGACTGTATGTATGAGAGTAACCACGTGTACGTGATGAGTGGGTGTATTACGTGTCTGGATATGTGTGAATGAGTGTTTCGGCGTGACTGTGAGTATGTGTGTGTCAGCGTGTGCCTGAGTATTTCTGTGTGTCTGTATGTGTGTGTGTGTGGGGGGGGGCGTTCTCCAAGCTGAAAGAGGCCTGGGAAAAGGCTCTGGCTTTGAAAACGTTCTCTGACTCATAAACACACACTTTCCCAGATCTCCCCCAAATACTTCAAGCACCTTAGTAAGCTTCAAAAAGAGCTTTTATTCTTTATTCTTTCTTATTTCCCTAAAAAACACTCATTCTGCTTAGATATCAGTCATTTTGTCAATCTCTCAGTGGCCTGAAATAAGAGGTTCTCTGGTTCGTAACTCCACACCCTGAGCCACGGTGTGGGGCCTTGTGAAGGCAAGTCCTGCCAGCCCGACAGTGGGCTTGGTGGAGGGAGTGGGGTCCAGCAGGTTTCATGATCTGGAAGCCCAGTGCAGGGGTCAGGAACAGCTTCCATGGGGCATTAAGAGCAAAATCTGATTTGTAGCACTGAGGTCCCTGATACAGGCAAGGAGAGAGGATCAATTCTGAGAGGTCAGGTGGCTAGGCGATTTTCTCATCCGGGGCCTTGGCTGGAGGCCCAGGAGCAGAGAGCAGGCACCAGGCTGGAGGGACATTGGATCCTGGGCGCAAGGACCAGGACTGAATATCTTGAAGCCAAAACGGGATGTGAAGAGAAATCTCCATCGATGGGCAAGACAGCTCGAACGCACAGAATTCTGGGATTGAATGGCAGTGGTGGAGATCCAAGATGGGGCAATGGAGTTACCCAACAAATACAGCTAGGCTTCCCCTTCCCAGATCATGGTGGACATCTGCACTCAAAGTCTCACAAGGTGGATGGAGGAAAGCAGCTGGAACCCTCCTGCCTATGACAGATGTCCAAGCCCTGGACAATGGTGGACTCATTTGTGAAGAATAGAGAGGAGAGAGACAGAATGGTCTCTGTAGGAGACAAAGGCACCCCCCCACACACACACACACACATCTCCAAACATGTTGGTGAGTACCTTGATGAAAGAACACATGAACATGGACATAACACAGGGAAAGGAATGATTAACCCTACATCTCGCTGCTCACAGTGTGCTCCATGGACCAGCAGCACCAGCATCACCTGGGTGCTTGCTAGAAATGCAGAATCTCAGGCCCCACGTTTGGAATCAGAATCTGTAATTTTACAAGAGCACATGAAAGTTTGAGAAGCAGCATTCCACATGACAAGAGATCAGGAAAGGCTTCTTGGAGGTGTAACAATTCTATGAGTTGGACATTCCTTTGTCTTATAAGTAAGGAAAATGAAGGTTGAAAGATGTTATCAGTAGTCCAAGGGAGTATAACTATTTAATGATGATAGTTGGTCTCAAAATAAACACTCATTAAAACTCAAAATTAAATTCATTTAACCAAGGGTCATCACTTATTTCGTGGGTACCTTGTACCAAGTACAGAACTACATAATTTATAATTTGCATTATCTGCTTGGAATCGCACAATAACCATGTAAGATATATTTCCTGTAGTTCAGAGAGGTTAATAATTTTCCCAAGGACACACAGCTAGTAAGAGGCAGAGGTGGGATTCAAATGCACGACTATCTCTTCAGCTTGGCTTTATTTTTTCCTGCTTCCCTATATTGCCCAGTGGCCTGCCGCTATACCTCCCTGCTATGCTGCTGTCCCAGACTCAGCTGTCATTCTGTTCCCCTCTGTAGCAGCAGCTGGTCCACAGCAGCCATGTCTGGCACCAGCAGACAAGGATCGCAGAAGCCACAGGTCGAGGGCAGGTAGCAGACAGATTCACAGCACATGCTGGTCCCTGGCATTGGGCACAAAGACTCCAGGTCAGCACGGCATTTGGAACCCCATTTTGGGTTCAGAACTGGAAGTTTGTATTCTTCCTGCCTGAGCCACACACTTAATGTCCTCCTTTGGACACAGGCTAGTCACCCTGGAGCTGCTAGCCTGGCAAGAGTTAAAGGGAAGTCCGGTTCCCAGCATGTATTAAGTTTTCTGGGTCACAGAATGTCTGGGAGACAGGTCTGCTTAACTGTTTCTCTAATTATAACAAGATGTCTTTCAAGTCCCCCAGCCCAGAATTCTTCCCATGCAAAGTCCAGGTGGCACTTCCTGTCCTCATGGCCCTTGCCTGAGACGCAGGCATCCATAGAATCCCTGCCCCTCTACACTGATCTGCAAATAGCTGGGAAAAGACATGCAGGCGGACTTTCTGACGATGCTGTTTTCTGACTTCCAAATTCCCCGCCTGTGAATGCATCTGCCTATAGGAGGGAGCTCTCCAAAATGCAAACCACTTGCCCCTAAAGCAAGGAATCTGGTTGTACTCCATTCTACAAAGACTAGCAAAATCCAGAAATAAACTCCAATAAGGTGACTCTGAAAATACCCACGGATCATAATGTATCCCTGAGGGACATAACCATCTGGGAGTCTCCGAATCTCAATTCTGATTTTCTGAACTGCCTCTCTGTGTCATAGCTCTGTTGGGCTCAGCTTGTCCTTAGGCAGGCTAGAGGCCACGGACCATGCTCAGGTGCTGCTGCTGAGTGGAGCAGATTCCTAATAAGGCAGGAGTCAGTCCAGAGAGAAAATATCATTAGTGATTATTTGTGAAAGAGGAAACGCTCCCACAGAGGCTAGGAAGGAAAGTAAGGCAGCAGATAATCTGCTTTAAGGGGCTTTGATCAGGATGCAAAATTCTCATCACCCAGTGCACCTGATGGGGTTCAGGAAGCAAGTGCTTTCCTTTCAATCCTTGCATTGGGGAAGAAGGAACTAAAGATGTTTCTTGTTAGCTTGGGCTTAGGGTTACCCAGCAGGGGCAGCAGTATTTCGCCAAAGCAGTACTCACTGTAAAAGTCAAAAGAGTCAAAGTAAAGCGTGCAGGAAGGCAGGTCGCGGATTCCAGGAAAGCTACCCTAAGAATGAAAACATGGCTTTCAGCTCTACAAATGCTTTTGAGATTAGAAGGAGCCCCTTGGTGGCTTTGACTTTAAGTGAAGATTGTTCCCCTGAGAGAAATCAGCCTCAAATTTGAAAGAGCTCATGGGCATAAGGAAGGAAATTGTTCCAGCAGGAAAGCTTTTACCCAAGAACGTGTTGTAGAGTTGGGAGTAAAGAAAGGCTCAATAGATATCATGGGATCTGCTGTGGAGGCCCCACGGTGCAAAGCCAGAGGTCACCCCTGCCCAAGGGGAGAACTTCTTGGCCTGCATTGGAAGAAAAAGAAAAAACAGGGCATTGAGAACCAAGGATCTGACTTGGAAAACCTGATCCATCTTGTCCTTTTACCAATCAGATCCTAGAGGGATAAGTATCATGTTTGTTTTGCTTTTTTAATGTATTATAATTTACATACAACAAAGTGCTCAGGAGTTTTGACAAATGTATTACCCATAGAACCATCAGACCCATTAGAATATAGAAATCTTCTATCACTCCAGAAAGTTCCCTCCTGCCTTTCCAGCCAATACTCACCCCACCCTACCTCATCACCCTTCCACACTGTTGTGATTTCTATACTATAGGTCCCTTCTGCTAGTTCTAGAATGTCAGGGAAATGGACTCATACAGTATATATTCTTTTATGTTTCCCTTCTTTCACGCAACAGAATTAAAGATTTTCTAAGCTCGTATGGATAGAACAAGTTGGTTCCATTTTATTACTGAGTTTTATTCCATGGTAAGCATGTATCTCAGTTTGCTTATCCATTTTCCTATCAATGGACATTTGGATTGTTAAAGGTTTTTGGCTATTATGAACAATCTTGTACAATTTTCTTCTGGGGACGTGCAATCATTTCACTTGGGTAAGTATCTAAAAGTGGGATTTCGGAGCCATGTTATAGGTACATTTTACCTTGATAAGAAGCTACCAAATTGTTTCTCAACGTAGTTGAACCATTCTCCAGTCCCATAAAAGTTCTGTTACAAGATGCTCCACATCCTCACCAATCCTTTGTGTCAGTTTTTCTGATTTCAGTCATTCTTATATCTGTAAAGAAATGCATCATGGTGGTTTTGATTTGCACTTTCCTGATGACTAATTGTGTGGTGCATCTTCTCATATACTTATTGGTTATTTATATACCTTCTTTTAAGAAATATTTTTGCAAGTCTTTTGTCTGTTTTCTACTTGGTTTATTTGTGGTTTTATTATCAAACTATAGGTTTTCTTTGTAAATCCTGGACTTGTCACTTTTAAATGTTTTTGCCAGGCTATGGCTTGCATATGCATTTTCTTTTTTAAATTTTCTATTAAAGAAGTTGTAAGTTTATAGAAACCTGTGGAGAAAATACAGAGTTCCCATATATCACCACCACTCCCCAACACACACACTTTTTCCTATTATTGACACTTTGCATTAGTGGGGTAACTGTTAAAATTGATGAAACAATTTTATTATAATAATACTATTAACTATAGTCCATGGTTTACATTAGGGCTCACTGTGTTGTACAGTACTATTTTTTTTCATTATTATTCTAGTAACATAAATACAAATGACAGTTTCCCTTTTTAACCACATTCAATGTATAATTCAGTGGTATTGAGTATGTTCATAACATTGTGCTACCTAGGCCACCATCCATTCCCAAAACTTACCCATCACCAGAAACTCTACTAGTTAAGCATTAACTCCCTATTCCCTATCCCACCCAACCCTTGGTAACCCGTATTCTAGTTTCTGACTCTATGAATTGGGATAGACATTAGAGTTAAAATGGTGAATTAAGAAAAAGGTAAAGAGGAAGGGAGCATATAGTTCCCATGTTTGCAGAACTTACAGTCTAATGAAAGAGACATACACAAAGAAATCACACAAATAATTGTATAATGAAGGGTGTAATTATGTGAGCCTATAATAGGGCAATTTGAGCTGATCAAGGAGATCCAAGAAGATGTCCCTGAGGAAGCAATAATGAAGCTACCATCTAACGCTGCTGCTAGAACCTGGGAAGTATGAATGTGGTTATAAAATCTGAATTCCCTTTGTTAAGACCTTTACAAATGCCTTGATAGTGGGCCAGTATGCATGGCTACATCCGTTCCAATGGAAGAGTCTCCTGACATGCACCCTCTTGATGCTAGGACATGTCTTGGATATCAGTTCTCCAGGAAAGCCTCCTCTAAAATTGAACTCAGCGAACAGGGATAGCTGTAATTGGGGTCTAGAGGAAAAAGGGGGCTGCAACCACACATACCAATTCAGTGCAGTGACAGTGTGGCAGTTTGAGATTATTTATGAATTCCCAAAAGATATATTGTTTATAAACTAGTCTGTTCCTCTAGGTGTGATACCCTTTGAATGTATTAGATTCAGCTGAGATGTCTTTGATTAAATTATGTTAACATTAGGGCTTTGGTTCAAACACATCAGTAGAGTGTAACAGTCTCCGCCTCCTTGGTAGGCTGTATAAAAGGACGTTCACTAAAGGAGAATGCAGAAGTAGATACACAGAAGAACACAGGAAGACAGACAGCTCTACAGTCATGGCAGAGGCCCTGAGAAGAGAAATGAGCCGTTTGCCTGATAGTTTACAGCTGACTTTGTGAAGAGACCAGAGCAGCTGAGCCAAGAAGGAAACAAGCCCCAGGAAGAGAGACAAGCCTTATGCCAGCCTGCAGCTGAGACAGGAAGAAGCTGGGCCCATGGAGCCTTAAGTGGGAAGAGGAAGGCTGAACCTTTGCAGGCATCGCCCACCATCCTGCTTCAACACGTGGCAACAGAGTTTGGCAAGAAAGGAACCTTTAGTTGCACTCTTTAGGGCCTTATAACTGTAAGCTTTTACCCCAAATAAATATCCTTTCTAAAACCCAACAGATTTCTGGTACTTTGTATCAGCACCCCTTTGGCTGACTAATACAGACAGGTTTGACAATAGCTGACCACATCTAGAACTTTTGAGTAATTGTGAAGGGACTTAAATGACATGAACAGGAAAATATCTGAGAGTCATCTTCTCTGTAAAATTATAAAAGAACCAGAAAGGGGAAAAAAAAAAAAAAACCTTCCTAATTGATTAAAAATTCTGTTCACAGCAGCAAAACTGTGAGATAGCCAGGATTTTGTTCCCTCACTAGGAGCCTGAGGAATTCACCACTAGGGATTACTTTGAGATCACCTGGGGGTGGAAAGCAGGGGGCTACAGCAGGAGCCTTGGTGTAGGGTTTCCTCCCCAAACCAGAGAAAAGGGAAGGATACCCCTCCTTTGACTATCGCCATAGCAACTGGTTAATGTTCTTTTATGATGATTTATTCTGAGCCCTGTCAGCCTTATGCTAATGTTTTCTCAACTTAATTTATAATTATGAAATAATTATAAATGGGTGACACAGATTACCTAGTCCCTCTTTTTCTTTCTCTGCATTGGTACACATTCTGTCTCAAATACCTATTCTGATTAGCCAATCCTTGAAATAATTTGTAAATCCTCCTATTCTAGTGGGAAAATGAAAAAATATCATTAGAAGATATCCATTGTAGTAGCATTAATTATATTTTATTTAACAGAGATTCTTATTCTATGAAGAATATTTAAGAAAACAATACAAGATGGTAGGAGGAAAACCACAAAAATGTGCAAAGACATAGCCTCTTCCCTAAAGCTCAGGACTGTAACATTCAAGGTGAAGTGCTGAGTGCCTGTTAGCAAAGGCATTTAGACAAAGAGCAGAAGGACCTTGGGACCCAGAGTGGCTGGGGTACAGAGAGCAAGAAATGATGAGGCTGGAAAGGTTTTCTGGGGCTAAACCATGCATAGATTTTAAGGCACATTAAAGATTTTAGAACTTATTATTGAAAAAATAAGAAGGACCATTGAAGGGTTTTAAGCAGAGAAAGTTCTATAATCAAACTCATGTAAAAATCCTTCTAACTGCATTGTAGAGAATGGATCTGAATGGAGCAAGGATGCAAGGGCAGAAGCTATTAGGAGTCTGTTGCAGTCATCCAGATGAGAGGAGACAAGGGTTGAGATGAAGAAAAGAGTAATGGAAAAGGCAAGAAGTTCACAGATTCAGAATATAGCTAGAAAGAGCAAATGGAAGGGTTTGGTGATTGATTGGACATGGGCTTGTTTCTTTTCAGACTTTTCTTTCTTATGTATAGGTTTCTCTTTACCTTAATAGTTAGTGTTAACTTAGCGTACACAAATATTGCACCCTATTTTTTACTCAATATCTTATTACCTACAGTTATTAAATGCTTAGCAATAATTTATTGAGTCTATATACCATAATTTAACAGCCCACCCTCCATTGTGGGATGCTGAGGTTGCTCTCCAGGTTTTGCTAATGCATATAATTCTGTTATTGATACCTTGGATATATAGAACTTTCTTTATATCTGATTATTTCTTTAGAATAAATTCTCAGCAAAATAATAATCGGGTATAGATATATGATCACATTAAGCTTCTTTAGCAATAAATGGATGTGCCTATTTTAGCATCATAATTGTGTCATTTCTTTGGGGGAACAACCAGTTACCTTATATCAGGTTGATTACATTGAAAACCCTTTTATTATGGAGAGACAATGATTTGTCTTCACTGGAATAGATGCATATTCTGGATACAGATTTGTCTTTTCTGCCCACAATGTACTGTCGGAACCATCATCCATACACTAATGAAATTCCTTTTTCACAGTCATGGAATAACACACAACACTGCTTCTGAGCAAGGAACTCAATTTAAAGCAAAAGTGAGACAATTGGCTCTTATCTATGGAATTCAAGAGGCTTACAACGTACGGTCTTCCCCAGAATCATCTAGTTTGCTATAACAGTGGAATGACCTCCTAAAGATTGTCTATTAGGAGACAACACTCTGAAAGTTTGGGGTTATGTCTTAAAATATACAGTATATGCTTTGAATTAGCAACTAATATATAGTACTATTTCTCCCATAGCCAGAATATATGGGCCAGGAAATCAAAAAGTAAAAACAGGAACAACTCCTTTCACTATTATACCTATTTTCTACCTGTCCCCACAATTTTGAGCTCTTCTGATTTGGAAGTTTTATTTCCCAACAGATAAATTTTTGTGCCAGAGGGCACCAGATTTACAGCTGAGATTGCCATCTGTCATTTCAAGTTTTGTTACCCCACTAAACCAATAGGAGAAAGAAAAGGTTACTATATTAGTTGGATCATTGATACTGATTACAATAGGAAATTTGAGTTGTTTCTACACAATGGGTCAGAGAGGACCATATCTGGAACCTAGCAGATTCTCTTGGGCAAGTCTTAACATTCCCATGTGGACTAGCAAAAACTAATGGAAAACTGTAGCAACATTGGGATTTATGCTACATCAGGCACTCAGCAGAGGCTGTAGCCAAGTTAGCCGTAGTGAGGGGAAGTCCATGTTGCTGAGCCCAAGCATAACCCCCATCCCTACCTCCGTGACCACTTTGTTCATGAGCCCATTGGGCAATGACAGGAGTGGCTGGGGAAAGAGGCTGGGCATTAGCCATAGAGCATAGAGACCCACACTCAGCCCCCAATATAGCACCATTCCCCAAGGTGATCAGCCTGCTACCTGGTGGCAAGTTGATTACATTGGACCACTTCCATCATGGAAGGGGCAGCAATTTGTCTTAACTGGAATAGACACATACTCCAGATATGGGTTTGTATTCCCTGCACGCAATGCTTCTTCCAAAACTACCATGCACGGTCTTAACCAAAAGTCTTATCCACCACCATGGCATTTCATACAGCATTGCTTCTGATCAAGGAACCCATTTCACAGCAAATGATGTGTGGGAATGGGCACATGCCCGTGGAATTCGCTGGTCTTACCATGTTCCCCATTATCCTGAAGCAACTGGACTGATAGAATGGTGGAATGGCCTTTTGAAGGCTCAATTACGACACCAACTATGTGGCAATACCCTGCAAGGCTGAGGCAATGTTCTCCAGGAGTCTGTGTATGCTCTAAATCAGTGTCTATTCTATGGTGCTGTTTCTCCCATAGCCAGGATTCATGGGTCCAGGAATCAAGGGATGAAAATGGAAGTGGCACCACTCACTATTACCCCTAGTGACCCACTAGGAAAATTTTTGCTTCCTGTCCCTACAACCTTAAGCTCTGCTGGTCTACAAGTCTTAGTTCCAAAAGGAGGAGTGCTTCCACTAGGGAACACAATAATGATTCCATTGAACTGGAAGTTAAGACTGTCACCTGGCCACTTTGGGCTCCTCTTACCTCTGAATCAACAGGAAAAGAAAAGAATTACCGAACTGGCTGGGGTGATTGATCCTGACTACCAAGGGGAAATAGGACTGCATCTACATAATGGGGGTAAAGAAGAATTTGCCTGGAATTCAGGAGATCCTCTAGGGCATCTCCTAGTACTGCCATGCCCTGTGATTAAAGTCAATGGAAAATTGCAACAACCCAATCCAAGCAGTACCAACAATGTCCCAGAATCTTCAGGAATGAAAGTTTGGGTCATGCCACCAGGCAAAGAACCATGGCCAGCTGAGGTACTTGCTGAGGGTAATGGGAACGTGGAATGGGTAGTGGAAGAAGGTAGTAATAATTATGAACTTTGACCATGTGACCAGTTACAAAAACGAGAACGTTAATGTTTATGAATCTTTCTTCCTTGTTTTGTTATGAGTAGGATTGTATATATTCTCTTCCCTAAGCTTTTCCCTTGTTATATGAAAAGTTGTATTAGTTTCATGTCATAATCTTTAAGGATACCAAGTTTAAGAGTGAATTTTAACCTCTTCTGTGGGGAATTAATGCATTTCTGGTTGTATGCAGTTCAGTTGAATATTGTTAGACAAAAAAATATGTATGCATATCTGTTACTGTTTTTATTTAGAGACTAAGTATGGCTTAAGATGATGTGTATGGTTGCCAAGTTGACAAGGGATGGACTGTGATGATAAAGCTAATGTGTCAATTCAGCCAGGTAATTGTGCCCAGTTGTTTGGTCAAGCAAGCATTGGGCTAATTGTAATACTAGGACATTTATGGACTTTGGTCATCAGTGAGTTTACTGCATAGATGGCTGATTACATCTATAATCAACAAGGAGATTGCCTTCAGCAATGAGTGATATTTTATCTGATCAGTTGAATACCTTAAAAGGGGAAGTGATTTCAACATTCAGAGAAAATTTTCCAGCTTGTCTTTGGACAGCTAACATCTCCTGGGAACTTATCAAGGACCTTCATCAGACCTTCACTATAGCCCCTGGTTTGCACGCTGCCTGCAGAATCTGGATTTGTGCATCCCCGTGGTCATGTGAGAAAATTTTATAAAAGCTCAGATTATTTACAGATATCTCTTGTTGATTCTGTTTCCCTAGAAAACCTAACTAATGCACCCCACCAATTGGTGAAGATAATGAATAAGGGAAAAGTTAGCATGGAATCAACAGTATAAGAAAGAAGCTATACCTAGTAATCAAAATCCTATGACCAGTTACAGAAATAAAGACTGTAACACATGCACACACACACACACACACATGCACACGCATGCATGAACACACATTCATGCACATTGCTTTTTTCATCTCTTCTCCTTTCCCTTTATTATTTTGTATGAGGATTATTAGCAGTGGTTCAGAACAAAATTGTATTCAGTTCATTCGTAATAGTTAAATAAAAATGTTGTTCAATGGTTTCACAGTTTTTCACAGGACATGAAGAATGAATTAGAAAAGTTTAGAACAAGGGGTAGACAGAATTTAATGAGACACATGGCCTTCTTGAAGGTCTGGCATAGTGCAGAAGGTGTAACCCTGCCCTGAAAGACCAGTGGAGGACAGATTTCAGCTTAACCTAAAAAAAGAACTTTCATCAGCACTCCAAGGAATGGCATGGGCTCCATTGTCAATGGAAAAGCATTCTGACACTGGGAGCCTATATGATTCTCAAGGAACTTTTTGCATTAAGAACAAGATTGTGATATTATATAGGGTATTATTGTTCTTGTTTTACGTTTGAGAAAAATAATTCTCAGAGAGGTAATGCCACTTGCCTAACAACACATAGCTAACACTGGAGCTGTCTAATTCTATCTAATCCCATTGCTCTACATCTTACTGGAAATCAAAAAGGACCACAAGGAAAGTTATTAGACTGTTTTTTCCTCTTTCTTTCTTAAGAGTTTCGGCTCCTCTTGGGAGCCATCTAGTCCCTTTTGGGTCCTAGGCAGCTTATGTTGAGCTTACTTTAATACATATTCAAAATGCATCATTAAGTGAATTTTAGACCAATTATTTACTCCATTAACCTCCAGCAATTTATAGCAATCTGGCATATCATTAACACAACCAAAAGTCAATAACCGTTGTCAGTATGTTTCTCACGCTCCTTTGACCTCACCCACATCCACACACAGGTACACACACACAGATTCACTCACATGCTAAATATTATTTTCATGAAAATGTGTTTGTGTTTCTTAAGAATTTTCTGTCGTTATTATGTATACTAATGCAGTTTTGAAAGTGGAAGAAAGGTGGCTATCTGTTTAGGTAGTCAGATAGACATTTTTTGTATATCCTGATGTTTCTAGTCCTCCTGTACATCCAAGTATGTGGAAGGATTATGCTTCCCCATACCTTTGAAGTTCGACAAGGCCAAGTGACTTACTTTACCTAATGAAATGTGAACACCAATTATGTGAGTTGCCCTAAAGTCTGGTTTTGAAATGTTAATGTCAAAAGATGATGGGGTCTCAGTCAGATTGGATTTTTGTGGGTCTACTGAGAGCAGAGCCCCTCCCAACCAAATTTGTTTGGCCTTGTAGCAGGCAGAACATAGAATTCTCTGTTGTTTTAAGCCACTGTGAACTGGGGTTTGATTATTACCGCAGCATAAATTAACCTATCCTGACTGATATACGTGGCAGTCCCCATAGTAGAGACTGAATCAATATTTGACATATATGGTATTTCCTTTGCATTTTATAAGTGAGGAAATCAAGGTTCAGTCATTAAATAACATAGCCCAAATTACACGAGTTGGAGCTGAGGGTGTTGAAATAGATAGCGGTTCATGTTTCTAAGGAAGGCAAGCCCTTCAGTTTGATACTAGAAAGAGTAAGTTGTTTTCTCTAAAGGGCAGACTTTCCACAGGCTTGGCTAGTACCTTTCACTAACAACCTTTCTGTGAACAGGTAGGAACAGCTCCGGGAAAGATACGGAGCTAGCTCTGCATTCAACATCCCCAAAATCAGTCTCCTGGCTGAGGTCAAATGAAAGTGACCATGGTGGAGGCCAGAACCTGGGAGAGATTACCTTTAAAAATGAAAAGAAATTATACATTCAGAATGAAGATCTTTTCTTGAAGGTAAGACCCATAGAAAGCTGCAAATATATCCCATTGGGCGGCAGCTGTTACTAACCTGTCTTAAACTGTACCTGTTGGGATTACAGGTGATAAACAAAGTGACAGGAGAAGGTGAGTCACCCAGGTGTGAGTGATTGTACAGTGTGAAAAAATAGGTAAGAACAAAGGACAGAATTCAGTGTGTTAACTCTGGTGAATTAGATGTGGAAAAGCCTCATAAAACTTTGGGTTACAACCAAGGTATTATTGCATATCATCCAGATATTTTTGTGTAGATGTTATTGTTTCTAGATCAGTTTTGAAGAAATATCCAAATAATTTCCATAGCAGTAAGAGCATAAGCTTTCAGGATGACTGGCCCATTAAAACCCTCTCCTTATGACCTGATAGGATCTACCCAAGGTGATGGAGGTGTTCACTTCCATGCACAGAAAGCATGAAATGTATCGATTTTGGAGCTAGAATAATAATGTGTCACAGATGGGAACGAGGGGGCGGATGTCCAGCTTCTCCATCTTGAAAATTTTGTCTCCTCTGTTAAAACAAACCAAACAACAAACCAATTATCCTTTTGCCTGAAATGTTCTCCACCAGATGATGGGGACATATGGTCCCAAAATACACATTGCTTCCTAAAAGTGAACTACATAACTTTGTTGTTTTATACACAAGAAAAATAAAGTTCAAAGAGGTAAAGTGATTTGTCTGTGGTCACAGATTGAGGCAGCCGCAGAACAAGGAAGCCATCTGCTCTCCCTCAGATCCACGTAGAGCCATCCAGCTGGTCGTGTTGCACTCAGCAAGTTCCCAGGTGCTCTCTTCTCTTACTCCATTTCCATGGCCTGCATCCTGGGCACTGTCTTTCACTCAGGACTCTGCATCAGCCCTCCCACTGCTCTTCCTGCCTCTCGTCTCCCCTTTCCAATCCCATCTCCAACATAACACCAATTGGATCAGGTGACTACCCTGATTTTAAGTTCATCCATGGTTCCTTGTAACCCACAAAGGAAATCAAAACACCTCATGGCTGAGAAGATCCTTCCTGCTCAGACCTCTATTTTTCTTGTTTTGTTTTTGGTCTTTTTTCCTAGAATGTGCTCACAAATACATTTCCTTTCAGTTCTATGGAACCACACAGACAAGTTTCCCTGACTTGCATTCTCAAGCCCCCCTTCTGTCCTTCCAAATTCCTACTTACCCTTCAAAATTCAAACCTAGCATTTCTTCTCCAGGAAGTCTCCCTTGACATCTGACCCCACACCGGTCTGGTTGGGACATACTTGATACCTTGTTTCAATGTCCTGCTGACTTGTCCTCCTCTACCACCCACAAATTTTGGAGTTGTTGGGTTTTTTTCAATTTTGCATCATGGGATATAATGTATGTCTTGCATGTAAATACTTACAGGAAGGGAGGGACAGAGGGAGGAAGGAAAATAAACTAACTCTCATGTTTCTCATCTCTTGATCTAGAGCCCTTTGACCCACTTCATGCCAATTTTGGCAGATACCTACAAGTAAAATAAAATATTAGTGCCTGGGTGGATTATTTGATACTTAATGAAAGTAATATTCCTATACTATCTTCTTCAAATTAGGGAAGAATATTTAGCATGGAAATAAGAGAATTTCTTCAGTGAGAAGCTATTGTAGACGTATTGCAAGCTCAGAAACTGATTGTTGAGGTTGCCTGTTAAAATAAGATGGCCAATATAGGAAGATTGTTAGCAATAAATATAATTTACATTAGGCTCTGCAATCCTTGCCTAGCATCCATGTGACCCCTCCTATCATATTTAAAATACCTGGGATGCTATGCCAGGCCTACATTACTTCTTCCATTCTACAAAAAATGAAGCAGAGGCTTGGGGAGAAGTGATTCCTTAAAACCACTTCACAAGTCATTGGCAGAACAGGAGGACCAAGTGCAAACCTCTAAACCTCTCAGCATTAAACTGCACTTGTCACATACCCCTGCTGAACTGCTTTTCTTTAAAGAGGCAAAGATGGGAATTCCTATATTTTTCATGTAACATTTATATAATCTAAGTATCTTTAAAAAAAAAAAAAAATATATATATATATATATATATATATATATATAAAGAGGCAAGGAAATTTCCTCTGGCTTACTTGTTGTCCTAGGTTTGACTGCCCTTTGTCAGGGGCTGTATAGTCAACTTTCCAGCAAGTTTACAACTTGGCACTGGTCAGGTAACCTTCTCCATAGGAGAGAATGACAACAGTTTTCTTTGACTTATACTTTTCCTAAGATCTCAAAATCACTGTTTCCTAAATATCTTCCCTGAAGTTAAAAATGTATAAAACAAGAATATATGCAAAGAGAAAGAAGGCCATTGATCCTGTGAAGCCAAGGACTCTTTCCATAAACAAAACACAACTTGAAATAAGAGTCTGATCCTTGCCTTAAATTCATGGAGGAAAGTTTGCATTACTATGGGAAATTTAGGCTAAAATGTTTATTCTTTAAGTATTCACTGGGATTTGGGATAACAAAATTATTCACTCACTTATCCATTCAAGTAATCATTTGATAAACATTAAGCACCTGCATTGTACCCGGCATTCTTTATGCCAAGGACTTGTTTATTTCTAAGGTTAAACTCTCAGCTCTGGAGAGCATCTTACATCTAGTCGAGTCTCTCTTCTTCTTCTTCTTTCTCAGTCTCGTTCCTGCATGCTTTTCCACGCCAAGAGACCGTCCTGCCTAAACCGGAAGTACTGTTGAGAACCTCATTACTTCTAGAGATTCCTGAGGATCAACAAGCTGTTACTTCCGCCTGTCAGCTTTCCAGGACAAACAGCCAATTCCCTCACCCTAAGGATGTGGAACACAGGGAAGCCAACTCAGGGAACTCTGTAAAGCTCTGCCATGGTACCGCTTTGGTCTGGCAGACTTTTGTTTTTTAAGACAAAGGGGGTCCAACCATAATTAAATAATCCCAAAAATTCCTTGTGAACATCTGACTTCACACAATGAGAAGGACACTAATTGGGTGGGGAACCCTACCAGGCCAAGGTCTCCAGCACAGCGGAGGGCTAGGATGGGGGACCTCTGGGACCAGCAGCAGTGTTTGACCCCCTCATTGATTCCCTTGATTCTCGAAATTGTGTTTGCTGCACTCACAAAGGCCCTGACAGTGGGAGCCCACAGGCGGCCTGTCTCTCCGCACGCAGTGCCGGCTGCTGGGCATGAACGGCCCCTTTGTCTTCATCTCAAATGTTTTGGCAGCGCTTCTAAAAGCAGTAGTGAATGGAAAGCCACATGGTTCTAATTGTTTGCTCTGGGATCAGACTGATTTCCTCTAGGGCGACCTCGATGGGCATGTGGTGCTTGGGAATCAACATTGCTTTAAACTTCTCAGCTAATACCCCAGACTGTGATTTTTAAGAAGTACCAAAATATGCACAATTGTTTTAAGAAAGAAAACCTTCTCTACCCAAGTTGAGTTATCATCCCGGTGAAAACATCGGGGTGTGGTTTCCTTTCCAATTAAAAGATATGCGGCACCAAGACCAGCCACCCGTTTACACTGGGGACGGCTCTGGAGCTAAAACCCTCAAGAGAGGGCTGCACTTGCTGAATGAAGGAACAAATGATTAAGCAGCTGAATGGAGAAGAAAGGAAGGCAGGACGTGGAAGAAATGGATCATTTCAAAGCTGTGCCACTGGGGACCGAGTGTTCCCCTCGTCCCAAGCGCTGGGTCATGGTTTCTCAACCACTGACAGCTCAGAGCAGACAATTCTTCGGTGTGGGAGCTGCACTGTACCCTCTAGGATGTTTAGCAGCGTCTCTGCCTCTACTCGCTAGATGCCAGTTGTGCTTTCCCCGTTACGACAGTCAAAAGCCTCCAGACCCTGCCAAATGTCATCTGGGGGACAAAACCGCCCCTGCTTGAGAACATCTGCGCTAGATGAATCAACAGGATAAAAGCAGGGGAAACTTTCAATCACGGGTGGGGTTCTGGAGTTTGCCCACCTGAGTATGAACCCCAATTTTGTCTTTTAGTAACGCTGTGACTTTGGGCCTGTGACTCCTCCTTTCCGAGCACCTGACCTATTTCATCAAGTCAGGAGGAGGAAATGAGAAACTCGGCACCGTGCCAGGTACACGGTGTGTGCACAGGAAACCTTACCTGGTATCAGTCCCTCTCCTGTGGCGATTTCTGCCCTTCAACAGAGGACAGACTTTGCCTGGAGAAGACATTCTGCTCATGTCTCTGCTCGGCTCCTTGGATGCTGCTTGTGTCCACAGTCAGCCCTGGAGTCCCCTGCCCCCATGTTTCAGGCCCCCGAGCAGCAGGAAGCAAGGACTCAGGCATCACTGCTGACCCCCGGGCTCCCTCCTGGGGCACACACATGCCAGGGGCTGAGAAAGGACGACGGTTCCCATGGAAAGAACGTCTGCTGACATTTTAACAAGCTCATTCGGCAGGCCTCTGACCAGCCAGGGCCATAGACCAAATTCCTGGCTGCCACATTTTCCTTCATCCAAATGGGCAAGCCCCACGGCTCTAATGGATACCTTTGGCCTCCCCTTACGGCCTGGGATAGATGAGGCTTCCCGGAAACCTGGCTGCTACAAAGGTTCCCACAGAGAGCACGGTTGCTGCTGCCGCCATCTGTCTCCCACCCACTCAGCACAGCTCAAACCCTTTTGCCCAGACCCATGTCCTCTCCACGACTCAGCCGGCCCAACTGCTGTCCATCATGCCTTCCCCCACCCGTGTCCACTTGACTTTGCCTTTGTCTCGGCCCCTCTCCCACCATTCCTGCTTTGCATTGTCTCCTTCCCATCCTCTTCTCCTTGATCTCCTCCTCCCCTCCTCTCCTTTCTGTTCCACTTATGTCTCCAGGATGCTTCCGGGGTTGGTGCTGGGCAGCAGCCTCCTCCTCACAGTCTCCAGGGCACCTTCCAAGCCACCGACCAGAATTGTTCTGACTGCTGCTAAAAACCTTCAGGGGCTCCCGATTTCTTTTCACTAAAGTCCTCAGCTTGCTCTACAGGCACCTGAATGTTCTGGCCCCTCCCGATTTGCCCTCAACTCTCAGGAAGTACCCCCGATGCCCCCACCTCCCCACCCCGGTCCATAGTCTGTACCTCAGGCAAAATGAACTCCATGCAATTCCCCGAAAATATCAGATTCCTTTTTAAAACCAATTTAATGTCTCCACACCTTCAGTGTAGTACTCGGGACCAAGGACAGCCTCGAGGGCCTACAAAAGTGTCTGAGGCCTGGAGAACGTAGATATATTGGATCAGATATTTGAAAAGTAAACCGAGAAATTAAAATGAAAAAACATTTTATTAAGCATCTGTAAAACAATACATTATAACTAGTCAGCTGTAACTTAACTCATACAATTATATATAAATATAAAAATGATTAAATTATATAAACAAAGTAAGTTATTTTAACAAAACATAATTAAAATTGTAATATGAGATGTTTGTATGTTTATTTATATTTGATACAAAGTGTGGGAAGAGGGCATCCATCATCACAAAAGTCTGGAACTTTTGTAAAATGGTGTTATCTCCCTGCTCGTTCTTTATTCCCTGCATCTTTGTACATATTCTGTCTCTCGGGAGCACAGGTTCTGCAGCCTATCTCACTGGAAAACCGTTTCTTATTCTTCAAGATTCAGCTCAGATGCTGCCTCCTCTCCGAATCCTCCGTGAGGTCTGCCCCACACGCTCAGCCTTCTCTTGTGCTCCCTGCATGCAGACTCAGCTCTTATACCATATGTGGGTCTGCATCTCTCACGAGATTTGGGGTATTAATGAGTGAGAGGACTCTATTTTACTCATCTGCAAACAGTTCCCTGGTGCCTGAGCTTAGTGTTCCCTGGGCATCAGCTACTCACAAGGGCAATGACGACGATGTTAATGAAGTTATTGAGGTGCCCTCGACTAACAGACCCAGAGCCTCTTGTCTCAGACTTGGTGAGAAAGGTTCTTTCTTCTTTTGCTGGGCCCCAGTAGGGCACCGAGCCAGGGTCCAAGGGCGGGTCAGGGCCGAGCAGGCAAGTAGCTGTTAGCTGGACAGGTTGGCCCTGGTGGTCGGCACACTCGAGCTTTCCCACTCCAGACCACAGACTGGTAATAAATAAGAGACAGGCCTGTCTCGGATCTCACTGCTTTCTATCACTAGTGCTTCCAGGCCCTGGCACTGCCCCTCGGCCAGCAAAGCAAAATCCCAAGGGGATTTCTCAAGCTTGGAACAACAGACCTGCTGTACTGGGGCTGTGGTGGCAATGAATGGCTTTTGTGGCTGAGGAACCGTGGAAGGTGAACACAGTGCTGCAGGGATTGTGTGTCAATCGAGCAAGCATTCCTGGCTGCAGTCCTTAGAGGGTGGCAGAATTAACAGGATGCTGTTTCTTTCTCTTCTTTGGGGAAGGGGCAGGAAAGGCCTGTTTTTGGTTCATAGAACCATATGCTTTGTTCCGTTATCATTGCTCAGGCAAACTAGGAAAAACAAGTAGGAGCAGCTGAGCAGTGTAAAAGAAATGATCTTTGGTACAACTGGAGGTTGAGTTTGAATCCCAACTCTACCATTTAAAGGCTGTGTGGTTTGGGGAAAGAATATGTTACTCCATCAAGCCTCAGTTTCCTTTTTTATAAACTGGGTATTATGCACACCTTGAGGATTTGGCGTATCCTTAATTCTGGAATCCATCTATTTTGTTTGTGTGTTTGTTTGGTTTTTTTTTGTTTGTTTTTTTGCTTTTGTTTTTGTTTTGTTTTGTTTTGTTTTGGAATCCATCTATTTAAAGTCAGCATGGGAGGTGCTTCAGTGATGAGCAGCTGTTGTAGCTCATTTGTGTTGGGTGAGACTGATCCTCGCTCCACCATCACTGTATCTCTCATCCCTTCAGCTAGAAGCTACTTTCCAACTCAGGACAAAAATCAAAAAGGAAAAAAGGCACTTCTCTGAGGAATCCTGTTTTGAAACAAGCCATGGCAATGGGCCACACTGCTAAACTTGGGAACAAATTTCATTTTGAACCTTCCTCCAGTTGACTGGAGACAATTACCCATGTGAAAGAGGCTCCTAGAGAGTGGAGCATCAGAGAGGGGCCTGGAGTGGAAGTCTGGATAACTGAATTACCATCTCAAATCCACCATCTACCTGCGGGAAGGCCTTGGGATATAAGAGCAATAACAGATCTTTAGACCTCCAGGAATTTGCATCATTTATGAAGTGCTTTAACAAACACCTTGGCAAGTTACCTTAACATGTGTGGCATGCCTATTCTACTCTTGGAGGTGTACCAGTCATATTGGCCTATGTCACTTTATATTTTTCAGTAACTCAAACAGAGACGACTTCATCTGTCATTATCCTGGTTTTACATTTAAGGAGTGTTCATCTCAGAGAGGTTAAGTAAGATCATACAGTCAATAAGTAACTGAATGAGGATCTGAACCCTGCAATCTGTCTGATTCCAAAAGTGATGTTCTGCTTCATTGGGTCCCTGGATCTTAGGAAGAGGATTGCTAGATTTAACAAGTGAAAATGCAAGACACCCAGTTAAATTGCCATTTCAGATAGACAGCACATGTTTTAATATAAGTATATCCCAAATATTTTAGGGTATGTCTCAAATATTACATACTTATATTTTTAAAATATTTGTTATTTACTGAAATGCAAATTTAATTGGGTGTCCTGAATTTTATCTGACAATTCTACTAAGAATCCTTAAGTCAAATGAACAGGTAGGAAGAGGTGACATAAGAGCCTATCCAGAGAGACCTGAGGTTGTTCTCACGGACCCTTCAGAAATTGTAAATACTCTTTCCCATGACAGAAACTGTGAGTCTTTTAGAAAAACATAGGAAAGGGAAAGCTCCATAGGAAAGGGATTTAGGATGTGTTTTCTAGATGAACTTGAGATGGGTCCAGATACTCTAAGGGTGTGCAGAGACTCTGCCTCTAAGGATCCCAGAGTCAATTAGAGGGGATGAGGTGCTACAAGAATTCAAACTTAATGTTGACAGTGACTGCACCACAAGTCACAGGCAGACACCCATGTAAACCATGTGTCTGAGTAAACCCAGTTTCACAGCAGACAACCACCTGATGATCTCTTGCAGGTTTCACTTTGGAAACCTGGGCAAGGACCTGGCCTGGGAGCCATTACTTACCGAAACCCAACAATAGGCAGCCACAGTGTTGGCACTTGACCCATGTCATCTCATTCAATCCCATGCAGTGCTGTGAGGTGGAGGTGATATCCTCATTTATTGAATGGCAGATTGGGATGGAGAAACTCAAGGCCACAGCTCATGAGTGGGAGAGCTGAATTTGATGCAGGTCTTTATGCATCCTACACCCAGCCTCATGCTATATATTTCATGGGAAGATAGGAAGCCCATGGCCTGATCATTTAAATTTTATAGGCAATTGCTGAGTAATCCCATGTAACCCAGTTCAAATGATTCTTTCTATAGTAATTCTAACAAAATGTTTTCCCATCTATTCATCTGCACCTATCTCGGCTCATTCTCCAAGGCCCATTTCAGATCCTACTGGCTTGATGAATGGTGCTTAATGCTTTAATGCACACCAAACCATTCACTGACTTTGCTTCCAATGGTCTTCAGATTTGGCCTATCACTTGTAGGAATTGGACAATTGCCCACTGTGTGTGCCATGTCTTCCACCACCACTAGAGTTGCCACATAGCCTCGTGGTTAAGAACACTATGGAGTTTCACTGCTGGCTGCACCACTTACTGTCTGTGAGATCTTGGCCAAATTGTCTCTGCCTCACTTTCCTTCTCTGTACAATAGGGGTAATGATAATACCTACCTCAAGGGGCTGTTGTGAGGATTGAATGAATTAACGTACATAAAGTATTTGGAACAGTGCCTGGCATGTATTAAGTGTTCAATAAATATTATGTGATTAACATTACATGATGATATCTGTCAGATCAGGATGTTTAGTAAGTGCCGAGCACAGAGCTAAGCAGCTCACATGCATTGTGGCATTTATTCTCACAAGCACCTTAGAGGCAGGTACAATTATCATTCACTCAATAAATCATGGGCAAAACGCCAAACTCTGGCTGACCTGGGGTCTGTACTTTCAATCCCAACCCTCTGCTCTCTCATACTTGCCTCTCTATTTCTTATAATTTCTGGAATGTGCTCAAAAACAGTGGTTGACTAGAACAGCATTATTTTATCTATCAATGAAAACATGAAGAGACCAGAAACATATTTCTCCTCCATGGAATAAAATGTCATTGCATCAAAGCCTTCTTTCTAAGGATGCACAAGGAGAAGGGGGTTTGCTTGAGAGGTGGGTGTTTCGAGAGGCCATTCCAGGAGTTAGCCTGACCTGGTTTCAGTCTCTGAGCTGCCTTTTGTCAGCAGTCACAGGAACTCTCCAGGCTTCAGATTCTTCCTGGGTCCACAAGGTTCTCAACACAAATGAATGAATTGTGGAGGTGCCTTGTCTCATTTTTCTCCTCTTCCCTAAAATAATAAATTTATTTTAGGGAATAATAAATTTATGAAAGTTAGCATATTGTAGCATTAGTTTCCAGGGCTGCCATAACAAAGTACCACAAGCTAGGTTACTTAAAACTCCTGCCTCGTAGTTCAGGAGTCTTGGACTCTGCAATCAAGGTGTCGGCAGGGCCATGCTCCCTCAGAAGGTTCTAGGGAAGAATCCTTCCTGGCCTCTTCCAGCTTCTGGTGGTGGCCGGCAGTCCTCGGCTTCTTTTGGCTTGTAGCTGCATCACTCCAATTTCTGCCTCTTCGCATGGCCTTCTCATAAGGACATCAGTCCCTGGATTTAGGGCCAAGCCTAATCCAACATGACCTCTTCTTTAATTATATCTGGAAAGACTCAATTTCCAAATAAACTCACATTCTAGGTTCTGGGTGGGGATGAATTTGGGAGCAACTTGTTCAATCAGTACAGATAGCTTTTGACTAGCCCTAAGCTGGACAGGGAGGCAAAATCGAAGCTCATCTTTATGGACTTGGATCATGTGGTATAATACCCATTAGTGTCCCCATTCCCTGTGCCCCTCAGCACCTATTCCTCCCAGCAAATCATTCATCTTGAGCAAAATGACCTTCAGCTGATTGGGTAATCACTGGAGGCATCTGCCTCCATCCCAGGCTATAAAGGACCCTAGACAGGCAGCTTTGACTAATAAATAAGAAGGATTCTTTTTTAAAACCCCAAGCAGGATTTGTCACATCCACAGGCAAACAAATGAAATGAAACACTCCAGTCTGAGAGCCACAATGGCAACTGCAGAAAGACATCGAATCTTTCACAGATCAGCAAAAAGAAAATCAAAGTTTATGGGAAACTTCATAGGGTGTTGGTGGACAAAACATGTGGTTTAGAGTCCATCTTGGGATATATCCAGGGATACCATGCCTTGACTGTTTGACCATGGGCAGTTTCTCAATCCCTCTGAACGTCAGTGTCTACAGCTCTAAATGTGTGAAAATCCTCCTCCTCAGAATTGTGATGGGTGCTCAAGGAAGTAACAGATGCCAATGGCTTGGCATGGTTGCTTCCTACCACCCATATTATTTTGTTAGGGAACCTGATTTCCTAAGTGCCAATCTTGTCTTTATTCATAGCACATGTATTTCTGATTTGGTCAAGAAATAATGATTCTTTTATCAAACCAGGCACTGCTATGGCCATTGAAATTCAAAGGCTCTCATCCCTAGCTCTTTAAAGGCATTGATTTGCTGGGTTTCCCCCTTCTCACCCACCCATAGTTCAGTTATCTGAGTGAAGAGATGAAGCTAGAGCTATAAAAATATGATTGCATTGCTGCAGCATGTTTCCAAACTCAGATGGTTATAACCTGATGCAGGGCATTCCAATTTTTAACTATCTACTGCTGTTTTTATTTCATAAAGCCACTAAAAGCATCTTGCATTGCTTTTATATACATCACTACTTTTATGGGTTGTGTGTCATAATAAAAGGCAGTTCATTGGAAGCTGGGTCTTTCTTTTTTTCAGAAGAAAAATAGCCAACTTGGAATAAGACATTTCTGTCTAGTCTCCCTGTCTTCTAAGTCTGACCCATCCAATCAGCACATTTTCCTCCATGCTGCCAGATTTTTCTTCTCAAAAAACTATTTATAAGATATTGCCCCATTCAACCTTCAAAGCCTCCTTATTACTTTGGTTGAAAGCTCCTAAGTCCTCAGCTTGGATTTGACCTCATAACTGACCCACAGGAAACAAAACACCTAGTTTGTTCTTCACCTTCTGGATTACTTGCAATTTTATATGCAATATGTCTTCTATGGCATATCTGAAAGGCACTCTGTCTTGTTTCTTTCCACCAATTTAATTCCTACTTATCAATAAAAGCCCAGCTCTCTCCCCTACTTTCCCAGGAAGTCCTCACTGATATTTCTCCCTCTCTTAACCCTTAGCAGAACTGACTGTTCCCCCTCCTCCTTCAACACAAATATATTCTGTCTTGTAATGTGGCTTCAGTTGTTGCCTTGGGTTCTCATTGAACAACTTTCTGAATCTAGATCAGAAGTTCCCTTAGATTAGAAAACAGTTCTTATGTCTTTCTTTATCTTGTACTGTATGCCTAGGGGGCACATTGTGTAATAATGCATTAGAAAAGGAAGGGACTTTAGGAAGAAAATAATCAGACCCCAGATTTTACAGAGGACAAATGATTTGGCCACAGTCACATGGGAAGTTTATGGCAGATCACCTGGAGCCCACTACTGTGCACTTTCCAGGATGGACGGACTGATAGATGGATGGATGGTTGGATGGATGGATTGCTTGATGGATGCATTATGAATAAAGGTTTGTCAAACTCTTGGTTCCAAGAGGGAGCTTCCCTCAAGGGAGAGAATGAATAGGAAAGTGACAACTATGGGTCTAGTTAATAGAGAAGAAAATTCTTCTCCAGCTTCTCAGGGACAGCACAAGAGAGCTTACCAAGACCTAGGCAGAGCAGCTGAACAGGGCCTAGGAAAAAGACTGTTACGTCTCTGGTCACATTAGAACCTAGTTATAGGGTTTCATTTTTATCAGAGACACGATAAATGTGCTTCTCCCCATCCAATTCTCTCCTTCCCCAGTCTAGGGCTGTGCCACTCAGGCCCCAACCTCAGTCCACTAACACAATATGCTCCAAGGACTGATCTGTGAGTTATAATATGATGTATCAAGCACTGAACATTCATAGCACTGTGGTATCTCAGAAGATCACCTATCCAGTCATCTCTCCCATGGACAGATCACCTGGCAGGTGACTACCCAGATTCTGATAATAAATATCCAGTGATAGAGCTGATAACCAGCCAAGAAAATCCTTATGATTTTCAGACAATTCTGATTCCTATTCCATCCCTTGTCTAATGAGTTTGGTAGCTTTATTCAGTTAATTTCAGCAAACTTTTGTTAATAATGGGTGGTGCAGTTGACACAATGCCACGTACCAATTATATGGCAAAGACATGGCCCCTTATCCTCAAGGCACCTTCATTCTAGGTAAGATCTTGCTCTCCATAATGCCCCCCATTAAATCTTGGGTCAAACTGAACGTTTTGATCATCACAGGAATATCAGCCCTACAGATAATTGAAATAATTCCCTCCTTCCCCATGAGCAGCTCTCCTCTTAGCTAACCACTATAGTACCTTTCTAATACATCTTGGTCTGAGTTCTTCTACATTCCTAGCTAACCCCCTTTGGATTTGCCTCCATGTGAGGGCATATGAGTTGAAAACAAAAGAGCCATGTGAACTCAGCCCTTGTATTAGAACCCCTGATGTGTCAGAACCTTCTGGAGGGAACCTCATTTTAGTCCCAACACAGGATTCTTTCTAAGCCACATATCTCACATGATGGTGCTCTTGTAATAGGAGACTGTAACCTTAAATGGGAAAATATAATCCTTGTTAATCTCATGCTTGGCTTGCATTCTGCACGTGTAATCCATAAACGGTGCATTGCACGAGATTAAAATCAGAAAAGACTGGAGAAGGGTCTGTGTGTGCTTACCTATTAGCAATATTAGGGAACAGAATGATTCACATCCAACATATTCTACTCTGGATCTGGGCCTGAATTGAGTTTTGCAGATACCAAGATGAATAAGGTACTCTCTAGCAAATAAGAAGTAATAAGCCTGTGAGGGAAGTTATCCCCTCAACTTCCCACTTAATTAAGAAAGCCATGTGTGGCAGTTTGAGATTATTTACAAACCCCCAAAAAGAGAAGGATTATGTTTGTAAGCTGGTCTGTTCCTCTGGGTGTGATACCCTTTAACTGTAATAGATTCAGCTGAGATGTCTTTGATTAAATTATGTTAACATTAGGGCTTTGATTTGACCACGTCAGTAGGGTGTAACTCAGTTAAGTGTCCACCCCCTTGGTGGGCTGATATAAATGGGCACTCACTCAAGAAGACACAGAAGAAGATACACAGGAAGAGAGAACAGTAAAGGAGAGAACTTTGATTCTGCAGCCCTGGGAAGAAAGATGAGCCATTTGCCTGATAGTTTGCAGCACTGAGAAAGCCCAGAAAGAAACAAGCCCAGAAAGAAACACCAGCCTGGAGCTGAAAGAAATGAAGGATGAACCCTCACAGAGATCAGCAGCCATCTTGCTTCAACACATGGCAACCAACTTTGGTGAGAGACCAACCTTGAGTTGGACTCTCTAGGGCCTTGTAACTGTAAACTTTTACCCCAAATAAAGACACTTTATAAAAAGCCAACCGATTTCTGCTACTTTGCATCAGCACCCCTTTTGGCTGACTAATACACCATGGCATTCTGATGCAAACACCAAGGAGGAAATGCCTAAGAGAGGCTGGTATCCTTGAGGTTCACCTTACCTCCGCAACCATCACACTGCCCTGGAATTCCTATGATGTCTACAGTGTAGATAGACATTGGCTCCCTCTCTTCACATAATACCTGTAAAATAAAGATGGACCATTTAGGTGAGATTTTATTATTAAATATTCATAATTAACATGAAGGAAATAAAAGGAAATCACAACATCATGCATAAAATTTAGCTCTGCAATCAGATAGAAATGGGATGTGAATTTTGGCTTGGCCAACTTCTATTTCCATAACTTTGGGCAAGTCACTTAATCTCTCTGTTTCAATACTTTGTTATATTAAAACGGGATTAGAGTACTGACCACAGGGGATGTTGCAAAGATTCAGTGAGAACAATAGAACATTCTGTATGGAAAAAATATTAACTATTATTAAACATAGAAAAATGGAAATCAGGCTTATATATAAGACATGTGCTCCAGATTCTCCAGGACTCAACAGCCTTTTTCTTCCATAGTTGTCAGCTTATTTTCATGCTGTAGGTACCATCCAAGCACTAAATTCTCAACAACACACCTCAAAATTTAGAACCCCCAAAAAAGTGGCACTCTTGCCCTTCTCATTTCTTAAAACGCAGACTTTTTTGCTTCATATTTTTTTCCTCCAAAGTATTAAGCATATGGTATTTTATCTGTCTCTATAAAATTTTAAAGCAGATACAGATGTTATCCTCTACTAAGTGTAGGATTTAGAGACAGAAGACCTGGTTGTGAAGTCTGCTTCCCCCGCTTATTAACAGTGGGCTCTGAATCAACTGGCTCCATCCCTCTGAGCCTTGGTGTCCCCATCTGCAGTGAGAAAAACATTGAAGTGATCATCAGAAAAATGATGAGGATGAGGATGGTGGCAACAATGACAGTGATATTGAGACAAGGACATGAGCCTCACAAAGTCGTTGGGAGGTTCAAATGAGCTAGTGCGTGATAACGGATGCAATGTCCAGCTGTAAAGTCCCTATTGGTCTTGTAATGTATGATTGGGGAAACAAAGCTCATAGTGGGGCGAAGTGGATCAGGCCACACCCAGTCGGTCTGGGCCTGCAAGTGTAAACGGGGATGCTTCCAGTGGACAAACCACTCACACAAGCGCTGGACTCAGCCTTTGGCCCACATCTATGAAGCACCCACATGCCTTTTAGATCTGAAAAAAGCCATGTTGATTTGACCAGATGTTCCTTGGACAGAACATGCATTCTGCATGGCTGTGTGAGGATATAATAGCAAAAAAAGACAGTGGTAAGGCCCCGCTTGCTTATAACTTACATTCTAGTAGAAGCGGAAGAACCTTAAAGACCCTCTAGATTTAAAGCTTCATTTTAATCATGAGGCTATTCAGGCTCCGAGTGGCTACAGAGCTTCTCCCATCTCATCCAGGAGAAAAGGGAAAAGGTAGAAATTTGAGCCCAGATGTTCCAGATCTACCGGCTACTGCCCGTTCTCAAGTGATGAACTGGCATGAGTAAGTCACCTTCATCGCACCACTAATTCTTTCATATTACAAGTAGGATTACCCTGTGACTTGATCAGATAACGTGCTTAGGGTATTGGACAGGCGTTGAACAGTAAATTCGCCTTCTCCAAGTCCTACTTTGGTGCAAAACCCATGGGCAAGAAGAGTCCCAACATCTTTACAGTGACATCCCTCCACAAAAGCACAATAGCTAAGCTTTGAATGTAATTAATGGACTACTTTAATTAAGGCTCCTTTGTCTAGCTAAAGTAAATTGGGTATTTATCGAAAAGCTCCTGGGGTGTCTCATGATATTGATGTAAGAGTTGAGCAGTAAAAATATGGGGAGTTACCCAAGGCAGCCCTGGGATTTCCTCAGCAGGAGCAGTGGGCCATAAAACTTGACTCTGGAGCTGTGCTGTCCAATACAGTAGCCATTAGCCATAGGTAGCAATTTAAATTAAATTTAAAGTATGTCGATTAAGTAAAATAAAAAATTTGGTTCCTGAGTCCTGCTAGCCACCTTTCCAGTGCCCTGCAGCTATATGTGGCTAGTGGCCACTGTGTTGGACAGCACAGGCCATTTACTGCTCTAAAGTGATGCAGTTAAAGTGCCTCTGTGCTCAAGAATCCCAGCTCTCTGTCACCTTGTTCCTATTTTCTAATTTTCTGGAGAGAGAAATTTATTGGCCAGGTTTAGATCAGATGTCGACATTCTGCAACAGTCAACTGTGGTCAGGGAGGGAGGGCATAGGCATGAAACACAGGACTTGCTTCCTGGGGGTGAGGGGAGTTATACAGGATCCTTCCCAGAGAGTCCCAGAGAGGGGCTTGGCCACCGAAGGCTGCGTCCCAACCACCCTGTCCTCTATCTGTGGGACACCTCCCAGTACTTCCCCGGCCAACCCTCATGGTGGCTCTTCCACCCCTCACCACCCTCACCATCCTCACAACAGCCTGACATGCAGAGACGGAGAATCGGGAAGATGGAGAGCCTCATCCAGGACTACAGTGCGAGTGAGTGACAGGGCAGTGCTTTCCCACATCCCACAACTTTTCCCTGTTACAGTCACGAAGCTTTCTCGCATTCCTCTTTCTAAAATTCAGTTTATGAGGAATGTTTTCATCATTATTCATTTTTGACAGCATTCTTGAAACATCCAAATTAAATATCACCTGTCCTTAAGGAGCACCCCTGGGTGTGTTAATAGGAAAAAAAACTCAAAACACTTTTCTCTTTATCTCCAAGTATAACCCAATGCCCCTGGGATTGCATTAACTGAAACGATGATTTGTTTCACATCTAGAGGAACTTCTGAATGCATTTTTTTAAACACAAGTTCAAAGGGGGGCGCAGGAAAGTCAGAAGAGGTTTCATTTAGGAGTTGGGTCCCTTCTGTGAAAAGAGTCTGCCCTAATATCAAAGAAACTGAAAGCACAAAACTCATTATTGGAGTCGTTTTTAATTAACCTGGCCAGCTAATGTAATCCCTGGAACATTTGTTCATCTGTAAGAGTTTTATCTTCAGGACAAAATCATCATTGGTTTTTGTATTTGTTGGCTCATATCGACTGAGCATCATCAAACGCTTGTATCGAGTGGAAGTATTTGCACATTGAGGTCGGTAAGCCAGTTGAGGGATTTAGTTTCCCCCCACTGCTTACCATTTCTCCTTGAGTTTGTCTCCTCTCTATAGACTTCATTTTTTTTTTAGGTTTCCCACAGAATATTCAGCTCCTCTCCAGCCACACCTTCTTTGCAGGGCAATATGTCTTGTGGTGCATCCTGACCCAAAGGTTTCCCAGCCCCCTGCTTGCAGTGCATCCACCTGTCCACGCAGCCAGTAGCATTGTGATGACACGCCGACCTGAAAACCTTCTAAGGGAGTTCTTCTCAACCTTGGCTGCACATTAGAATTGCCAGAAGAGCTTTTGAAAAGACCCAGCCCTCCAGACCGATTAAATCAGAATGTTCAGGATTGTGACCAGGCTCAGTAATTTTTAAAGCTCCCCAGGTAACTGCAGTGGTGACTTGAGTGGTGAGCCAGTGGACAGCAGCAGCAGCAGCACCTGCTGAGCTTGCTAGAAACCCAGAATCCCCAAGCCCCACCACAGACCTAGAGAGAAGAGTCTGCATTCTGTTACAGTGCCTCAGTTGACCCCTCTGTAACTAAAGATGGAGAAGGAACTGCTCAACCAGTGGCTTCCATGCTTGTGCATGTGTCAGAAGCACCTAGAGGGGTTAAAAAAAACCAGATTGCTGGGCCCAATCCCCAGAGTTCCTGACATCTAGGGTGGGACCCGAGAATGTGCATTCCTAAAGTCCGCAGGTGATGCTGATACAGCCCCGGAACCACGTTTTGCGAAGAACTGCTCTCTAGAGCATCCCAATCTCATTAAATAAATATCCATCCATTGTCCTAATATTTTGAGCCTTTTTTTCTGTGCAATTTGAGCCACAGTGAATACTGCAGTGAACAAAAGGATATAGTACCTGCCTTCATAGAACTTAAATTCTAGAGGAGGTCCAAATGATTTTTTTTTTAAAGTGCAAACAACTGAATCACCAAAACAAAAATTACAGATCATGCTAAGACCTTATGAAAAAAATATACTGAGTGATGAGATGAAGGGTAAATAGGAAATATCATTTTAGGTCAAGTGGTCAGAGACTGGCATTTAAGGAAAAACTGATAGATAAGGGGAAAAACACACCCTTCAAAGAACAGGGAAAACTGGTTTCCAGGCAGAAGGCAAAGCAAGTATAAGAAACCTGATCAGGTATTACTTAGTAAACTCCAAGCAGGAGGGGAGGCTGGGGATGGGGATTGCCTTTTTTATTTCCTAATCCATAACTTTGGGGAATGTTACTTCTCCTTTCTTGATGTCTTTATTCACCGGCCAAATGGAAATATCAAGCTTTCCTTGTAGGAGTCTTTGGAAGATTAAAATTTCGTAAGATCTTAGTTTATGCTCTGTTCCCATTTAAGTCATACTTGCTTGCTGAAATCAGGTCTCCAGGGGAAAAGAAAACAGACCTTTCCAACTGTGGGTGAGCCATCCATCTGCATTGAATCCCATAATGGAGGCACCAGCCATATGAGATGTGTTCCGGGCACCAGGAATCTGCTAGCCACACAGGAAGGGAAGTGGCAGAAGGAAACAGAGAAGAAGCAAGAGATAAAGAGAACAGTAATGGCTCCGTGGGTAAGAATTGTGGGGTAGACAATGGGGGAGGTGGGTAGACAATGAAGCAGTCAGGGCAGACTTCCTGGAAGAGGCAGAGCTTCAGCCAGGTCTTGAAGGAAAAGCAGGGCTGTAATAGAGAATACAGCTAAGGGGAGCATGTAATCATGCCTACTCATTTCATTGAAGAGCTGGATGCCTATGTCTGAAGATGACAGAACCAAACATTAAATACTTTGTCTTATTTTTAGAATTTACAGACCTCATCAATTCTGCAAAATCTTTTCACTCCTTATTTTCTCTCCTTGACTTCTCTTCCAGGAAGAATGAGTCAAAATTTATACCCACTTAAAGATATTGACATCAGCTTCATATATAACTGTTTGCTTCTTCCATCCACAGCCTGAATAGTATAATATTACTAACTTTTAAATTATCCTAAGTGGGAAATTTTTGGCCTTGGAAGTGAACCAGATCTAGATTTGAAAGCCCCAACATTTCATAGCTTTGGAAAAATAAATAAGGTCAATAATTGATTTCCCCAAATAAAAAGGAGGTTATTTCATGAGTTTGTTGTAATTTTTACACTAGAAAAAACAATTCGCTCCTGGCATACAGTAGATGCTCCCTAAATGCTGGTTCCCTTCCCTCCCACATTATGAGTTGCCATCTCCCTTTTCTACCCTGGCTAAGATGGCCCCGAGCTATCCTATGTATGATTGGGAAACGATATTCCCACATGCTTACCCGTAATGGATGCTCCACCTCTGCCTCCCTTCCATCCCCAACCCTAGTAAAACACTGTGCAAAGGAAACCCAGCCCATGCACATTTTCCTCTAACTTTCCCCCCAGGTAACTAACAGATGCCATTGTCTTCTCTTAGGCTCATTAGAGATGTTTAATCATCTGAGCCTCTATAGTTGTATGACTATAAACAAGATTGCCTTACCAGAGTGTGAGGGATGCTGAAGCTCTGGCTTTGTGGGTCCTAAAATTGACGAGAGAGTTGGCACGCCTCTGAGCCGCACAGCCTCGTGTCGGGGGAATTCTCCTCTTCCTGATCTGGATATTTTGTTACTTATTTTATTGAATGTCAAAGAATATTCTACACTCCCACTTCCCCGCCTCTGCCTTTAACTTCCTCTGATCCCAAAGGGGACATCTTCAGTTAACGGCTGTTCCTAAGTGAGTGATGAAAAAAGATGCATTTAGAATGTTCTTTTAACAGCCTAAGAGAACAGCGAGGCAGCCGTGAAGCCCAGTGTATAGGAGGAAGTTAAAGGCAACTCCATTCGGCGAGGACTTGTGAGTGTGCGGAGCCTGCCACCATCCCTGTCCAAGCTCCCGCTCCAGCCCCAGGCTGGCCAAGGTGGCCTCACAGATGGGATCCAGTGCACACCCAGGCGGCTCAGTGACATCAAGGATCACGGGCACCAAACTGACATCCAGGTGCTGATGCACCTTTGCTGGTCTGAAGATTTTGAAAGAGCTGTACCCGGCTTTCAGGGGTCTCCTTCTGAGCATCTGTTCACAGTCCCAATACCTTGAGCTGGGTCTGTTTCAGGGACATGTCCATGGCTCCCTTGCATCCATGTCAGGCCCCTGTGGGTGCCAGATGTAATTTTCTCCGTGTTCTAGTGTAGCAAATGATTTTGGTACCCCATGACACATCCCCTTGACCGACCTCTGGTTTCAAAAACAGCTATATAGGAAAAGCCCTGATTTCACCGGAAGAGCTTCCCACCTGAAGGCACAAGACGGAGGGTCCTGGCCAACTGATGGGAATAGCCCATCACAGCCCAGGACCCCACAGAGGCTTGGTAAGTGTGTCTCTCTCTCCTTTTCTTCCTTCTTCCCTCCTTCCCTCCCTCCTATCCATCCTTTCTTCCTTCCTTCCCCCATTTCTCCCTCCCTCCCTTCCTTCCTTCCTTCCTCTCTCTCCACCTCCCTCCCTCCCTTCCTTCCTTCCTCTCTCTCCACCTCCCTCCCTCCCTTCCTTCCTCTACCCATCTTTCTCTTTCTTTCTTTTTCTTTCTTCCTTCCTTCCTTCTTTCCTTCCTTCCTTCCTTTCTTCCTTCCTTCCTTCCTCCCTTCCTTTCCTCCTTTCTTTCTTTTCTTTCTCTTTCTTGCTCTCTCTTCCTTCCTTCCTTTCTCTCTCTCGCTCTTCCTTTCCTTTCCTTTCCTTCCTTCCTTCCTTCCTTCCTCTCCATCTCCCTTCCTTCCTCTACCCATCTTTCCCTTTCTTTCTTTCTTTCTTTCTTTCTTTCTTTCTTTCTTTCTTTCTTTCTTTCTTTCTTTCTTTCTTTTTCTTTCTTTCTTCCTTCCTTCCTTCCTTCCTTCCTTCCTTCCTTCCTTCCTTCTTCCTTCCTTCCTTCCTTCCTTCCTTCCTTTCTTTTCTTTCTCTTTCTTTTTCTCTCTCTCTTCCTTCCTTCCTTTCTCTTTCTCGCTCTTCCTTTCCTTCCTTCCTTCCTTCCCTCCTTCCTTCCTTCCTTTTTCTTTTTTTCTTCTTTCTTTTGCTCTCCCTCCCTCCCTCCTTCCCTTCCTTCCTTCCCTTCTTCATTCCTTTTCTTTTTCCCTTCTTTCCTTCCCTTCTCTCTCTTTTTCTTCTTCTCTCTCTACCTCTTTATATATGTGTATGTGTGTGTGTATAGATAGATAGATTATAGATATAGATATATGGCTAGATAAATGTTATGGTTATTTATGCTGTGTAACAAACTACCCAAACTTAGTTATATAAAACAACAACCATTTTTTATGTTCATGGATTCTGTGGGCAAGAATTCAGGCAAGGCCCAGTGGGATGGCCTGCTTTGTTCCACAAGACTTGGGGGCTGGAATCACCTTGAGGCTTCTTAACTCACCTTTCTAGCACCTGGGACAGGATGGCTCTAAAACTAGGTTCAGGTGGAAAGATGGACCAGAGCACCTGCATGTGGCCTCTCCTTGTGGTCTGGGCTTCTCACAGCATGGCGGCTGAGTCCCAAGAGGGAGCCTCTAGAGCAGGGCTTCTTAACCAGTGGTCCACGGACTCCCAAGGGGTCCATGAGCTTGAACTGAAAATTCAAAAAAGCATTATTCTTGAGGAGATGTGTTGGAGTGGGAGTGTCATAAAACTATCGGCCGCTACATTCTGAGAAGGGGTCTATGGGCCTCACCTGGCTGGCACAGAGGTCCATGGGACAGAAAGGTTTAGAACCCCTGCTCTAGAGAGAGATCATTCCAAGAGACCAAGGCGGACGTTTCAGAGCTTCTTTTGACCTAGCACCAGATGGTAAGCAATGTCACCTCCTGCGTGTTCTCTTTGTGTGAGCGAGTCACTGAGGCCAGCACAGAGTCAAGGAGAGGAAAATTAGATTCCAGTCTTGATGAAGGAGCAGCCTGGTCACACTGCAAAAAACCTGGTAGAATCAGATATGTTGTTGCAGTTCTTTTTGGAAAATAAAATCTGCCTGTATGCACATACACATACGTGTTTGTATGTAGTTATACATATATATGCATGTGCCCACATACAGCAAACACATATATCCATCCAAAATCACTGAACATCAAGTATGTACTGTATTTTCTTCTCATCTTTTTTTTAATGCATGTGTGTGTGTGTGTGATAGTAAGAACAGACCATTCTGCCCCATGGCCCAATGCAGACTATACTGAGGAGAAAATGGGCTTTTGGCTAAGAGATCAATCAAACATTTGAAATAATCCTAGCAGAAATTTCAAAAAGGTTTTTGCAATAAAAGAGGCAATCATTTTAAGAATACGGTTTAGCACATGGGTTTTGGAACCCGTCACTGACTAGTTCCTTGACTTTGGGCAGCTTATCTAGATTCAGTGAACCTCAGTTTTCCCATCTGTAGTAGGGGTTTAGTGGCATCATTCCTTAGCCTTGGGTCTTAGCGCGCACTGACAGATGTGCTTATGCAATAAGGCTCAGCAAGATAGAAACGGGAATGTGAAGACCTGATGTTAGAGATGCAAAGGCTGCTGGTGGATCTTGCAAGGAATCTGAGAGACATAACAGTGGGCACAGCCAACAAAGAATCCCTGGAGCCCAGTGGGAAGATGGCATGATCCCGTGGACATATATTAGAGAGATAGAAAACCCAGGGCCAATGATCAGTTCCCAGGCAAGTGGCTGTGGTACCTGGAAGATAAAGTCACCCAGCTTTTTGGGCCCTGAGGGTCATCCAGGATACAGTTGTTTATGAGGGGCTAGCTCTTGGCAGATATGGTCCTACAAGCATCTCTAGGACTTGGACCCAGAAAGAAGACGGTTTTGCAATTCAGGGAGCAAAAGGGAGGAATCCACTTTCTGGACACTGAGTCAATAAATAGAAAAGTACTGGTTAGTCCCTGAATTTCTACCATTTTTGGTGACAGCCAGATGCAAGATATGTGACTTATCTAATAATTTGGAAATTTGAAGTTGGTTGTCCAAATTTTACACACACACATATACACACTCACACACACAAGACATTTCAGTCGAGGGGAAAACAGTGGGAGAAGGCCGGGACAAAAAAGAGCTAATAGTTACTTGTGACGACATTCTAGTTGAGAGGCCCTTAATCAGGGCAGTGGGGACAGGTCTATGGAGAAAATGTGTGATCTAGATCCCAGGTTTTGTGGCTCAGCAGTGTCATAGGCTCTCCCTGGGAGGGAGGTAGAAATGCAAGATCTAGGCCCCATCCCAGACATTCTGGATCACATTCTGCATCTTACAAGATCCCTAGAGTATTCAGATGTACATTAAAACTTTAAAAGTACAGATCCGGATGATTCCATGGCTGGGAAAAATGTCTGACCCCAAGAAGCACATCAACCCCCTGTCTGTTCCCTCTTCATTCCAGATAATGATGGTGGCTCTAATATGAAATGGGGTAGACAAGCCTCTTTCTTAAATACAAAGGAAAAACTGCCTCTGTTCCCATATTATGTTTCATTGTCAGACATCAAGAATCATCCCATTAATTAACTTGGAAAACAAAGTTCCTTTAAATTACTGGATACAGGTTTCTTCTGATGCTTAAACAGCAGCAATGCCACAAAGAGTAATTTCCTGAAAGCTTCCTATTACCACACAAAGGAAGTCATTCTTGAGGACAAAATAACAGCTCTAATATAATTGCTCTTCATTTGCACTCATGCAGGAAGTCGCCAAATGTTTGCATTCACCCATTCGATCAAAAAGTTGCTTTCTTGCCATAATTAAAATATATGATAGCTGCCCCGTTAGCCACCTTGTGACATTGGTCCACACACTGAGAATTTCCCAGCTAACCTCTCTGTCACAAGTAGAACTTAGGCTGTTGAACATGAATGTGGACAAACTCCTGCTTTTTTAACAGGAAACACATACATGCTCAGAAGCTTCAAGGAATTGGCCAAGCTGAACTCTAAACACAGACTATTACCATGACACCTTCCCCCCCCGCCCCCCCCCCCCGAATATATGAGCATTTCTTTGATCAAAAGAAAAATGGGTATTTGAGAAAAAACAGTCCAGTCTATCTCTGTATCTGCCTGTCTGTCTCTGGCTCTCTCTCTCATCTTATCTATCTAATCAATGAATGTTTGAAAGCAAAGAACTTACTCTGGGGAAACTCCTATGTCCAGCATGTGACTTGCATCTATTATGATAACTTCTCATTTAAGACGTATAAATGGCCGCTGGTGTTTGTCTCTGAACGTCCTGGCATTATTTGTTATCCAAGGGTTATTCATTCCCTTGAGTTTCAACTAGTTGTGCACCTTTGGGTCCCCTGTAATCATATTCTAGAGACAGTTGGCTGGGCATAATTTAGTAGCTTTTTTCTATAAGTGGGCACCATTTCTGAATCCTGAGTCACTTTTGGTTCTTTCTCAGATTTCCATGTTTGGGGTTCAGCAAGAGAGAAATTGTTAGTACAGTCCTTGGAGAACCCAGCAACCACAGCACAGGCTTCTGTCTCTGGTTGACTCCAGCTCTTGTAGACCAGTGTTCTTTTCTGAGTCAGGAAGCTACCTGCTGCTCTTCACCAAGTTACAAGGAATTCAGGAAATGCCCAGGGTCCCAAAGAAGTAAGCCTCACCAGGTAAAGGAGGGGGAAAGTCACATCTAACACAAATAATCCCTCCTTGCATCAACCTAAATACTGATTTTTACAGCACATGTTTTGGTCGATTTGGCCATCATCACAGCCTCATAAGGTGAGCAAGGTGACCTTTAACTCCATTTTTACATAAAAACAAACAGAAAACAAAGCTTAGGGCTCAGAGAGAGGGAGGCCACCTACTCAGTGCTTGCTAAGAAGCCCTGGACTAGATGAGTCCATGGCTGGGGAAAATGTCAGACTCCCAAGAAGTACATCAGCCTCCCATTTTCCCACACTTCATTCTGGATCATTCAAGCCCAGCTTTGTGGAGAAAATGAGCAGGTATGTATAGACCAACGGGCCTGGAAGGCAGCGGGGCTGTGGCACAGCCACCAGGTGTGGAATGCGATTATTTATATTGCTAAACTTTCTCTTCTAGGCTGTGGGTTTCTCTCTCTCCTTTTAAATTCACACACACACAGCACATTTAACCACGAATACATCGTGATACCCATCAAAGCAAGACCCACAAATGGAAGTTGCTCTTTAATTATTCAGAAATGTGACAAAACCCATCATCAGTTCCAGGTCTGAGTCACCCTGGGACCCCAGCAGCAGCTCAGGCATTTGTTAGTGAGCCACAGCCATTTGAGGGGTGGGAACTATGGCAGGTGTCCTGTTGTCCTCAGTCACCTCCCCAGGGCTGAATCTCTTCCCCATCTCACCCAGGGATCTCTCCCTGTCTAGTGCACAATGGGAAGACAAGGGATTTCTATAGATGCTATGAGGCTGGGGGACCACCCCCCCCAATATATACACACTTGCATGTTCTTATACTCATACCCAGAGCGAAAGTTAATCCATCTCTTTAAGAAACAGGCGAAGAATGAAGGACCCTTATGTTTCTATTCATATCACCACCATGTAATTACAAAAATAAATTGTTTGCCCCACAGCTTTCAACTAATTATTCAGAGGAATGGTTAGAGACCCTACACCTCTCCTTACTATGTCCTTTAGTACTCATCATTCCATTTGTTTTTTGTTTCTTAGGTACTGAGGTGGGGTTTTGAACCCAGGCCCTCCTATCTGGGAAGCCAGAGCTCAACCACTTGAGCTACATCTGCTCCCCCCACCCCTTTAGTTTTGTACTTAGTCTCTGCTAAGCCCCGTGCTGGGCACTGGGAGAAGGGACATGAGCATCACCAGCGCCTTCCCTGGAAGGGAGACAAACCACACACACACCCTTATATGAGACCCTAACAGTCGCAGCTGGGAGCAGCCCAGCTTCCTGTGGGCAGGCACCACCCCAACCCATTGTTCATGGGCCCCGCTGACTCCAGGGCTCACCCCAGCTCCTGAGGCAGGATCTGCTCTGCATCACAGACGAACTAACTGAGGCTCAGAGGTGGCCATGGACGTTGCTCAGCAGAGCCAGAGCGGCCCACGCCCTAGCCATCCCACCATCCTCCTCTGCAGGGGGGACCACAGAGTATTGTAGGCACATGGAAAAGCTCCCCAAGCTGAGTTGAGCAGAGGTGAAGCGCAGTCTGGTTGGCTCCCCCCAAAAGATAGCTGAGGTCAGGGCTGGAAAATGAGCAAGAATTAGTCAAGGACAGAGGCAGGAGGCAGCATCACATCAGAGGGGCACGGCGTGGGCAAGGGCAGTGCACGGCACCAGGCCTTCTCCAGGCTGCAAGTCGTCCCTTGTGGCTGGGTGGAGGGCAGATGTGGAGGGGCGGGAAGTGGGCAGAGCAGCCTGACGAAGGTGAAGTGGGGTGCAAAGTCCCAGAGGAGAGAAATGGGGGGTATGACAACCCCCACCCAGTCATGGAGGGCTAGTGACCCAGGCAGAGCCATATGGGCTCAGGAAAGACACCCAGACTGGTGGGCTGGGTGGGGTGCAGGGCATCATTTCAAAGGGGAACTGCCCAGGGTGGGAGAATATTTTCTGTTCCAATTTCAAAGGATTGAAAAGACCCAAAAAGGACATTCCACAGAGATGTATGGGGTGATAGAGGGAGACCTCTGCAGAACCAGGGCAGTCATGGGTGACCACGAGAAGTGGCCGAAGGGGAGGACCCCGCCTGCTTTGGGGGAGGGGCTGAGAGGCAGAGCGTGAGCAGGCATGGGTGGGCTGCACCGCTTTGTGCTGAGCCCCTCTAGGCCAGCGGAAGGCCTGGGGACCCCTCTCATGGCCAAGAAGAGTCCGGAGGGCACCTGGACCACACAGAGCAAGCACTGCACGCCGGCACTCTCCTGAAGTGGGAACTCTTTGCACAACACATTTGTACTGTGCTGTAAGTGAACGTGAAAAGAGTAAGCTGACAGTTTTGGGTCACGGCCACCGTCCCCCGGGATAGAGGCAGACAGCGTGACCTGCGAAGTTCTGAGGACGAGGTGTGGTCCTGGGGAGGGCTGGGGAGGGGAACTTTCTCCACACGAGGGTGGCAGCCAGACCACCCCCTTCTGGAAGCAGGGAAGGGAAGGCAGCGGTGGGCACAGAGCAGCAGGCCTCCCCTGTCCTGGGAAGGCTTGGGCAGAATCAGCCAGGGAGCTGCCGCTGAGGGTGGGCCTGCCCCCATGGAGGCATCTGGGTTCCAGACAAAATTAGAGAATATGACAAACTGAGACCCAGGAAAAGGAGAGAAGCCAGGATAACGGTCAGAGGCATAGCAGCAGCTGAGTCACCCTGAGCCGTTGTGAGGAAAATACAGGGCATCCAAAAAATGAGCACATGGAAGCTACAGATTTCCTCTTCCCTGAAGCACAGAGGGGGCTCCTTCCTCAAGGCCAGAGCCCCTGGGCCTGGCATGAACCCCCAAAACCCCTTTTCCTCCTCCTGGGGCCACTCCCACACCCAGGCCTCCTCTGTTGAAACCTCCAGCTTCCCTGGGGACCCTTAGGTGGGCTCAGACACCCCCAAACCCGGCCAGTCCTCACCTCCCCTCAGGAGGCCCCTCTGCACCCCAATACCCTGGGCCTTGCACTGGGCCAGGCTCAGAGAGAGAAGGAACTATGTTGGGGCAATGATGTGAACATGGGCCCAAGGCCAAGCTGATGCGGCCTCAGCCCCCCATGCTGAGCCCACCTGTGTGTGGGTGCTGGACTGGGTGCAGCCAGTCTTCCCCAGGGACAGCAGGACCTAGCCTCCTGGTGGAAGCCCCACCCTACCTGGGGTCCAGGTGAACCATTGGGTGGGCACTGCAGGCCCTGGCCCCCAGGTCCTGGGGAGGCCCCCCCCCACCTACCTCACAGCGATGCACATGGAGGAGAGGCAGGGTCTGTCCACCCCCTTGTGGTGGTGGTGGGGGCAGTGTCACAACCTTCCCAGGGTCTCACACCTACAGCCTGGAGATGGGATCCTCTGGGTCCTCGCCCTGGTCACCGATAGAGACGGTGTCTGGTCAGAAGCACGTCCTCCGTGACCATCGTTAGGGACCACCTCCATCTCACACGCCAGGAATCCCCCCCCCCAGGAGGTCAGTTTAAGGGGCACAGGGGCCAAAACCCTGTGGCCGCCTCACAAAGCTCGCGGGGAGGGAAGGAGCTGAGAGGGGAAGGAGAGTACAGTTAGGGAAGCACCCGCTTTCACAGAGAGGCCAAAGCTGGGTGGATTTCGCCTCTAGCTTATACGGCTGAATGACGCTGAGCAGCTTTCTTAGGGATGATGGCAGCGTCGTGACGGTTGCCGCGACAAAGACGCTGTCATCACGATCCTCCATGGGCCACTCTGTGCGCAGCCCGGTGGCGAGGACCTTATGGACTTGAGACGTCTTGATCCTTGTGTCGTCTCTGGGAAAAGGGATTGTGCCCATTTCACAGCTGAGGAAACTGGGCTCAGGAAGAGGAGACTGAGCAAAGTCCCAGGGCAACTCGACACCAGAGGCAGTATTTAGACCTCGGTTTGGACATCCCCATCGCCCACGTCCTCTTCCTCCCCCACAGGGCCCTCCCTCTCTGTCTGCCTCCCACGCCCATGTTGGAAGGAAATGTCAAGTATAATTCCTGAATCTTGAGCTTGGAAAGCCAGGCCAAGAAGTGCAGCAAATATAGTACACATGACATATCTGGTGGGAAGCTAAAAAATGTCAAGTTTCAAAGCCATGAATTATTTTCCTTCTGTTTCCTCAGATCAGCGCAAGCCCATCTGCATGTGGTTTTCCTGAAGCAAAATGCTGAGAACAAGTTCCAGGCAGGTCTGTCCCAGCTCCTTTAAGTCTCCTGTGACATTGTCTCAGGAAGCATAAGAGCTGTAAAATGGTGACTGTTTTTGGGGGTAAATTTCACAAGACCTGGCAAAATCCTGAATAGTCTACGCACCCACAGACCTAATACCCCAGCCTGACTACAGATGCTTCTGCTTCATTTAATAAAGAAACATGCCTTTATTCAAATAGAAAAGCAGAGCTGGCTAAAGTATTCCCCAGGGAAACATGCTCTAAATTTCATACTAAAGTGTCCATGGCTGATATTAGAAAGAGGAAGATGATGCATTTTCACTACTTTACATACATGTTCCCATTAATCTTCCTTATAATTGTGCTGGTAATCCTTCCATTTTACAGATGAGGCTCAGACAGGTGGAATATAGTTTCGTAATTGGTAACTACCATAAACGAAAGAACATTCACTTAGGCACACATAGATGTATGAGTGGTAAGTTGGAGTTTGAACTAAAGCAGTTGGACTCTGGAGCCTCTGAATGTTGGAGCAATCATAGACTCCTTGGAGAAAACTTAGTTCACTGTTCCCATTTCATAGATGTATAAACTGAGGCCCAGACAGAAGACAGGCTTTATAATCGTTTACATGTTATGTTAGAGCTTTTGTCTCTTTCCACTTAGGTTCTTCTTTACTCACACTCTCAACTACAAATCTTTTCTTAAGTGTTCTAAGAACGAACTACCTGTGGCAGAGGCACTCCACATCCTGCCCAGCTTCTCTTTCCCAGGTGAGTACGTCCCTCCTCCAGCTGCTGTGAGTGTTTTCTGGTAACCACTCGGGGCTGCCCCCTTCTCGGGAGAGTTGCCCTTGACCAGTGCAAGCCACATGACCTAGAGGGGGCTAGGAGGTCATTTGCATGCTGTGGCCCCCACAGAGATAGAAAACAGCCAATGGCTGACTGACGCGGGGTACAAAAGCTGGTGCCCTACCTCCTGGTGTGACAACCCTGCAGTAGCCTTCACCCTCCGGAGCTCCCCAGCCAATCAGCTGACGGCACATCCTTCCTCAGCTTATTTTATTTTGCCCTACCTTGCTTACCTCAGTCTTCTTTTCCTAAAAACGTTCCCTCAATAGGTCACTTGCACAAGAACCATCCCTGACTCAGGCTCTGCTTCTAGGGGACCCAACCTAAGGCACCATCTAAGGAAGATGGGAGACATCACACGGCAAAAGTCAGGAGCGGGCACCAAGCCTCTGCCTCGCGGTTGTTGCCTGGATGCTACTTCTAGAGTGTGGTATGAGAGCTCAGAGTGAGCCTTACGCACATGTGGCCCAGCCTCTTCACGTGAGAGGTGGAATGGCCAATGTCCAGCGAGGGAAGCGTCTTACCCAGAATCACACAGAACTGAAACCCAGTCTATTCCCATGAATTCCAATGCGGTCAGATATGCGACAAGGCACATCCCCCTTGCTACTACGCAGTGCATGTCACCGGCTCTCATCTAGACGGGGGACTGCTTTGTGGTGGAAGAAAGCAGGAATGGTGCTCAGAGGTTTGACAAGATCTGATCCAGCCGCTCTCCTGCCGATAAACCATTGTCCACAGGATGAAATCGATGTTCTTTGGTCCAGCCTGTGAATATCTTCCCCTGCAATGCCCATGAGGCTTTGCAGCTTCACCTCTCATGCTCCCCCAGGTACCCTGAGCTCCATGTACCCCTTGCCTTTACCCAAGTCCCAGCACGGTGTACTCTTACTGGTCCACACTGGTACAATTGTAAGGCTGTCAGATAAAATACAGATGCTCACTTATATTTGAATTTCATGGAAAGAACAATTTTAATATAAGTATATCCCAAATATTGTATGGGGCATACTTATTCTTCAAAAAAATGTTCTTTATCTAATCTTGTAATCTTCTTGCATCATTCCCTCTGCATGAAATGCCCTGCCCTGAAAATTCTTGAAAACTCCTTCTCATCCTCTCAAAACCCGCCTTACATTGGCCCTTTACTGGACAGCCTTCTCCAATTCCCAAACACCCCTCCCTTTAGGGTCAGAGTTTTCCTGGGCTCTCAGCTGGAACACAACTGTTAGAGCATTATCAGGAATGGTTTCAGGGCCGGGCTCCCCAGGGACTGCTCTGGGTGGAGGAGGAAGGTCTGTGCCCCCATTCCCACATTTCTTCATGCCCACGTGCATGCATTCATTCATTCGACACACATATAGTCAGCACCTTTGTGCCCAGCACGTGGGAGGCATCAATAAATAAAAGAGACAAGGTGCTTGCCATGATGGGGCTTACAAAGCAAAGAGCAAGGAAGGTGTTAGACAAGTAAATAAACAAACAGACCATCTTAAATTATGATCAGTTCTAAAGAAGGAGCAAACCATCTGCTGCAAAAAAAAATGATGGAGATGGGTAATTGGGAAGGTGACCATGGAAGGACTTTCTGGGAGGTAACATTTTGAACTAGAACCTGAGGAATAACAAGCAGCCAGTTGTGTGAGGAGTAGAGAAAATGGGGTTTCAAAGAGAAAGAGAAGAGCTTGAAGTCAAAGAGCTTGCCATATTTGACACTTTTAGAGGAACCAAGTAGGTAGGGCAAGAGGCATGAGATACGTATGAAACCGTGAGTAGGAGTCAGATCACACAAGGTCTTGTCACCCATTTTAAGGAGGTTATTTGAGGTAAATGGGGAGCTGTCAGAGGGTCTTAAGCAGAAAAGTGTCATAATCATATTTATGTATTTGAAAGGTCACACTTACTGCTGTGAGTTTTACTCATCTTTGAAACCAGTGTTTCAAAGACGAGTAAATCAATGTTCACATAGAATGCACGTAATTATTTTTTAATAAATGTATCAATTTCCTTATCTGATCCTTGCTTTCCCCATCTGTAACTGGACCAATTAGGGCTTCTATCCTAACACTCTTTCATCCAGGCAAAATAGTGTCCCACTATTTACATGTTCCCTCTGTTAAGAAAGTTGTCAGAGAGGTATTTAAATTCACGGAACCCTCTCCCTCTTTGGAAAGAGGCTCTGTCTGCAGTACGAGCTGAGATAGAACGAAGCAAACCTGTACCAAGTAGCATCTTTGCTTTTAACTGAAGTGTCAGAGCTGGTTTTCCACTGGAATCAGGCCCAGCCTTCTGGACAGCAAGAGTTGGTCAACCACCCAGGCCAGACCCCAGGATGGGCAGAGGAGAAACTGCCTTCAAGGGACATGGGGAGATGGCAGGGTGACCCTCAAGCATGCTGATGTGGGGGCGCCTGTGGCCCAGTCCAGGGAACTGCACGTGTGTTAGTGTGTGAGCCTGCAGGACGGTCCATTCCACTGTCACAAAAGAGAAAGGGCAGGAGGGGCAGATGACACCCTCAGCCCTCCCTTCCCCACAGTCTGCCCTCTTCTCTCAGAGAAGGCCAGTGCTGAGGTCGCACAGGGACCTTCTGTTGAGGGCCCCACAGACCCCAAGAAGGCTAAGACCAAGGCTGGGAGTGAAAAAAAGGAAAGGGTCAGAGGGGCCTCCTTTCCTCCTCTCTACTCTGCTGGAGTTTTTCTGGGTCTCAGGACCCTAGAACCTCCAAAATTTGTCCCTAATACCTCTGGAGCTAAACTGTACCCCCTTCCCTCAACCTGCTTCTCCCCCTTATGCTGCAGTAAACCTGTAATACCCCTTGCTCTTAAAGCTCCCTCCTCCATCTATTTTTTTCAGTTCCCAAATGTCAAAATTCTTAGCACCCTCCATGGCCCCAAGGTCTCCTGGTCCTGTCCCACTCTTCCTCTGCCCTGAGCACCCACTGCCCTGCATCCAGACCTTCCTTACACCTTGGCCCTTGTCCACCTCAGGCTACAGTTGATTAAGACTATGAGACCTTCCTTTCTGAAAGCCATTGTTGGAGAAAGGAGAGAAGGAGCAGAGAGCAAGACCCAATCCCAAGAATTTTTACAAACATCTCAGTTCATTTTCACAACAACCCTCTATGATGAGCTCTATTATCCCCATTTTTCAGATGAGGAAACTGAGGCTCAGAGAGATTAAGCAACCATCCCAGTTGTCTCGGTATTCATTGACAGAGTCCAAATTTAAGTCCAAGCCCAGTTAGCCCCATCTAACTCCAGTACTCATGCTCGCCCCCTAACACGCACTGCTCAAGGCCACCTCTAACAAAGCTACTTAACTTTTCAAGATCCCGCATCTCCCTTTCCCTCCTGGAAGACACCCTTCTCCTCACTCACTGCAAGATCATTTGTAGCCACACCTCATGCATCTCCTGCAGCCCTTCCCCTAAACCTGGCATTTAATGGGTGTGCACTGGCCAAGTCTCCCGCAAACACTGCAGGAAGGCTGCAGGAAAGCTGCTTGGCTTCTAAGGGGTCAGAGTGGACCAGGGTCACCAGAGCAGACTGCACCTGTCACAAGCATGGTAAGAAATTTTAGTCTTCCCTGGTTTGCCATTTCATCTGAAACATTCGTAACCAACGAATATCACAAATGTCACAGACACAAGCAAGATATTTTTTTTAAAACCGTCTCCACAGGTCAGAAGTGGCTAATGATAGCAAAAAGTCTCCTTCTGATTCTTTTCATCACCCCAAAACATGAAACATGTGATTACACCAAATACCACTGATTGTACTCTTTGCATAGATTTATGCTTTATTACTACGTAGCAATAAAATTGAAAAAAAAATTCTCTAAAGCAGAAAAAAAAAAAAGCCTCACCTCCTCCGCTGGACTGGGCGGCCCTTTATGATCAGGTCCCAGGTCTAGCCTTTGTCTCTTCTCCTGCTGTTCCAGTCTAAACACCGGTGGGCACTGACCACACACAGGGCTGAGAATGCCCCCATCCAGGGACCTTGGCATGCATTCCAGCCCCATACTCCTTGGGATACCATTCCTCTCTCTAGATCTACTGCCCTCTGCATTTCATGGTAAACTTTTTACTCATCCAAGTCCATCTCACAAACATCCTTCTCTTGAGCTTTCACTGAATTCCTATGACTTTGTTGGCAGAGTGAATCACTTTCACCTGTCATATAGAACATAACCTCTTGGACAAGCCTCTAATCATCATCCTTTCAACCAATATTTTGCATCACCTACTACATACCAGGCACTGTGCCAGGTCCTGGGGATAGAGCAGTGGCCCTGAAAGACTAACCCCCTTTGCTCATGGGCCTTACATTCTTATAAATGGATCTTCCTATCACTTGAGGTCCAGTATCTGGTTCCTTCAAGGCACCACGAATGCCTCCAGCAAAGGATGCATAATTCCCTTCTTTTGTTCTCCTGGTCACATCATGGTACCCAGCACTTTATAGACATCCAGTCTCTGTCTTTATAGTCTATCGAGGAGACACATGTTATGGATGAATATCACTCCTAGTTCTGCCACGAACAACCCATAGGATCTCAGACCAAAAAAGGTTCCCGTTCTCTGCCATAAATTCCTTGGTGAAATGGAGAGTCAAGGTGTAGATGTTTTCAGGGGTCACTTAGGACAATGTGCTGTAAATGAGCAATATAATCCACAGTGGGCAGACCTTAACTGGATTTGGACTTAGAGCTTTCAGAAGGTCCCAAAATCTCAGCCAAGTTTTTCTGATCCTAAACACAGGGCCCACTGGCAACCTGACATTCCATCTTCAAATCAATCCTATTGAATTGCTTTGTAACAAAGCCACTTCCCAATAGAAGATAGCTCCCCCACCCTTGCTGGGGTTTCCCGCCATCCCATGCAGCTTTATTTTATGCAGTGACTGTGGGAGGTGTAGGAGGCAAGTCTTGGGTAGGTTTGACACGTTCTGTGTTAATGTCCAGACACTGACCCTTCTTCCTGCCACAAAAAATTCAATGCAGGGTGTGAATGGAAACCTCCTCAATCCATCCTGCTTGGACTCAGGAAGTAGCAGAGTCAAGGGCATCTTGAATGGCTATTGATGAGCAGGATGGGAGAAACCCTTAGAGTTCTTTCTCCTCAGTGAAAATGTCAATGATCAGAGCCCAGTGATGGTTAATGGGCAGAGGAATAAACCATTTCACCCAACGCCACCTTGCCTTAGGTCCTTATAGGGAAACTCAGAGTCTCCCTAAATAAAATCTCACCCACAACTTCCAAAGCTGAAAAGAAGGAAGAATGTTCATGTGGGGAGGAGTGGCTGGAGCTCACCTCCCCGAACCAGTCCCCAGAAGCTCACCCTCCTCTGAGAGACTTTTCACGAGCAACACACTGGCCTCAGGAGGTGCTGGGACCCCTTTAAACTCACTGGCCCAAACGTGGGCCCAAGACCCTCTCCTTAATTCATTGTGGCACAACTGAAATAGAGCTGGAACAGTGGAGTACGATCGATGGAGGACGTAGGGGTAACAAAAGAGAAAGAAACCAGAGCATGTGGAAGGTGGAGCTCAGCTCCTCTCACTACAGGATTTGACTTGATCTCCGGCGTGTTTACGGCACCCCATCCTAGGCCCTGGTATGCCCCAGCGAGGTGAGTGCATTTGAAATCACACCATCCAGGAGCCCACATCTCAATGTTTGCCTTCTCGGAAGTCCAGACAGAAGAGAGTGAGTTTTTTTTTTTTAAAGGCCAGAGTCCCCTTCCCCTGCTCTATCAAAGGCTGACTGGTAAGATTCCATTTCCTCACTGAGGGACTGAACCTTCCACCAGGATACCTGACTCCTCTAGGTGAGACCCCAATCCCACCTCACACTTGATGATCAGATCCACAGTTAGCCCAGTAAAGCCAACAGCCTCCTTCCTTCCAAGCGATATCTTCATGTCGTTTCAGAAGAGTCGTTTTATTACATCCTTGCACATACAGCCACTTACCAAACATTAACTCTAACTCTTCAAGCTCAACTCATGAATATCCTCTTCCTATATTCTAAACTTCCTATACCCCAAACTTCTAGCATTGCCCATTTCAAAGCACCACCAAACACCCAGTCGCCCCATGCATAAGCTCTTTGCATTTTTTCTTGATGCTTTCCCTACCTCCTTGTTTGTCAAGCCCTTTTGGCTTTATTCTTGTAATGTCACAGCGGTCCTGGTTCTCCACCACCACAGCTTTGTCCTCTTCCAGACTGCTGTCACCTCTTCCCAGAACTTCTGGGACATACTCATAGCTTGCCCCTTTGCCTGCAGTTTCTTTTTTCCCAGTTATTTGGCACTTGCTGCACAATCCCATGAAGATTGGTTCAGGTCTTATTGCTCCCCCATTCCAAAATCTCCAATAGCTTCCCATGACCCTCAAGGATTTCATTCTCAAGGATTTTATAAAGTGTTCCATAGACTAAATATAATTAGTAAAAGGGGATTCTCTGAAACATCTTTTGGGAAAACTAGATTAACACACTTGAGATTTTTTTTTAGCTGCAGGACTTCTCAGTGCCTTTGATAAGATATTGGTAAATAAGGTATATTGTAAAGTTCCAGAGGTATAATACATTAGGCAGTATTCCCAAAATTGTTTTAACAAAAATTATTTTAACAATATTCCATAGGATTCATGTCACATGGAGACTGCATTTGAACACTCTGGTGTAGAATAAGAAGTACAAAAGCTAGATTCTGGCATTCAGTGTCCTCTACAACTTAACTCCACTCTTGTTTACTTCTTCAATTTTATACATGAACAGTGATTAGTTTATTGGATTTTTAGTTACAAAAGAAATTCATGATAATTACAAAAGGAATGCAAATTAAATAAGAGCATAAAGGATAAAATCATAATTTCTTTCCCCTCAAACAAGTGCTCTAAGATAACAAATGTACGCCATTTTTACCTTTCTACATCTCTCTCTGGCTTTGCTCACAGACACACATTCATACACAAAGAGGTTTCATTTCTCTCTTCATCCACTTTTTTATTCTTTTCACAAAAACTAGTAAATACAATGTACATTATTCTGCACATTCCTTTGATTTCACTGATGGTATTGTCCTGGACATATTTGCAGGTCAATGCACTTGGACCTTTGTTCCTTCACCTAAGTAGCTTCATCATTTCCTTCAGTGTAAGTGTACACAAATACCACAATTTATCTAATTATTCTCTTGATAATGGGTTTTTTATTCAGTTTTGTTAGCTTAAATCATGCAATGCTGCAATAAGCATTTATAACAAAACCCTTCCATACTGGTAATTTTATTTCTGAAAAATAGTTTCCCCAAAGTTGACCTAACCCATTTTTCACTAGAAACTCATAAAATTTGCTTTTTGTCATTCTTGTATGAGATGAAAACTTGCCTGGAGTGGACAGGATCAGATGCAGAAAGCCTGACTGATGCCTGTTATTCCAAACACATATGGTCAAATGACCTTGTGCTCTTGTGAAGTCAACTCTTAGGAGGCCTCCCTGGCCACAGTGGGCAGACGGTGGCCTCCACGTCCACCAGAGGACACTTATCCCCCTCCTGCCCTTACTCATGCTCCACGATGATCCCTCCTGAGCTGGGTCCCAGTGAAACCTGCATTTCAAGAAAGTCAGAAGATGTCAACCACGAGGCATTAACAGAAGAAGGGGGAAGATGATGCCCGGGAAGAGCACATGACTCAGAGGCTGTCATGACCACAAATGCTCAGGATAGGGAGTCAGGGAAGAGCAGAGCAGATGTGGAAGCAGGGCCTGGGAGATGTGTCCCGCCCCCTCTCAGCCTCCAGAGTGAGTCAGACTCTGCCCAGAAACCACCTCCAAGAAAGCCAGTTCAGGGAGATATCAGCCTTGCTTTGCCACCACCTCACGGCTTCTCCTCTCTGCAGTCCACCCTGCTGAGCAGGCTGCAAGTAAATCTACTAATCTCACTTTTGATGCAGAGAGGATGCAAGCACAAACTCCAGAAGCAATGTCCAATCTCAGATCGAAGCTCTGTTCCTTTCCAACTGTATTTAGACAAGTTGCTTAAATGCTTTGTTCTTTTGGCCTCCATTTCATCATCCATAAAATGGGAATAACAGTAACACCTCATAGGGATGTGAAGAATGCATATATAACCCAAACAGCAGTCCCTAGTAACCTCCCAGGAAGCCTCAGCTTTTCTTATAAACCATGCACCCCTCATCAGACTTGGTGTCCCTGCAGCACTGCAGCCTCCAGGCACTCTGCTCCCAGCACATGCCATGCTACCGCACCTCTGCTCCTTTGCCTGCCACTCCCGTCTTCAGACTGACCTTTCCCCAAACCTATGCCAGCTTGCTTGAGTCCTTCTGTTCTTCAAAGTTTCAGTTCAACTGGAGTTCTCATTATAAAGCTTTCCAGGATTCTCACCAATCCTCCAACATCCCCAAAGCTTGCTCTCTTCCACCTCCGAATTCCACAGGGTTACATAGCGGCCATCCTCCTTAGACTTGTCACTTTCTGCCTTACATTATAGAGACTCATGCCCTTGAGTTCCTCACATTCTGGCCCACAAGTTCCTTGGCAGCATGATTGAAATCCTTGCATCCCCTTTGGTGTCTCCCACAGTGACTGATGCACAGTGATGCTAAATGCATATTGGCCGAGTGAACAGTGTCACCTCAGGCATGTTTTGCAATGACAATGTATCTTCCCATTTTAAAATTCCATTCTAATGCTGCATGAAAAGTGAGGCTTCCTTTCAATGAGTAGGTGGATGCGTAGACTCACAGCCTTCTTTGGTGTGTTGCAGAGCCTGGGGACACTCAGGATTCCCGGGGCCTCAGGCTGGGTGGCAGCTTGAACATGTGCTTTGCTCATGCCAGCTCAGTGGGCATCTGACACTACGGCCCTCCCATGGCAGCGTGGCCGCCCCACTCACCAGCTTCTTATCACCTGCCTCAGAGTCCAAATTTTAATTTGAAGGGCCATGTCTGACCCAACCGAAATGGAATCCAGGGAAGGTCGAATCCTATTAAGTCACCAGACCGTAAAGCAGAAAGGTATAAAGTTGACAAATTGCTTCTCCAGTGGCGGTAGCTGTGAGGCAGGCAGCAAGGCTGGGCTTGGACCCAGGAAAGGGCCAATAGACATTTCTTTCTCCTTCCCAGGGACTCATCTCAACGTGTTCCTTCCTGGGTGAAAGAGCTTAAGTGCTTAATAGCTAAGTGTTTAACGTGGTTCCCTGTATTTTGTTTTCTGATACAAATGGAACCTTGGCAAGTGTACCAAGTCCTGCCAACCCGGGGTACAATAAGGCCACAGCAACCCTTAATAAAGGGGATTTTCACTGGTTATGCACCAACCTAAAATTGCACAAGTCTTAGCCACGGCACAGAGGTCCTTCCCAATTACAGATAGTTCTGGGGGTAGCTAAAGGTGTCAATCTGTATTCCTGAAAAGAGTCCTCTTGGCTACCTGGGATATACCCTATGCTGTTCTTTTTGTCTTCTGGCAGCCAAGGTGTTTATATCCAGAAGCAAGAAGGCTGGAGGAGGGAGGCAAAAACCCTTTAGTTTCTACCTCCATTTTCCAGGGATTCTCCCTAGAGCATAATGCCAGTATTATGGTCCCCATTGTAAAAATGAGAAAAGAGGAGTTTTAGCAGGTACAGTTACTCATCTAAGGTCAAATACCTAGTTCCAGATCAAGTTGGGAAACAGGGTTTAGGTCAAACATCTAATTCCCAGTCAAGCTGGAATACAGGATTTTGTCTTCCTGACTAAAGGTCATCTTTAGTTCATCACAAAACATACTTTTCCTTGCTGCCTCCATAGCCCCTACTCTGTGCCAGAGTTTTCTCACTGAAACCTATAAAGCATCAGCCTTCATCTCCCTTGTGCTTTACTCACTCTTACAGTGAAGTTATCCATTCCATCCCAGGCCTTTTCAAAAGGCATTACAACTTTCCAGAAACACACTGCTAAGAGTTTTGTAAATAAAACAATGCTGTTGACTCCTTGGCTTCGGCATTCGTCCAGATCACCTGCCCATTCAACCCGGAGAGTTCTTGTCCCTAGACCTGCTCCTTATCACCCTTGCACCTCCCCAACTCGGCTCCACTTCTCACCTCAGCTCCCTTGGTCTGATGAGGTATTGGGTCAGGCTTCTTTCACAGAACTGCAAACATTATTCCTCAAATAAAATTTTGAGAGAGGCTTCCAGCCTTATATACTACACCTGAGTAACACTTCTTTCTTCTGCTTAAATACAGTAGCAAAACCTCTAGAAGTCTCCTTTTCCTGACTGTCAATAAAGGATGGTGGTTGTGCCTCCCTCCTTGGGTTTCTTTGTGGCATAAACGAGATAGTCCATATGGGGCTTAGAGGAGTGCCTCACACAGAAGGAAGGCTCAGTACCTGTGAGCTACCATCCTCCTCCTCTCCAGCTCTGCCTGGTCCAAGTCACCCATGCTAGCAGCTCCAGCAGGCTCACCTCCCACCTCAGTAGAGGGTAAAAGGTCTGACTGGGGGGCCAGGCACCGAACTGGCTAGTCCTATGCTCCCCACATATTTCTGAGTAGCTGTGATCTCCTTTTCACCTGAACCAAAGAAAGAATCCAACATCAGGACATCAACCCATCATATTGCAGGAGACTAATGTGCCTCAGATCTCTTTCTTTGGGATTCAAATCTTTCCAGGGAACCCATACACCTCATGCAAAGGCTCTCAAGATGACCCAATCCTCTGGCCTTCCATTGGGAAAACATTGTTTTCTCAACAACAACAAAAAAAAGCAGAAGTAGAATTAGGGCCACGACTCTACTGACCAGGTCTTTCTCCCTTTCACTTCCCCTACCCCAGTGAGTTACTACCACTATCAACCACATGCATCCTTTCATCCATGCATATTAACCAGTTATTCAAGTAGGTTGCTCAGCTCTACCCAGGAGATTCCAAATTCTGGGTTCTATCAGGGCCATATCTTAAGTTTTAAATATAAGTTTCATAATAAGATTAATGTTTCAAAACTGATATTGTGGATAATAGCTGATTTTTCTATCTTTTATGCTGCATTCCTTGCATTTCTTTAAGCCATAAGACTTTATACTGTGGTCCTTTTACAAACCATGTCCTTTGCTTTGGATCAGGGACCCAGGCATTTGAACAAATAAACCCAATGCAGATCCCAGAATTACAATGGAAGTATTTGTATGGTGCAGTGGAGGCACATGGGAGGATGGAATGTGCTCCATTCTTCCTGAAGGAAACATAACCTGATGCTATCTTCTTTTGCAAAATGCCCATTCCTCCTTCACATTGTGTCTTATAACTCACCTTCTTTGGGAAGCCTTTCCAATGAACAGTTCCAAGTTTCAGAAAGAACAGTGGAGTTCCAGAGCCGCTGGAAACAGAGCCACTGGGTTCCATCCAAATCTCCCCCATCAGGTTTGGAGGCATAGTTTGACCTGCGAAGCCGTCATGTGTGGAAACTTGAAAGCCCTTCAAATAGAGGTGTTTCCCAGGAGTTGTCCTGAGCTTGAAGAAGGGAATAGGAAAGTGTTCACCATTCTCTTCAACTTTGGTACTCTATTCCAGTGCACATTGTGATGCACCTCAGCTTCCACGGTGTCGCTTTAATTTTGCATGTGGCAGTGGGGGAGGGGGTCTTTTACTGGGGAAAGCTGAGAAAATGTTTGTCATCTGTAACCTATGAAGTCATTATCACATTCAGCTAATGCCTGAATATGAGAATAATTAGCAACCATTTCACCCACCAGGCTGCTTTTCTTCAGAGAGCAACAAGGGGCTTCTTAATTTTCATCGACGTTTCACTATTAATGCTTCATTTAATGCCAGAAGGCATCAAGAGCGATCCCATTCCCCTCTCACCTACACCGTTCCCATGACTGCACAGGGACAAGAATTCGGAGACAGAGAGGCAGGAAGGCGCTGATCTTTGCTCAGTCAAGCTTTCAAAGTTCCTAATTGGATTTAGGAAGATGTGATTATTTTCATTAGCCTGCCCCCCCTCCTGAATATAAAAGGAGAGAGTTGGGACTCTTGTCAGAGTTCGAGCCTCTCACATGATGTTTATAAGAACCTATGGGTAGGTTCTGCTCTATAGTCCAAGATCTGTTTATGAGAATTTAGGATGACTCCTTCTAGCGGTGAGATGGTGGCTCCAAGATCAGAATCTCCAACCCACATCTGTAGCCTGAGATCCAACTGAACATCTGTTCCTGGTGTACCAAGATACAGACTCATCATCTCACTCCCTAAATTGTCTTGCCTGTGTTTCCTGTGCTGGTGAAGGATGCCATCCAGCCATTTACTTAATGACTTCAGAAACGTGTACACTATCGTGCAGTTCTCTCCCTCCCCCTCAGCCCCAAGTCTTATTGATTCCACCTTCTTGAAATCAATAATACACACCACCTTTTCTCCATCCCCACTAAGTGATCCAGCTTCGTATCACTCCATGCTTGAATTCCTTCAATAGTCTCCTAAGTGATCCCCCTACCACAAGCTTGACTTGTTCCCCTCCCAAACTTTCCCAGATGCTGTAGTAATCTTTCTCAAATATAAATCTCATTAAGCCACTAAATTCCTTTCATTATTGCCCATTTCCCTTCAAGATAAATTCCAAGCTTCTTATATTCCCTAATGAGCCCTCCATAATCTGTATCTTGCCCTACTCTTTGCCCTCTCCCATAATGCATTTTATCCTTTGTTCTGTGGAAACATTTATATCTCTTTATCATCAATCTTCTTTTACAATCTTGATTTAGTGTTCCTCTGGCAAAGGGCATAGAGCAGGACTGGGTTTTATCTCTTAATCTGAGAATCATTATCTTTTAACAAGTGAAATTAATGAATCCATGGTTTTGTGATTACTAATGTACTTAGACCTATTGATGCCAATGTTCTTTATTTACTGCTCTTTCTGGTCATTTCCTTATGCTTTGTTCTTTTCCTATCTTCTTTTGGATTGATTGGGTTTCCTCTGTTCTGCTTTCCCCTGCTTCATCTTTAGTGATTTGGAGGTTTATCCTTTTGATCTATTTTTCTAATAGTTACCTAATACTTTTGATAAACATACTTAAACATGAATTATTTTGAACAATGTTAGAGCTAATCAGTCTATATGTATCCTCTACATAAGACAAGAATCTCAGGATGCTTTAAATTACATGTCTGCTGTAGTCAGTACCAATACATCTCATATTGGAATAATCAGATTTTTTAGTTAGAAAACTATTTTTGAAAAGTCAATTCTTACCTGAAATTAAAACTAGTCTTTTGCTTTGTTTGTTTTCTGGGGTTTTTTGTTTGTTTGTTTGTTTTTTCACTCACCATGGTTTGTTTTGTTTTGTTTTGTTTTGTTTTCATCTTACTTCTTCCTCTTGGCTTTATTTTTCCTCTCACTTGTAATTCATTCCAAGGGAATCTATACATGGAAAATTTCCAAATCTTGGCATATCAGAAAATCTGTTGATTTTGCCCTCACATCCAATGCAAAGTGCATTGTCTCTCTGACACTGGAAAATACTGCTGCGTCCATTGCTCCAGCTAAGAAGTCTGGTGTTAACCGGATTTTGACCTGAAATTTCACCACATTGTGTCTTGTGGGTTTATTCAGTAATTTATTTATTCTTCTTTACTTTTAAGGGCATCTTTCAATGTATTTGATTCTTCAGTCCTGTGAAATCACCTTCTATTTCTGTGTTTGAGTGAATACTAGATTCAGATATTCAGCATGTGTGCTTATAGTTCCTGTTTCAACAATCTAGGTTTTATACCTTGGATCTCTCATTATTCCTTTTTTAAAATTTTTATTTATTTATTTATTTTAAAGGAACTTGAGATTACATAAATATTACATAAAAAATAGAGGATTCCCATATGCCCCACTCCCTTCCCTTCCCACACTTTCCTGCATTAACAACATCCGTCATTAGTGTGGTATTTTTTTTTTTTTTTTTTAAAGATTTTATTTATTTATTCATTTATCCCCCCCTTGCTGCTTGTGCTCGCCGGGTCAGCTAACCACGCCGTGCGGGCGGGCTTGCCTTCACCAGGAGGCCCCGGGAACCGAACTTGGGGCCTCCCATATGGTAAACGGGAGCCCTACTGATTGAGCCACAGCCGCTTCCCTAGTGTGGTATTTTATTACACTTGATGAACACATATTGAAACACTGCTGCTAACTATGGATTGTAATTTACACTCTGACCCCGTGCAATTTTGTAAATTATGACAAAATATATAATGGGCTGTATCCATCATTGCAATGTAATGCAGGACAATTCCAATGTCCCCAAAATGTCCCCATATTACACCTGTTTTTCCCTCTCCCACTCCTCAGAACTTCTGGTGGCCACTGCCTCCACATCAATGATAAAAGTTCGTCCATTCTTAGAATCACAATAAGTCTACAGTAGAATAATAGTAAGTTTACTTTAGTCCATTATTAATTCCCCAATCCTGAGGATTCTGGGATGGTGATGCCCACTCTGCCTCTAATTGAGAGGGGGCTCTGATTTCATAGGGCAGGTGGATGGAGCTGTCTTGCTTGCAGTTACAGGTTCTCTCTGCTCCTGGGGTTGGGCGTTGTCCATCATCATCACCTTGTTAGTTGTCCTGGGTGAGTCCAATGGACTGGAGAGTAGGTGCTGCAACTCCGTCGAGATTCAGGGCCCGACTGGCACATCTCATTACTCTTGCTGGGATTAAGAGCTACCAAATGGAGCTCTAAAAGGTGCTCTCGTTAAATGGAAAAGTCATGCTGAACTTAGCTGTTATCTAGATTGAGTAGGTTTGAAACAAATGTCCACTTTAATAAATCAAAGTTTTTACTTCAGAAGTTTGTGAAAGGCCTGGGTTTAGAGGTTTAAGTGGCTTTTAATGGCTTAATGGATTTAAATCCTCAGATGGAGCAAAGGAAGGCAAGGAAACTAGAGCTCTGGATGAGTTTTCATCTTTCACTCCCCAATCACATTCTTGAAGTTAAGGCACCCCTTGTCTCACATGTACAACCTCTGAGACAAATGAATGACAAATCTGCAGTTGTGTCTTTTCATTCCCTTATAAAGAGAGTATGACATATCCCATGGAACTGATACAGTTAGTCCATGGACTTCACAGCACCCTAGCACTAGGGAAACAAGAAAACCATGTTCCCATAGCAACCTTAATGAGTCCACACTGCATACACTTAACCGTTTAACTAGCACTTCCCAGTGACACAGATACTCCTGAACCAGGGAGAACACCATCCCTGCTATGAGAACTGTACTTTGGGTACTCCGTGACCTTTGGGTATTTACATTCCAACCAAACAGTTACAGTGCCCCAGGGTTTGCTTTCAATACCTAGTCTCATTTTGAAGGCATGTAGCTGGTAAATGACTTTGAACTCCTTGAAAAAGCAATGAGCTCCAAATAACAAAAGCAATGTGTTAGAAGATGTTGTTATGAACTCCCCAGCCACCCTTCAGAAGAAGGACCCTACCAAGGAGCAGGGAGTCTAATATTGGTACAAATTCCCTGGTCTTGACCTTCAGTTCCAGGGTTTTAATTGACTCCAGCCTCACACGTCATGTACCTCATGAAAGACAACAGCCAACTGCAAAATCTCATCACCACCCACTCCCCAAACTGTCAGAAACTCTGGGAACTCCAAGGGAAAAGGTGTAGAGACTTTGTCAGATCATTAGCACCCTATTTTCAGAGGCCCTCCGCAAAGCAAGATTTGCCTGAATCTGTGACCAAGTCCCTCAGCTACCAAGGGCATGTATTCTGGAAGGCTTAGTGATTTACATGCTATATTACTGGCCTTCACATCCCTTCTCCTGATAAAACAGGAAAAAAGAAAAGAAAAGCCCATTCATAGTTTTGGTTTGTTTTTGTTTTGTTTTGTTTTTAACATAAAAGCAAGGGAAAAGAACTGATGTTCATTTAGCAAATCTAATGCCATCAGTTGCTTTCACTCATACAAACACCCACAGAAAGACACACACACACACACACACACACACCAGAGCTACAGAATCTACAGAATCTAGATAGAGTAGCAGACATATGTATAGACAGACATAGACACAGATAAAGCTGTATATTTTCTGCTCAGTGTGATCCTTTGAGTTGATTCAATTAGCTTATTTATAGATGTGGAAACTGATGCACAGAACAATAAAAACCTGATTAGGGCCACTTATAACTTTTTTGTCTCGAAAACCTGTCATTCTTCACTATAGCTTGCTGTGTTATTGTCAGATCATCACTGATTTCTCATTCACCCAGTGAAATTTCATTGACCACCTACTATGCTTCAGACCCTCTGCTAGGCAGAGGAATATAGGGATGAATGAAACAGACATAGTCACTGGCATGTGTCCATCTAAATAGCAGAAATAATAACCAAGAACACATTAGTGCTTAGCGGAGGACTAAGGAACAAAGGAAAGGTTAGGATGAAGGGAATGAATGCAAAAAGGATACTAGATATCAGGATTCAGAAAATCCTCTCAGGAGGTCATTGTGACCTTTTGTCATACCCAAAGACCTTGAACCTTATGGTCATAATTTGTTGTCTCTGTTTTTTAAATGGGTTGCTTGTCTTTTTATTTTCAAGGTGTAAGATTTCTTTATATATGCTAGATATTAGGCTCCTATCAGATATATGGTTACCAAATATTTTCTTCCATTCAGTAGGCTGCCTTTTCACTTTCTTGACAAACTCCTCTGAGGTACAAAAGGTTTTCATTTTAAGGAGGTCCTATATATCTATTTTTTTCTTTTGCTGCTCATGCTTTAGGTGTGAAGTTCATGAAGCCATTTCCTATTACAAGGTCCTGTAGCTGCTTCCCTATATTATCTTCCAAGGTCTTTATGGTCTTGGCTCTTATATTTAGATCTTTGATTCATCTTGAGTTGATTTTTGTGTGATATATGAGATGGTATTCCTCTCTCTTTCTTTTGGATATGGATATCTAGTTCTCCAAGCACTATTTGTTGAAGAGACCATTCTCTCCTAGTTGAATGGGCTTGGTGTCCTTGGCGAATATCAGATGACTGTATATGCGAGGCTCTGTATCAGAACTCTCAATTCAGTAACATTCGTCAGTATGTCTATCCTTGTGCCAATACCATGCAGTTTTGACCACTGTAGCTTTGTAGTGTTTTCAAGTCAAGTAGTGTGATTCCTCTGATTTCATTTTTCTTTTTCAATATGTCTTTGGCTATTTGGGGCCTCTTGCCCTTCTAAATAAATTTCATAGTTTTTCCAATTCAGTAGGCATGTGATTTGAACAGACACTTCTCCAAAGAAGAAATACAAATGGCTAAAAAGCACATGAAAACATGTTCAACATCACTAGCTATTAGGGGAACACAAATCAAAACTACAATGAGATACCATCTTACATCCATTAGACTGATGGTCATTAAAAAAACAGAGCACTGCCAGTGTTGAAGAGGATGTGGAGGAATGGGAACCCTCATCCACAGCTGGTGGGAATGTAGAATGGACCAGCCATTGTGGAGGACAGTTTGGCGGTTCCTCAAAAAACTAACTATAGATCTGCCATATGACCCAGCAATTCCACTGCTGGATATATACCCAGAAGAACTGAAAGCAACAGATATATGCACACTAATGTTGATAGAGGCATTATTCACTATTACCAAAAGTTGGAATCAACCCAAATGCTCATCAACAGATAAATGGATAAACAAAATGTGGTATATACATACAATGGAATATTACTCAGCTGTAAGAAGGAATACAGTACTAGC
>JAKSZT010054017.1:8491778-8633610 GCA_026826555.1 Tolypeutes matacus | reverse complement strand
CAGAGAACTAGAGTCTGGAAGATAGGTTTACAGGAAGTACGAAGGGAGAAGAAGGTTGTGAGCCAAAGCCCATATGGGCAAAATCTATGACAAGGTGGAAGTGAGTAGTTGTGCAGTGAAAAGATATGACAAAGGTGTAGGGATACTATTGCGTTGGGCGGTACAAGCTTGACAGGGGGGTAGGGTGGGGAGGATGGGATGGACGGTCCATGAAACTGGGGGGAGGGTTGGGGGAGGAAGCAGGTGAACACTGGGGATTGGTGGGTACGTGAGTGAAACTACAATGTTGAGAAAACTCTTTTGGCAATATGACAAGGAATGGTTATTGGTTTAGAGTGTTGAATAGGGGGACATTTGGGACAGGGCAAACCTGGGACAGTCTTCTGGAGAATGTGTGAGTGATCATTTTGTCACAGTGTGCTGTATCAGTGGGGGGAGACTCGCATAATGAGTGGGAAGGAGTTAGACTCCCATGCTGGGGAGGCCCAATAAGTTCTCAAACAGAGGGGAGGATGTCTCTCGAGAGCATGGGCAGTTCCTAATAAGGGAGGGCAGACTAATGTGTCCAGCCCTCAGCCTTTTTGCAAGTATCTATGAATCTTGTCCTTCAAGGAGTGAAGCCTGGTGGTCACCATGGGCCCCAAGGGGAGAAGGAGGGAGGCATAGAATAGACTGAAATGGGGTATTTAGGGGGCAATGGAAGTGTTCTGCATGATCTTACAATGATGGTTACAGGCCATGTTAAATTTCATCAAAAATTTATAAAAGGGTGTGTTCTAAAATGTAAACCATAATGTAAACCATTGACCATGGTTGGTAGCTATGTTTCAATATTTATACATCAGTTGTAACAAATGTACCATCCACATGTAAAAATATTATTAATAGGGAAGGGGGAAAGGAGGAGGATGTTGGGTATATGGGAGTCCCCTATATTCTGTATGTAACTTGACTGTGACCTAAAACTTCTTTGAAGACAATATTAAAAAAAAGTAAGACATTGGGGAAGAAATGGAAGAAAATGCCATTGTACATACAGGACAACTGATATTACAGTGATGAAAGACAAAATGTCAAAAAAGAAATTTTTTATTTTTTTTTAATATTTTTCATTTTTAATACCCCAATATTTAAACTTTGTTTTAGTTTTAGTTTCTCTAAATTATTATGTATTTTATTTCTTATGTTTAAACCTATCATTATTATTTCATTTTCCTATTAATCAAATGTGGCAATATTCTTGGCTTCATTTTTGAAGAAGCTTTGGATCACAGAAGGGTTACAACTATGGCAGGGGAGGATCAATAGGGTGGGGTGTCAGTGATGGGGGATGCAGGGGAGGAAGTTCACCTGGGCATACATATAAGGTATATAAATATGTTCAAATGTTCATGGGGCATTGCCACAGAGGGTAGAGATTCACACAGAACCGAAAGATTATTGAATTCCCATCCTGGGGAGCTCTGCCACTTTCTCTAATAAAAAGGCAACAATCCCCCAAGAACAGGGCAATGACTAGTAAAGAAAGATGGTCCATTGATGGGCCCTTGATATTGGTAACTATGTTTATGAGCCTTTTGCTCTTGAATTTGCAACTTAGCCTAGTGTTATAGAGTGCCTAAGAATTAGCTCCTGAGAGCCCCCTTGTTGCTCAAATGTGGCCTCTCTCTAAGCCAAACTCAGCATATAAATAGTTTACTTTCCCCTAAGCGAGGGACATGATTCCTGGGGATGAGCCTCTGTGGCACCGAGGGATTACTACCAAGCACTGGCTGCTGATACAACTGGAAAAAGAACTTGAATAAAAGGGAGAAAAGATAAAGACAAATGAGTGCATATGGCTAAGAGACTTCAAAGTGAGTCAAGAGGTCATCAAAGAGGTAACACTTATGCATGTCTCAGCAGAATCTCATAGATGGCCAAGGTAGATACTACCCCAAATAGTGGGGCTCCTGAGGGCTCTGGAGACACCCAGGTCCCATGACATGGCAGATAGCTCCAGAGTTTTGTGCCTTGCCAGTGGACCTTACTTTGGAGTTTGTGCTCCCTAGTGTGATAGAGTTGGGCTCCGATGTGACTTCTCTACACATGCCTCTTCTGTCCCTTTTATTTGAACCTATAGATGGTGCTGGAGTTGGTAGGTATATGTTCAAGAGACTTTGATCTCTGGGCTGTCCATGTGCCAGCTGGGCCCTGAGCCTTAGCAGAGTTGCTGCACCTACTCTCCAGTTCATTGGACAACCACCACATCAAGGAACTGAGAGTGTCTACAACTGCAAGCAAGAGAGTCCCATCCATCAGCCATATGGGATCGAAGCTCCCTCTCAATTAGAGGTGGAGTGGGCATCACTATCTCAGAATCTTCAGGATTGGGGAATAAAATATGGGCTAGAGTAGATTTACTGATATTCTGCTATAGACTTATTGTGATTCTAGAAATGGAAGAAATTATATCATTGATGTGGAGGCAGTGGCCACTGGAGGTGGTGAAGTCAGGAAGAGGGAAAAAGAGGTGCAATATGGGGGCATTTTCAGGACTTGGAATTGTCCTGAATGACATTGCAATGACAGATACAGGCCATTATATATCTTGCCATAACCTACAGAATTGAGTGGGAGAGAGTGTAAACTACAATGTAAACTATAATCCATGCTTAGTGGCAATGCTCCAAAATGTGTTCAATTGCAATGAATGTATCACATTAATGAAAGAAGTTGCAAATGTGGGGAAAAGTGGGAGGTCTGGGGAGTGGGGAACATGGGAATCCCTTATATTTTTTTATGTAACATTTTATGTAATTTAAGTATCTTTTAAAAATAAATTTGAAGTATATTTAAAAATTTGTTGTTTCTGGATCACAAACACACACATATACATCAGGTGTCTGCATTCTCTGGGGTCTATGGATAGCAGATGTAGCAAATAAAAGTGCAGGATTCCCAGTTAAATTTGAATTTCATATAAATAATAAATATTTTTAATCATAATTATGTCTCAAATATTGCAGGGGGCATACTTACACTCAAAATTTATTCATTGTGTTTCTGAAATACAAGATTAACTGAGTTTCCATCATTTTACTTGGCAAACCCACTGGGGACTTACTCAATAATTTTAAAGTGAAACAGAATAAAAGGTAGATTTTATTGACATAGATTTTGGAAACTTACGTTTAATTGGGTGTTGATTGTATAGGGTAACGATCGAGAAGAGCTGGCTTTCGAAGAAAAAAGCAATATCTGCCCAGCCTCTTTATATGGTAAATACAGTCCATTAAACCCACATAACACTAACTCTGGTACATAACAAACACTCAGTTAATATCAGCTATGATTGTTTAATTGTTCTACTTTTTGTGGTGGGGTGATCATTAATCTATTGCACTAACATCTAATGATCCTTATTGGTTTCCAGGCACTGCACTGGGGTTTTCCACACACGGAGACTCTCTCAACCCTCTCAATGGCCTTCTAAGAAAAACATTATTTTTTGAGGAGGAAACTGAGGCTGAATGGAGCAGTATCTTGCCCAGGGTGAGAAAATCTGGGTTTCACCCCAATTCCAAGCCCTGGGGCTTCTCCATCACAGTAAGAACAAAAATATAGTGTTTGTGCTTTAATTTAAACTTCACCATGCAGGAAGGGAAATGAATAACTATAGCTAATTTTAATTAAGCAGCACTAGATATATCTAGTGTATCTTTGCAATGAGGCTCTCTTTGCTATGTGTTGTTACTTGTGATGGGTCACACACCTCTCTTCTCTGCAGACATAAATAGCTCCACGCATTGGAAAGAGGTATGGGGAGCCTGGAGCTGCAGAAGAGCAAAGGGACCCCGGTTTAAAAATTCCACATTTGCTAGAATAAACAAGAGCCAAGCACAGTCAATAGATGAATCGCAGGCCTCAGACTTGGCTCCTCTACTTTAAGACCAAGAGGAGAGGAGACACAGAGAATGAAAGATGCTGTTGTTTTCCAACACCATTGCCCTTGGGTGTACCAAAAGGGCACCTCCCCGGGGTAGAGATGAATTCCAGTCCTCCAGGACACTTCCTAAGCTTCTTGCCGCCCCCCTCCCCCACTTCAAAAGATATTGGTCCAAAGACCAAGAGCTAATGATTAAGGGACCCTAATGGAGGACAGACAATGTCTGCAAAGTCTCTGGTTGTTCTCTCAGAGTCTGAAAGTCTCCAGGAAAGGAGGAGGTGCTGCACAGGGTGGGGGCTCTGAGTTGCAACAGCTTACAAAGCTGCTCTTCTTCATATGTGTGGACAATAAATCTATCAAAACGTACACCCCCACTGTATAATTGCCAAAGCTCCCTGTAATGTAAGTATGATATTTATAATTATGCTTGTTTTGCAGCTAAGGTCCCAGAAGTCCTGACAGTTTGGTTTCGTGATACTTCCGAAGTTTTATAGCACATCTACGGGAAAGCCAGAGGGAGTGGTCTCCTGCCCACAGTGCCAAAAGCTTGTGAAGGACATTATCATGCACTTGACTGTCTGTATTTTCTGCCTTTTTTCTCCTTACTACAGATGACGCTACCCAAAGCCAGTCTCTCTACTGATACAACAATGCCCATCCACCCTCCCCATCCAAAAACATTATTCTACGTATTGATTCTTCCAGCATCATCAAGTATGCCCTTACTACTTGGCCATTCTTATCAGTATATAAACATGATATCATAATCTCCAATTTGGATATGTATATATGTATCTCTTTAACACCCTAGACCCCTCCCATTCTTACTCCATCTCTCTAGTCCCTTTCATTAAAAAAGATGGATTGCTGAATTGTTATAGGATTGGGAAGATGGGTAGACATGTGAGAAACCAAATCTATTAAAAGGTTATATAATCTAGGTGTGAATACATGGTTTTGCACCATATATTTCTTTTGACTTCGCATGTTTGAAAATTTTCAAAATAAAATTTTGGGAAAAAAGCTATCTGTATTTGTTATCAACTCCTTTCCTCCCATTCTCTCTCATTTTTTAAAAAAAGATTTATTTTATTTATTTATCCTCCCCCTTCCCCTCGCTGCTTGTGCCCGCTTTGTCCATTCACTGTGTGTTTTTCTGTGTCTGCTTGTCTCCCTTTTGTTGCATCATCTTGCTGCACTAGCTCTCCACACCGCGCAGGCCATCAGCTCTCCACACTGCACAGGCCAGCTTGCCTTCACCAGTAGGCCCCAGGAATCGAACTGGGGCCTCCCATATGGTAGAAGGGAGCCCACTCACTTGAGCCACATCCGCTTCCCTCCCATTCTCTGTTGAAATCACTCCATTAAGGCTTTCATCCCCAATATCTACCCAAAAACAGTTCTTGTCAAAGTCACCAATGACCCCTATTTTGCTAAATATAATGGTGTCTCTCCAGTCCTCAGTCTTGACCTATTGGCAGCATTTGATACATTTGGTCACTGCCTCCTCCTTTTGACACTTTTGTTTCCCAGTTGGCTTTTGGGGGAATCACTCTAACTTTATTTTCCTCCCAGGTGATTGGATTCTCAGTCTCAATCTCGTCCTTCCAATGTCTAAATAGTAATGAGTCACAGGACTCATTTATCATGCCCCCTTTCTATTCACACTCCCTCAATGAGCTCATCCAGTCCCATGGCTATAAATGGTATTTTTGCAGATGACTTCCAAAGATATATTTTAGCCCAAACCTCTCCTCTGACCTCTGGACCCCTATTTCCAACTGCCTAGTCTACATTTACGCTTGATGACTTAATAGACATCCCAATCTCAAAATCCCAAAGTCAAATACCTGGTTTGACACCAGCACCCTAAGTATCACCAAAATCTTCGTATCACCACCAAAACCACCATGTGAACAAGACCAAGCTAGCATGCTGGAGGGTAAGATTCTTGTGAAATAAAAATGAGGCACCACACTTGACACTCTAGCAACTGCAAGACATTTGAGTGAGGCCATCCTAGATCAGCCAGCCGCCAGCCAACTTACAGCTAATGACAGATGTATGTAAGGCTCAGGAGAGACTAGCTGAGCTGGCCCAGACAGAATTATTGAGAATGATTTAAAGTTATTGAGCCACTAAGATTTTTGAGGTTTGTTCTTGATGAAAAATTAAAGAAAACCTAAAACATTCTGGAAACTATGAATAATTTGAAGGAGATTGAAAGAGTCTTTCTTAATGAAAGGTAATTATATAATTATTTAAATGTATGAAATACATTCCCTTAAACATCTGCCGCTGTCTCATTCAGGCAAGTTTACAAGCATCTTCCATCTATCTTTAAGATGCTTGGACAATGTTTACTGCACACTCTTTCTAGGTTGTTGAGACACCTGATTTGATATACTTTCTGTCCATGTGAACAAGGGATAGATAAGATATAGATATAGATAAGATATAGATTAGGTCTATATAAAATGTGCCCTCTGTTTTTGCTTTTAATGCCATGTGGTATCTGATGAATTTTCAATTTGCTTAGTGTCGTTTATGTGGCTGACATACCTCCATTTTATACTCATTAACTCTTGAGATGGAATCAAAATATGTTGAATTATTAAAGACTTAATTTTTGACTCAACTTAGGTTCAAATATGTTTTCAAAAATTATTATATTTCTCAGATTCTTTGAGAGACTTTTTAGGAAGCCATTGAGATCCACCAATTTTGGATTTGATCTGCTGGAAAGAATGGCCCAAGACCTTGGTAACTATACAGCCCCCAAATTCTGACCCAGAGCATTTAAAGTTGATGCAACAAAATATTGTGAATGAATAAGCAGTGTGATCAGATTGCTAAAGATTCTGGAGAGTTTATAAACCCTGAATATACTGACTTCTACTTCTTTTCCTTTTCTCATTTGCTTGGCTCCCTCCTACAATACTCTGCTCACAGGTTGGGAGCCAAGCCTGTGGAAAACCCTGCCTGAATTCCCACCCCACCCAGGCTCATTTACATGGTTCTCATCTGTGCCCCCCACACTTCTCTGTGATTATGTCTGCCTTAGGTCCTAACAGATGGCACTGACATTGTGAGTTTATCAATCATCTACCCTATTAGACTGATATTTCTGTAGGTCAAGCACCGAGTCTTTCTACAACTGTATGCCCTGTGCCCAGCACAGAGTTTGGCACAACACTGGTGGTTCCAAAAGACCTATTCACTGGATGAAATAATCGGCATTTCATGTATCATTATCAAGTATAGATCTCCTCCAAGAATCTTGAGAAATGATGAAAACTCTGTATGTGTTGCTACCATCGCCATCATCATTATAATCACTGACTTAATTTCAGTGGCTGTGTTTCCTGGATTTAATTTGTTTCCCCAATCTTAATTATCAAGTAAGCAGTGGGAGCCTGGGCAGAAATCCAGGTCTCCTGGCTCTGAGTCTGTTCATCTTTTCCACAACATTATTACCAATAGTCTGATGGAGAACCAGAGAGGTCAAGTAGCAAGAGTGGTAGAGAGAAGCCTGGAATAGCACATCAGAGCCAGTTCCCCAACAAACAAGTGGGAAGAAAGTTACCATTCAATAAACAATGACCCTGCCCTGACATTGTGCTTGCCAATTTATATGTTTCACTTCTTTTTAATTCTCACAATAGCTCTATAAAGTAGGTAATAACTTTTCAGATGAGGAAACTGAGCTGCAGTGAAGTTTTTTCTAGGCAAGGCAGTGAATAAGTGAATGGCACCCTTTGAGCCACCTTGCCATCTTGCATGATCCAGTGATGTTTAGGACATCACTTCAGATGGTGCCAATAACAAAAATTTCTTACAGTTCCACTTACAGATAAAATAGAAATCTATGATATCCAGTAACACAGCCAACTTTACTGGAGCCAAGGTAAAGAGAAGAATGCTAGTAGGAAAAACAAACAAATAAACCCATATAATTCTTTAGGACCAAGCTTCTCTTTAAATTAGAAGGTGTATGGAAGCAGGCATGTTTAGTGAAGGCTAAATATGCTGTGTGTGACTCGATTCCTTGACCACACATTTCAATGGCAAATACCTTAGAACTTGGTGGATTTTGGAGGAAGATACCTCCCAAGTATTGCATGAGGCATACTTGCACTAAAAAATTACTTGTTTATCTGAAATTCAAATTTAACTGGGGCATCCTGTATTTTTATTTGCTGAATCTAGCAACCCTGTCTCCTTTTGACAGTGAGGAAACTCTACCAGACCCCTGTGTCATTGGCCGGAATGGTGCCTATGTCCATGTGGAGACCAACCCTTAGTAAATGGGATGGAAACCTCCATGGATTACTTTGATCACCACGGATAATCCCTTTGTGTGTCCTGAAGAACAAGGCCACATTAAAAATCAGGGCTTTGTGAGCCATAAGGAGGGGGGACAGGAGCTGGAAAGGCAGCCGGCAGCATCAGCCCCATTCCTATGATTATGGTTCCATGGATGACATCCTCTCTTCCAATCCCAGCCAAGCAACATGCATCCTTGGAGCAAAGCTAAGGAGGGAACTGGATAACATAAAGTAAGACAAACTCTCTCCTTGTTCTTTGCATGTCCTTTGGTAGTTACCACTTCGTGTCCCTCCATTCCTTCAGGACAATGCCTCAGAGGTAGTGCTGCAGAAAGAAAACTGTCTGCTACAGTACAAGTAAGAAGACATGCTGCTCCACAGAGTGGTAAATCTGGCTCTGGGTCACATGTGCTCTTGAGCAAACAATCTCTGAAGCTTTGCTGTACTCATCTTCTAAAAGGCAGGAATCATCCCAAAGGCGGTAAAGTCTCTTCCCACTCTGACAATCTTGGCTCCACCCACCCAACACCAGCTTTGGCATCTTAACATTTTCCATGTTTTCATTCATTTACTCATCAAAGTTCTAACTGATATCAAATATACCTTGAGCAGGCACTGCTGATAAAAGATGAAGAAAATGTGTCCTGGCACTGCTATCCTTAAGTTCACAATCCAAAGGACATGCAAACAGCTAAGAACTATTCTTTGTGAAAATGCCAATACAGAGTTATAAAGAAGGGGCTGTAGGATCTCTGAGGAGGGAACAAGTAACCCTGTCTGAGGGAATCTGGGAAGAGTTTAGAGATGAAGTGACAGCTGAAGTGGATCTTAAAAGAGGAGTAGGATGCCATCAGTCAGGCAAAGAGCTTGCTCTGGTCAAGGAGCCGTGAGAAGCTCCATTTGGACAGAGAGAAGGTTCTGTGATGGTGAGTCGTGATAAAAGAGAAGCAGAGTAACTGCTTCAATAGGGATGGAGATAAAAATGAAGGATACAAATCTTATGAGAAATGGAAGACAATTATTTTTAAGCATCAATTCTTAAAATGCCTTTGCTAGCAACATTGATTCACTCAAGTGATACTGAAGTCTCTTAAAAAATAAGGTTGCCAGCAATGCATTTCTTAGTGATGGGATGCAAGTTCCTGGAGCCATGTTTAAATGCAATGAGGAATGTATCATCTCACTGTGTATTGGGTTCATGTGTAATAAGTGGCTGGCCAAGGTCTAAAAGCAACAATTACCTTGACTTTCCATCTCATGGTGTTTATATCATCCTCAGCCTAAATGAGGCACCTATAAGGACTGTTGATGGTTTTCAGGGTGAAAATCAGCATCTATTTCTTTCAGAAGGGAGCTGGCATCTCATTTGGTAAGGGTGATGTGTCATGACAAAGATGCATTGAAAGGTTAAAATTGGAGCACACTCTTGAACAGTCTAAGTGGCCTGCAAGCTAGAAGGGAGCTCTCATTAGATATAATGGCTCTTCTACCTTGAAATGCAGGGGAAGGACGTACACAACAAGAAAATAAAACACAAGTTGGGTAAATAAATGCACTCTCAAAGAAATCAGGACAGACAGGGTTTTTCTCGGTTTCGAAATGGCATAGCCTTGCACACCAACAGTAAAGAGCGAGGAGCCAATGTGTGCAGCCGGACATGGGTGGTCTTGGGGTGGCTTGGGAGCCTCCTTTCCCCCTGGTTTTTAGCAAATGCCATTTAGCTATTTTTATCATCGTCGCTGCCAGTAACTGGGAATGATATTCACCTGCCTTAAGTGAGCTAAGAGCTTTTCTCCCAAAAGCCTGCTCAAACAAGGGGGCTTTCTGAGGTCCACTTTGAGATAAGGTCACATGGCTAGAGATTGCTAGCACCTCTGTAAATCCAGTTTCCTGGAACCAAATGCAGCAACTACACTGAAGTCCCCAAAAGCAAATGGTGTCTTCAAGTTCACTAGATCCTGGTGGGACCAGAATCTGACCCAGGAACCCTGTTTTTCTGGCTGAGTTCCAATTGTGCCCTTTCAGGCTACTCAAAATAGTTTCCTCTCCCCAACCTCTTACCTGACTTTAAACTTTCAGTCAACTTTCTTCGACCACTGTAGTCGCTGGTATTTCAGCTCACTATTTGAAAGGGAATCACTTGATAACCTTTAAAATCCTCCTTTAGAGGAAAAAAAAAAAGCCATTTGTATTCCTTCTGAGCCCTTAGGGTCCGAGCTGGCTTTCGGTGCACTCCCCTGCCTCTTGGATGTTTGTTTACAACCACTCTTCTGAGCTCACAACCCGTTTCTGGTACTTTGCATCAGCAGCCCTTTGGCAAACTGAAACAGGTCACAAGGCAAAGTGTGCTTGGAGTGTTTCTTCTCACCCAAGTGCTGCCTCGAGCTGAGGAAATACAGACATTCAGCACAGACTCTCCAGCACCCTCCAGGTACTAGGAGGGCCTAACCTCTAACTGCTAGAGTTATCCTGAGGGTGGGTGGGATGTCAGGACCCAGTGGTCTTCCACTGTCTCCAGCTCTCCATTTCCCAGTGGCACCACTGAGTAGATTCTGGAGCAGGGGTTGTCCTGATGCCCATCTAAGTTTACCTAGCCTGGGCACAAATCTCTTCCTTTCTTGCCCTAAGCATAGTTAAAATAGGCTGTAGTTTTCAGAAGCCTTTATTAAACCCTAGAGGGAAAGAAGCAAAAATAAACTTAGTGAACACAAAAGTCATAAAGATGGGCTTGGATTTGGGTGGAAATTTACTTTTAAACTTGAATGTTACTCTTTCTCCTGTAAAACTCCTTTGAGCTATGAACTCACACCTAGAACACAAAAGATGACCTCAAGCCAATGTGCACATACCATTTAACATCATCACTCCAAACCTCTCTCTACAGCCATTCTGCATAGATTGCTGGCTCTGCAGCTTCCAACCACACCTTGGTTTTCCAACTCAAAGCTCAGCACCATTTGTAACTTAAAACCTGGGTGCATTTCAACAATGATTTTGCCTTTTCAGCTTTGCTCCACTGCCTTTATTGGCCTTGGAATCTTTAGATCCCACCAATTGGGCTAATAAACTGCAAGATATTTCCTTGACTTTGTTGGAAACAAGTGGGATTCATTATTAAACTGATTTTATTTTCACTAACTTTCACAGACCAAACTCACTCATCCTGAGTGTTAGTTTAATTCATATGAAGATCTCTCTTAGCCAAGGGTACCTGTCAGAGTAACCAGAGGCAGAACTGAATGCCAGTCAAGAAGACAATACTAACAGAGAGTTGCTGGAAGTGGCAAGATCTCAATTTCTCTGTTAATTATCTTATCCATCTATTTATTCCCCTAGTCATTCAATAAATAATGATTTTGCACATCAACCTTCTTCTAAAATCTTGGAAAAATAAAAAATGCTCTCACCACTTCATCTAGTAGGATAAAAAACAAAACAAAAAAAACATACGTTCAATTAACTAATCAACAATAGATTCAGCCAACATTTATTAAGCTCCTACAACAGGCTATCTGTAAGCAAACATAAATAAAAATATCTGGCTGTGAGTTTCCAATTTCATCCTGTTTCCTACCCAAATTGTATCAAAAGGTTATTGTCTTGGGGAGCGGGTATAGCTCAGAAGTTGGGCACCTGCTTCCCATATGCAAGGTCCCGGGTTCAATTCACTGTTCCTCCAAAAAAAAAAAAAAAAGGCTAGTGTTGTGTCTTTCCTAGACCTTTAAGAACTTAGTTCCTGAATCAATCTATCTTTCTAAACCACCCACCCTCACTGTTCCTAATACTGTCTCCCCCAAATCTCCAGCTCACCGAAAGCGTCACTCCCGCTCCCTTACAGCCACACATCTCTGAAGAGTTCCATGTGGAGCTCTGGAGACAGGGATTTGGATGTCATCAGTGTGGAGGTACATGCTGCATGAAGTCACAAGGCTTCAGGAGATTGCTCAGGCAAATGCAGACAGTGAGACAAGAAGAGGAAGAGGAGTGAGGAAGGGGCCTTGCAGACCATCAGTGCCAAGAGGTAGAGAAAAAAAACAGAAGAGAGGAGTCAACAAATTCAACATAGAAAAGGCTTTGGAGCTTTAAGTAAAGGTCAACAGCATCTACTGCTGCCAAGTTGGATGAGAAGTGACAAGTCATTAGGATTTGGCACTTTCAGGAGGCCTCCATATTTTCAGAAACCATTTCCATGGAGGTGGGTAGGTAGTAAAAATAATGGTGAGACATGAATAGAATGTAATACGATGGAGCCAATTGATCAGGAAGTGAGGAAGGCACATGAGAGGCCCTCAAAGGGCGGTGGAGCCCAGGTTTGAAGATGGTTGTTGAACATGGGTTGGAGTTGAGCATTTTGGAAGTTGAGCTGGTAGTGATGTTTACAGCCAGCTAGAGAAGAGTGGTGAGAAGAGATGAGAGCCAGAAGCAGGCAGGGGACAGGCCCCGGATGGGAGGGACAGAGCCCTTTTTGTAGGAAAAGCAGAACAAGCTCATTGCCACCTCTTCCACAGAGCCCCCATTCCAACTCCAGCTCAACTGATGCCCTCTTTTCACTGTGCAGGACCATGTGAAGAGTGGATGCAGAGAAATTATTTGCAGAGCAAAATGTTCAGAGAGACTGCTGTGCATGGTCCACCCACCGCTTCCTGTTGAACCCTCTTTGGAAGCCTGAGAGTGTGGAGTCAGCTCCACCTTGGTGTGGGCAGCAGACATTCTGGCCCAGTGACGTCTGCCACTCTTTTTGATTCTCCTTCCTTGTCTCTCTCCTTCCCATTGAACCCCACACCCTCTTATTTCTCAGGCATCTCTCCTCCTGATGACAGTCAGAGTCACCCAGTCATTCTGTAATGAACTAGAAAAATCCAGAGCTCTTTATGAAAAGGCAGGTAGAGCCTTCTTCACAGTGGGAGACCTGAGCAGGAAAAGCTAGCTCATCTGCCTCACTCCTCTCCTTCCCAGGGGTGTAGGGGTAGTGGGGTGTGGGGAAGAACTTTCCCTGAAGCACTAATGGGTCTTAAGTACATGCAGTGCCCAGCCGTGAAGTGAACCCCTTTATAGAAATCAGCAGTTTCCTTCTGCTCCACGGGAGAGTAGGGAGCAATCCAACTCTGGACTAAAGAGACCGTGGGTGGCACATTCTGTCTGCTCTCCCCACAGCCAAGACTAATGGACCCCACAGATAGGCTTAGCCGAGACCCTGGACAAGAGCTGGCTTCCCATAGGGAGCTTGGTTTCCCTACTTGTCTGCTAGGGCCTCAAACCCCACTGACTGCTGGTCCATCTTGACCCCCTCCTGCCTCCTGAGACTCAGCTATGCCTCCTTCCAGAGGCTGCCCCCGCCCTGCACCCCAGGCAGAGATGGGGGGGGGGGGGAAGGAGTTCTGCCTACGTAGAGATCAAGCTCTTGCTTATCTCTCCTGCACTGTCCCCTTTGTAGGACATCCTGCATCCTACTCATCTTGCAACCTGCTAGGACCCTTCTCAGAAGGATTTGGTCTTAGGAGACCCTCCCGGCCCCCCCAATGCCAATCGCTCACCTGAGCCCCACTGGCCAGGCTTTCTGATTCCACGTGTGCCTCAGTATCCTCATCTGTAAAATGGGCATAATGGTAGCGCCCCCCCCCTCACCAGGCAGATGCGAGGTAGTGTGAGCCATGGACTGCCTGGCCCACAACCAGTGGCAGGTGTTAGTTTTTTGCTGGTGGGTTGCTCTCCTTTTGAAAGCAGCGTCGACACTCATCTATCCCTAACCCCAACCCCTGGCTCCTACTTCAATCATTGCTTACATGAGGTGCCCCCTAAAAGAATGCCCAGCAGGGAATGGGAAATACCGAGGGGCAATACGTAAAAGCTGATCCCCAGGAGAGTCTCTCAGGATGCAGGCAAGCATAGATTTGAGTTTGAATCCAAGCTTCTGTGTTCATTATCATTGTGACTACAAGTGAAATTACTCCCCCGGCCCCCCCAGCCTCCTAGTTTGTGGGATAATTAAATGAGATGATGCAGGGAACACACCTGGTCTTCCACAGGCCATGAGTAGAAGCCTGCACTTTCTCCTGAAAAAGCAGGCAGGGCACCCAGGGTCCTGACCACCTCCATGGAAAAGGCATCGAGTCCTCTCTCGAAGGGAGCCTCGAGGGCGCACATGGGTCTGCCGCCAGCCGCCTCCTCCGCGGGACTGAGGGTGTGTGTGATGTAATCAACAGCTGCCCGTGCCTCTGAGCTGAGTCCCAACACGCAGGCTCGCATCTGAGGAGCACGCATATGCTCCTGCAAGTGAAATGAGAGCCTGGGGAGCCAATGGCAACTGTCGGGATGTGGGGTCAAGAACCGCCCTCCTGTGCTCCTAGGATGGATTATTTACAACTTCGCGTTTCTCTCGGCGCTGCATGTCAGCTGCTAATAGCGTCCTACTAGAGAACAACTGGGAAGAGCAGGATGAGAACAGCCCCCCACCCCCACCCCTGCTGGCACGTGCAGGGCGGGCAGGAGCTGCTGCTCTGGAGTCCGGCAGGCAGGCCTGATTTCCAGCTCTGCCACTTACCAGTTTGGGCCTCTGGGTGAGTACCTTTACCTCCTTGAGCCTCTATTTCCTCATCTATTAAATGGGCATTATAACATTGCCTCTGGCATGGGACCATGGGGTGCCACAGAGCAACTGGCACAGGACTGACATCCTGTAAGTGTGGAGCATTATTATAATTAGCTGGAGTTGGATGAACAGTACATAAGCTCTGGAAAGGAAAGGGAGGGAAGGGGATGGTGGTATAAAGCACCTACTCTGTGCTACTGTTACATGTCCTGTCATAACTAATTCTCAAAAGGAGCCAAGGCAGGGTGCACATGACTCCCACCCTAAGGTAGAAGACTGAAAGCCTCAGAGAGGTCAAGGGAAGCGGGGGAATCTGCACCATTAGCAAGGGATGTGCAGCCTCTGTACCTGCCTCCTAAGCAGATGCCCGGGGGCCACAGGCCAGTGGGGATGCCCAGGCCAGCTGCTGCCTGGACAGCGGCCAGGGCAGGAGACTTCAGATGAGAGATGGGGCTGACTCACTGCCCCAGAGGACTTCTCTGGGGACACTGCCTGCAACCACAGAAGCCGCCTGTGGCTGGCACCCTGTGCCCCGCAGCACAGGGGCTTCCCCTGGCTCTTCAGCACCAGACCAAGGCATGGGAGGCCATCCAGAGGCAAGGCTGATGCAGCTAGATCTGCCGTCACCACACAGATCCAAGAAGCTGGCAGCCTCCAGTCCAGGTCTCCTCCCAGCATGCTGTTCCTGTGCCTGGAAACTTCTTGCCTACTGCTGGCTGGCCAGTCCCTACCTGTGCTTCAGGTCTCAGTGTAAAAGCACTTACCTGAGAACCCTTCCTAGAATCCCCAAGGTGGGCAAGACATCTTACTCTGTGCCCCACAGATACGTGCACTCAGCCTCTCCTCTGCCTCACCTCTGCACTCAGTTTGATTAGCTGTCTTCTGCCCAGACTCTAAGCTCCAACATGACAAGGACTGTGTTTGTCTAACTGCCCACCTGCAGATAGTGCAAACCCTACCACCCAGAGCTATTAGCACCATTACCCGATGGTATCATTCATCACATGACATGGTGTACATGAAATTCTGAGTCACCGTACTGGGATGTGCACACGGGCAAAGGGTTGTGACTGAGGTGGGCTGCGGTGCTTTGTAGTGCAGTAGGCTCTGAGCTGCTCCTGGAAATGCTTCTGAGTCGGTTCATTCATCCATCAGTCACTGATCCAGGCAGCGTGCATTCTTGGTGCCAGGCACTCGCAATACACAGGGACCCATCAGTTGGTCAGACAGAGGCCTTGGGCATGTGAACACGTGAAGGTCGAAAAGCATGACAGGTGCCATGCAGGAGGTCAGCACAGGGTGCAGAGGGGCTCAGTGGTAGAAGGGGCTCAATTCACACCTGGGAGCACAGGAAAAGGCTTGTCAGGCAAACAAGGGCAAGGCAGGGGGTCTGCTGGGCAGTGGGGATCAGGGTGGGGGCAGGGCAGGGGGCAGTTGGTGGGGTTGTGAGTAGCTCAACCCAGAATCGTGGGGTGTGGGGGCATTTTACAAAAGCCCTAAGAGTAATGAAATCCTGACCATGGTCTACGATGTGAACTGTGGTCTATGGTTGGTGGCAAGGCCCCAGGATGTGTAAGTCCATTGAGGGTGGTGGGCCACACTTGTGGGAGATGTTTGTGTGGGATGTGGTGGGAGGTGTGGGAGGTGGGCAACATGGGAATCCCAGGGGGTTCTGTGTAATATTTTCGGTAATCTAAGCACCTCTTAAAATATATTTATATATATATAAATAACATTTTTGTAAGCAAATGCACATATATGCATATATATTTATATATCATTTTACAAATAGTGGTATGTATTGTGAAAATTTTGATTTTTACCCACAATAAAAAATAAATTAATTAAAAAAAAAAAAAGAAAGAAAGCAGTGACGAGGACTCAAGGCCTCAGTCCTGGCCACCAGCCTGATGGTTAAGCCCTGCATCCCGGTGAGTGCTGAGATCCTTGGCAGGTGCTGAAACAAGCTGGGCAGCAGCCCCCAGCTTCTGGACATGGCTGAAACCTGAAAAATAGAGACCTTGGTCAGGGAGGGGGTGGTTTTAGGGGACCCCTTCCAGCCTGGGACTGTATTCATCACACCATCCGTCTCCCCTGAAAATGCCCTTCCTTCTTACTGAAGTATGATTAGAAAAATGACCAGGCTTTGAGCTAAAAATACTAATGCTTTATGTTCCTCCACAGGGGGAAAAAGTAAGACAAGAGAATCTATGAAAGTAACAAGGAATTTCATCCTTCAGTGGACTTTAGAATGGATATTTTAGACTCAGCCATCCATAAACATTGGGTAATATCATACTCTTGTAGTGCAGAATGAATTCTACTGAACAAGCCACAAATCTGCATTAGGCCCAGTGAGGGGGACCCTCTATGAGCACTTAAAAATCTCAGTGACAGCTGGCATCCTCTGTGCCCAGTAAAACAGGAAAACGGGTTCCACAGGCAACGGCCAATAGACCAGATAGTAGACACCAGGGGTGGCGAGCTGCTGGGCACACAGAGAGGGGAGCAGGCAGGCCCTGAAGTGGGGGAGCTTGAGTCAGCCCAGGATTTGAGACAAACTCCTGAGCACATCAGCCCTCCCTCCTCCTCCTTGCAAACTGCCCTGGAACCTGCCAACCACATGTAAGGCCCTGTCTGATTTGACCCCAAACTTGGCACATGCCTTATCTCCTGCCACCCCTATTCTACTCTCACCCCTAAATCAGGGCTGAAGGGAGCAAGGCTGTCTGTCTCTCTCTCTGCCCTTCTCCCCCATCCTTCACAAGGCCTGGGACCCTGCCCTTGCCATTCTTCCGGCCTGGTTCAGTCCTTTCCCAGGCCACTTGTGCTAGCCCTACATTCCCAGCTCACCCATCACACCCTGCAGGAAGCTCCCCTGATTCCCGGGATGGGTTAGCTGCCTCTTACGCAGTGGCCTGTGGATCCAGGGCAGGAAATGTCAAGACTTTTACAAGCTGGCTGCACCCCTCTCTAGCCCCAACTCTCCAGCCTCAGTTTCCTCCCCTTCTCCATTAACCAAGCTCCCTCATGCACATTCACATCTTGGGCCCCTGACAAACCAACTGCTCCCTCCTTCCTGAGCCTGCCCAGATCCTTCTGGCTTTGGAGCCACTGCCCAGTTTCCCCAGTGACTTTCCCATTTTTGTCAAACTGAAATAATAACTGAAAACTTCTTCCTCCTTCTCTAAGATCGGCTCAAAAATCACCCCCTCTCTGAAGCCTCCCCTGACCCCAACCTGCAGAACTGCTCCCTCAAACCTGTGGGCACCTGTGTGACCATTGGAGAGGCAAGCATCCCTCTCAACTGAGTCCCAGGGGCAATGTCTGGGTCTAAGCCACCTTTAGTATCCCTAGCACCTGCCCAGCTCCTGATACGCAGGAGCCCCACTCATTCTGAAATAAGGAGAAGGAAAAATAAAATAAAGAGGTTTCCTCTCCGCTTATTTTAAGAGCAAGAAACTTGGGTCCCAAAAGGAAGGGACTTGCTGTGGGGACAGTTGCTCATGGCCTCTACTTCCACCCCGTGCTCTCTTTAGGGATGTATGTCTGTGATTATCAAACAGCAAGCCAAACACAGCGCCGGGTATATTGCACCCACATGCTACCAGCTGCTGCCATTTTGGATTTTGGGAAAGAAGGTAAGTGTGTTCAATAAAAGCCAGCATTCAGGAGGCTTCACAGTTTATCTATCATGTCCCACACTAAGTGTCTTACATTCCTTATCTCCACAAATCCTCACAACAACCTAAGGGCTAAGTTCAGTTACCTCCTTTTAACAAGAAACCGAGACAGTGAAAGTTTAAGTCAGTGCCTGGCCAGGTGGCATAGATATTGAGTGGTCAAGCTGGCTTTCAGGGTTGGAGTCCCAGCAGTTTCCAGAGCTGAGGACAGTCATGCTGTCCTCACGTCCCTGCATTTCGGTTTCTTCAGCACCTATCTGGATTCTGGTTGGCGCTTGGGGAGACTGCACAGCCTGTGCACATCTCCATGAACTTGGCAACAGCAGGCTCGTTCACAACAGATTCTTTGCATTTTTATCCCTCCTCCCCTGACTCATGAGGCTGACAAAGGGATATACTGGATTTCTAAAGGTGTCTTTCATTAGAAAAATATGTTCTTTTGATCGCCTCCATCTTGCCAAAGTTGCAAAGGCTCTGGCCGAAGATCAAGTTGCCAAGCCGAATCCCATCCAGCACCGGGAGAAACATCAGCTACCTTCTCCCTCCACTGCTGCCATCAAAGGGCACGTGTCAGCTGGTCGGCAGGTGGTGGCAGGACAAGGAGACCCGGAAGTGGCATGGGGGAGGCCCAGGTCTGAATCCAAGGTCCGCTACTAACCTGCTTTGTGTCCTCCAAAACAGAGCAGCCATGCTGTCCTCGTGACTCTCCCGTTGGCTTTCGCGTCTTCATCTACACAGCAGGCTGAGGTCAGGGTGCTATTGTCCTCAGGGATTTTGCAATTACATACCAGTCATCTTCCCTGTATATATGTGACTCCAAAGAATTTTTCGAAATAACTGCCCATTCTGTTGGCCCAGCCAGATCCCAGGCCATCTAAGGTAGGGTCAGCCTTGTATCCAGTCTCTCTTTGGGGAGGTGACTTAAAGCATTAGGGCTTTAAGCTAGACCCAAAGCAGGATGTGAGGTTTGTGAATGTTAGGACTCTCCTTTTTCTGTTCACACTGAACACAGCTCTGTCATCCGCAGGCAGGCAGCCTGGGGCGAGAGGCAGCCTGGAGCTGGGGCCGGGTGAGCGCAGGCTGACCTCTCAAGGTCTCTCCTGGCTCCAGATCCTCTGATTCAATAATAGTCCCTGTGAATAATAGATCTGGTCTCTGACACTGTGGATGATAAAGTGACCAGTCCAAAGTCTCATTAAGATAAATCACACTTAAGCTTAGGAAATTATATGTTTGAATTCTGTAATTTAGTGTCACTGTGACGGCCTAAGAGGAAGGAGAGGGAACTCAATTAGAAGCTAATTAGACCAGGCGGCTCACAAGGCCTAGGTTGTGTTCCTGCCTCTGCTGGACAGTAGGGAATGAGAGCAACCCATTACCACATTCCCTGTGCCTTAGTTTCCCCACCTGTAAAATGGGATAGTCCTTGTGAAAGGGAGGGGGAAGAAAAAGTCCTTGAACAAGACAGAGAAGGAAGTGAGGCCCCCAAGGGAGCTGGCCAAGAGCCCCCTCTTCAGGCCCCCAGTGTCCTCTCTGCCCTGAGGCTGTTGGCTCTGCTGGGATCTGAAGACAGGCCTCTGAGGGCCTGTGAACTCCACACCACAAGATGCCTGTGTGTACGTAGGTCAGGTTTGCAGAGGAGGAGGTTTATCTTAGCTCACATCAGCTCCTCAGAGGTAAGCAGTGCTCAAAACACCACAAACGACTGTGCCTCACCACCCTTCCTTTCTAGCCCACACCCTTCAGGCAATTCCCCTCTAGTCTGTTTTGCTTCTTCCTGTTGTGACCCATCTTGTTGAAAGGGTTGGCTCTGGTACCACCCTACTCCCTCACCTCCTATTCACTCCTCAATATCCTGCTATTAACCCCTCCCCCAGGGTCACTACTGGCCACTATAAGCCACTCCATCAGTCCTTGTCCCTCTCCACATCTCTGCAGCACCAGCCACTGTTTGCTACTTTAGTGAATCACTCTCCCCTTTTGGCTTCGGTGACCCCAGGCATCTTCCCTCCAGGGTCACTGCCAGGAATGTACCTTTGTCTTTTCTCCTGGGCTCTGACCTCTTCCCTGCTCATGCTGCACAATTTCCTTCAGCCATGTGAATGAAGCCCAGGTTTGATGCCCACCTAGACTTTTCGAAGTTTCAGACCCATATATACAGCTACCTCCTGAATTTCACAAAGACCCCCAAATTCAATATTCAGGGACAAACTCATTAATTTCATACCCCATCTCATGTATCTGAGGTAACTACAAACTCCAGTGCTGCAAGCAGGAGAATGTTTCCTAGACTTCTCTTTCTCATTCTAGATATCTTATAGGAGACCAGATTCTTGGACTTAGATTTCCTGCTGAGTGGAGGACCTTGATGAAAGAATAATACATCTGGGGGATCCTGAGAGTTGAAGTCCCTGTGAGGAGGTTAAAGCTTTGGAAGAAGTTCTGCAATGGAGTAGTGGAAGTTCCAGAAAGCACAGTAGTCATAAATAGGAATCAGAGGATAGGGGGAGGCTGATGGAGGGTAGAATAGGGGGAGGTTGGAAGGAAGGAGGTGGGAACGTGCAATCCAGGAAGACATGCCCTTTCAATGGAGGTAGGGAGAGGGCAGGGTAGGAGTTGGAGGAAGGATGCCGATGGGTTGAACTGTCTAGGTTCAAAATGCAATGTAGGTGCAAGATTTCTGAATGCTGCAGGGTCTGTGCCCCACCATGCTTCACCAAAGCTCCAGAGAGGTGGGTCAGTGAGGGGGAGAGAAGAAACTTGGCAAGGGATACAAGCCCAAAATAGTAGGCCAACCCTTCCTGACTGTCCCCAGGGGGCATTCCTGGGCAGACATGGGAGGTCTCTGCCCCAAAACCAGTGCTGAAGAAGTGGCAGAAACAGGACACAGTTTCTCGGTCTCTGGTAGTTAATATTTATCAAAGAAAAAGGATGTCCTTTATGAGTCCTTGGACCAAATGATCATGTTGATGACTATGATAAAAATGGTAAAAGAAGACTGTCCCTCCCCGCATAGCCCACACCACGCCTTAGTGCAGCTTTAAGCTTTCATATCCTCAGAGATGTAAGTGCTATAAGAACACAGAAACATCATTTGGACATTTAATTATTTGATTCTCTATCACATTTATTCGCTTTTGTGATTTTTAAAGATAAGTCTTTAAATTTTAAGGTTCCCCCCCCCCCAATCTCTCTGGCTGAATATGGCAAATATTGACTGAAAAAAAGTTAAGATGAAAAATTTGTAAATTCACAAAACTAAATCTTTTTTGAAAAATTGATCGACTTTCAAATGATGTTTTTTCTAAGTGTGAAGCCTTTATGCTTCCAAAGTCATTAAATTTTTGAATTGCACCAAGACTTTTGGGACACATCATGTTTTTTAAAAATCATATTATTCAATCTTCACAATAATACCCCCCTCAAGGTAGGAGCTATTATCATGCCCATTTTAGAGACAAAATAGGTTCAGAGGCTTGCCTGAGGTTACTCAGGGAGTAAGTCTGAAGCAAAGGCCTCTTGTGGCCAAGATGAAATTTAACCTTCCATCTGGAACGCGGGGTTTGGGAAGGCTTTGGCTGGCTCAGGGGATGGCCAGCAAGTCGCCTTAAAATAGCAGAGTCATCCTGACAGACCACAGTGTGGACAGACGGCAAACCCAAGAAGAAGAGAGTCGGCCTGAGAGCAGGATTATCTCAGCGAGGAGACTCAGGGTGTCATGAGAATCAGGGGCCTCCCGCGGGGGCTTCGGGAGAGTTCGGAGCCTGGCACTGTTTATCTGCTTTTACGCGGGCCCTGGGGCTGTTTACACAGGCTGCCCCCAGCTCCTGGGATCTGTTTTAATAAGGGGTGTGTGGACCAGATGGGGAGGGACTAAGAGAAGGTAAAAAGAAACCCAAAGGGCGGCCTGGCTGTTGCAGGGAACTGAACGGATGGAAACGCGGGACTTGGGCAGCGCATGCTCCGTGCCGGCTGCTCAAATATTAATCGACAATGTATTTTAATGACATAAAACACCAGTGAGCTTCTGAAGGAACATGAAGGGCTCTGGATATCTTGAATAATGGTGTTGTCACTCGGAGTTTTTGTGGTCTCATCTTTGGCAAGAACTTCAGCAAAACCCTAAGCAAATAGTCAAGGTGGCGCGGCACGTGACTCAGCAGTGGCGCCCAGCGTTCCCTCAGGTCGCATCACGCCTGCAAATCCCGAAGCTGCATGGCCTCTCCTGCTAGGGGAGGATCAGGTTTGGAGCCCATTAAACCCCAGCCCAAGGATTAGCAGTGGTGTGACTTTGGACACTTGACCGATCCTCTGAAATTCAATTTTTTTCCCATTTTTTTTAACATTTAATTTTTTATTGTGGTAACATATACAGCAAAATTTGCCATTTTAACAGTTCTTAAGTGTACGGTTCAGGGACATTCATTGCATTCACAACGTTGTGCTACCATCACCACCATCCATTACCAAAACTGTTTCATTACCCCAAACAGAAACTCTGAGCCCATTAAAAATAACTCCCCATTCCTCCTCCCACCCCCTTGGTAAACTCTTGCCTGTTTTAGATGTCTCATATAGGTGCAATCATACAATATGTGTCCTTTTGTGCTTGGCTGATTTCACTTAGCATGATGTTTTCAAGGTTCATCCATCATGTCCCATGTAGCAGAGTTTCACTCCTTTTACGGCTGAATAAAATCCCATTGTATGGATACATCACATTTTGTTTATCCATTCATCAGTTCATGTACACTTGGGTTTCTTCCACTCTTTGGCTATTATAAATAACACTGCTATGAACAAGGGCATAGCAGTATCTGAGTCCCTGCTCTCCATTCTTTTATGTATATTGCCAGGTAAAATGCAGTTGTGACATCTGTGAGGTGGGTGGATTTGGGGCTTGGAGAATTGTAACGAGACACACTATGTGACAGACTAGCACAGACCCAGGCATGTGGGAAGCATGGGTAATGCCGCAGAGTCTTATCCCCACTCCCAGCTCTTCCTTGCTTGCCTTGCTTAGTGTCTGTGCTCAAAGAGGAGCAGCGATTCGCCAGTCACACAGCTGTCGTAGGTCTGGGACTCTATGGGAATAACAGGAACACCTACCTACCTCAGAGGATTTTGAGGATCAAAAGCACAAAGTGCTCTTGACCTGGCAAATGATATATAAATGGTGTATTCCTTTTTCCCTCCCTTATACAAGGACAGGATAATTCTTCAAAACAGATCCCAACATTCCCCTAGTCTCAAAGTTTCCTGGCCTCAGTGTCCACATCAGAAAACCTGGGTAGTAATGATAGCTTCTTTGCAGGTAGGCTCCCTGGGGACAGTGAGAGGCACCACCAGAGCTGAGCAAAGCTCATGAAAAAATTTCATGAGATTTTGTTAAATCACTTTGGAAACTGCCAAAGATGATATGAAAATTATCCACCATCACCACAGTTAGTAAAGGGAATTTCACAGTTACCTTCTCTACACTAATTCTCTTTGTGGAGTCTAAACTTTTGTGGTACTTACCCTCTCTCTCCACCATATAATTATCAATAATAACAACAGCAATAAAAATATATAAACACTGCCGACGTTAATCATTAATCCCCCAAATCCTCTAACTCTTGTAACTTTCTCAAACTTGAACATGCATATGAATCATCTGGAGAATTTTGTTAAAATGCAGATTCTGATGGGGGATGGATTTAGGAGAGGAGGGAGGTTGGGGGCTGAGATTCTACATTTCTAACAACTCTGTGGACCTCCTGTTCCATTGATCCTGCTGTTTTATGGCCCACACTTTGAGGAGGGAGCATATAACACCCTAGGACCTGTTATTGGCATAAGGGATGTACTTTTTTTTTTTTTTTTAATCTTGGTTTGTTGAAGGATTAGCTAGAAATTAGGGGCTGGCTAACTAAGTCCCATGGGCCAAATCCATCCCACTGCCTTTTTTGGTAAAGTTCTATTGGAAGACAGTCATGCCCGTTTGCTTACGTATGGCTGCTTCTGCATATAGCAGTGGTGAATATTCTGGCAGTGACCATTCAGCCCGTGAAGCCAAAAATATTTACTCTCTAGCTCTTTAAGAAAAATTTACTGACCCCTGAGCTAGAAGAGCAAGAAGTCAAAGTGAGACAAACTTGTGGATGGAGAATGAAGTGAAAGAGAGAGGAGAGTGAACTCCATTGAATTTTAAATCAAACATATTTCATTACCCGTTTGAAGCCACCAGGCCCCACCAGCTTACTTGCATCCCCTGTCAGGGAGGCTCCCTTTCAGAGAAGAGATGGTTATTGTCAGTCCTTCTCCACAGCACTAGGTTAGAAAAGGCCTCCTTAGGTTTCTCTGTCAGTGGAGAAACCAGATACAGCCCAGGAAACCTCAGAGACCATTTTGGCCTCCATCACAGAGGCATAATGTAACTGGCAGAAGCAGGCATCTATGCGGGTGACGTGATAATATTCAGTTCTTTGTGGTCCAAGGTGTTCTGGGAAGCCCAGCTGGCCCAGGGTGTCCAAAGACATGGCCAAGCTCACCCTCAGAGGGCCCATTCATCCTGACACCATACCTCCGAGCGAAGAATCAGTTGTCCAGCGGTTGACGATAAATAACTAGATCCACCACTTGTGGTTATTTCAGCATTTGTTCCTGAAATATATGATTTATGTGTCTGTAGGTTCCCAGAGCCGGAATGTACCTTAGAGGTCATCCAGTGTCCTCTTACACCGGAGTCAGGAGTTCTCTAAACCACAGTTCTGACCAGGAGACTTCAGCGTTTGTTTGAATACTTCTGGTGATGGGGAGCTCCCTAGTACACACACACACACATTTTTGCTTACCTTACATTGCAAGAAATCTCTTCCTTGAGCTGGGTTCAAACCCGCTTCCATGTGGCACCCATCCACTGGTCTGAGTGTTGTGTAACAGAGCTGAAGAGAACAAATCTCACTCTCTCCCCCATTGCAGAATCTCAAGCTTCTTCTCCGTGAGTTATCTTGAATTCAAAGCTTGACCTCTTGGAGCCCTCGTTTCCCACATTTGAACTGAGGACAACCTAACAGCGTGCAGGAAATTTGTGAAGGTCAAATATGGTAGGGCTTGTCAAGCTTTCACCCACATCTCATATGATGTTCAAACCAACCCTTTAAGGTTGAACTCTTTTTCATTTTAAAAGTGAGGAAAATGAAACTAGAAGGATAAGGGGGTTGGTTGGGGAAGTGAGGGGAGGACTTAAAATCCAAGCATCCCTAAAGCAAACTTGATGATCAGTGAGTCTTGTCACTTGCCCCTCAGGAAAGGAGGGGGTTCAGTTTAGGAACTGAAGCCCTCAGGCCTCCCACACTCTGGACTCAGGGATCTAAAATGAGCCCCTAAAAGCTTGAAATAAATCAGGTCAATCCCACACTCCCTTTGTTTAAAAAAATGAAATGTTTTATCAGCGTCTCCAACAGGAAATCTGATTTCCGTCCTTGTTGCCACTCTATCATTCCTCCCAGCTGGTATGAAGATCTCAGCTTCAGAGATGGTTAAATGTTTGTCACATTGAATATTATTGTCCCCACTTTTCACATATAGGAAGCCGACTGATGCTCGTTAGAGATGCTGGGATGGAAACGCAGCTGTTCGCGCATCTGCGTGTGCACTGCTGGGCGTCAACAGAGCTTCCCTATGCGGTGGCATAGACTAGGGCCTTGTGACCTCCTGAGATAGAATTAGGACACGCTGAAGCTGAGGCTGTGCAGCCTGGAGACAGCAGGCCACCGGGAGTGATAAACCATCCTAACGATTCCATTTCCTAAATGGCTCCCTCATCTGTCCAATTCTTGCCACCCCATCATCCCCTCCCTTTGTTGAAGGTGTTGAAGGCATCAAAATCTCTCACCTGAGCTATTTTTTTTTTTTTTTAAGATTTTATTTATTTATGTCTGTGGCTCCAGTCACTCTTCAAACTGTTTCCTATAGTCCCCACACAGCAGGCAAGGTGATTTCTCTAAACCACAAATCTTATTCCTGCTCAGAATCCTTCAGTACCTTCCTATTGTCCTCAGGGTCAACTCCAGACTCAATGTCTCAACAAGGTCTTCCCTGCTCAACTTCTGCAGAAGCCTCATCTATTACCATGGCCCCTGGAGTCTACAGTCCAGGCTCTAAAGATGCGTTTCCGACTCCCAGCTCCCACTCGGCCGTGTTTTCTCTAACCTCTACATGTTGCTCGGTCTGCCTGGAACCCTTTTTCCAACTCTCCAAGGTGACAGATTAAAGATAGCCATGGATCCTTTGGCACTTCTCCCATCAACAGATGTGTCATCTACCCTGACTGCCTTGACCAATGGAGTACAGGAAAAATAATGCCCTGCCAGTTTCTGGCCCAAGCTTTAAGAGATTGGAAGCTGCCAGTTCCTCCCTCCTGGAGCCCTGAACTACCAGGTAAGAAGTCTGACAAGGGGGTAGCGTGTGGAGCATCCCTGAGACTATATAGAGGAGGGGCCCAGCTGAGCCCAGCCTTCCAATGTCCCCATCAAGGCATGAGGCATGTGACTGAAGCCATCTTGAATCCATCAGACCAGACAAGCTCCCAGCTGACTACTACCAAATGACCTCAGTTGATACCACATGGAGCAGAAAACTCACCAGGCTGAGCCCAACCTGAGTTCCTGGCCCACAGAACTGGGAAATATAGTGAAACGATTGTTGTTTCATACTACTAAGTTTTGGGGCAGCTAGTTAGTCAGTACTAGACAACCTGAACACTGTCCCCTCTCTTCTGTTGACCGATTTAGATGTCACTTCCTCTAGAAAGTCTTTTCCAATGACACATATAAACTATAGCTACCTCAACTCTGTGTTCTAATAGAAATGCATCACTTACCCCACCAGAGCACTTTTGCCACCTGAATTTGCCTGGTTGCTTGCTTCTCTCTCCCACTACCTTGCAAGGTCCCCTAAGGGAAGGAGCCTACCCCTTCCTTAGCACTGTGTCTTCAGCATCGTGCACTGTGTCTGCCACCAAGTAGGCCCTCAACAAATAGTTGAGGAATGAGTGAGCAAGCAAATAAATAAATGAAATCACATGGAACAACTTAAGGGTCGTTGATTAGCAGTGAGAGGTAAGCCAATGACAGGCACCATGTTCTTCAAGTAGTCCCAGCAAGCAGGGTTAAATAATTCTCTATCGAGGCTATGAAGAAAGTGATCGATACATTCCATCCAACATGAGAAGGTTGTATAAATATTACAATAAAAACATGGGGAGTAACCATGCAACCATTAAACACCACTAAACACCACAATATTTGAAAATCAATACCTAATTCTATCATGTGATAAGATGACGTTCATCATTCCCCACCCCTGTCATCCCAGACACTTGAACCCTCTTGAATACCAGACTCGGTTCATTTGTTCATTTATTTTTTCATTCATTCATTTTTTCAAGTAGCACTAATCAAGTGTCTCCTATGCTCAGGCTGCTTTACCAGTTGCCAGAGATAGAAATCCAAGAGCATGAGACCACAAAGGCCACGATAGCCAGACAGGAAGCCCCCAGAACATACTGGCACATGATCAGGGAAGGCTGCACCAAGCAGGTCATCTTGAGATGAGGCTTTTAAGGAAAAGTGTTACTGAGGGGCGGAGGAAGAAGGAGCTCCAGGGAGAGAGACCCCATGCATCCCTTGCCCCTGAGTCATCAACAATCATATGGCTTGCAGATAATAATTATGACATTAGAAACAGCTGAGGATTGGGGCTGCAAAAGGGAGGTATTCTCAGTGGTGGCACAGAAGCAGATGCTTCTTAGAAGAGAGAAAGTAAGCAGAGGCAAAGCCCTCCTGGGCCCAGGGCCTGCAGTGCTGGAGGAAGGCTGAGACCTGTTAGAGAAAAGAAAAAAATTAAAAGCTGGAGGCAAGACCCAGAGTTAAGGCTTAATTAAGAAAGCAGGCATTTTAGACTCACGTAAATAAGAGAATCCCCTCGGCCCCTCCTGATCATTGCCAAGTAATTGCTTTAAAGCTGTGGTTTTCTCTGCTTGGACGATCCTTAAATACATGTTGATAAAAGTAATGAAGATACAAGTGTGAAGAGTAGGCTGCTCCTTGACATCCCCGTTCATTGCTTGTTCTTGGCTGTGTGTGACATGGTTAGGTCATCCCCCATCTGCTGGCATCCCCCACCCCCCAGACACCAAAGGGTCAGGGGATTAAATCAGATGGATCCTGGACCTCTTCTGCTCCTGGGAAGGGGTGGCCCAGTTTGATGCAGTGGCATAAGCTGAGTCAGACCAATTGGGCTTCATATCCTACTTCCAGCATTTTCTTGCTGCATGATCTTGGGCACCTCAGAGTAGCACTTTGCACCTTGGATTTTCTCAGCTTTGCATGGGAGTTTTTAATGCCTACCCCTAATTCTGTGACAATTAAAGAAAATAAGGCCCAGAGCATCAGTACCAGGAAAGTTCATCTTCTCTCTCCACAGGAAAGCTGCTGGGGTCTACCGCTGGGAACTGCCATGGCCCAAGCATATTAAGAGCTCAGCCAGGCCAGGTGGCCTAACCACGGGAGGAAGTGTGGTTTAGGCACCAGGAATCTGTACTTCTGTTCTTGCTACCTGGAACACTCTCCTCCCTGTTTTCCTCAAGCTTCACTACTATCTGATGCCGTCTCACTCTTCAGACCACAGCTCAGGAGCGCTCTCTGCTTGGCTGCTGCCCCAGAGCTGGTTCTCCTGCTCTCATCAGACCCATCAGGTTGTGTCACAGCCACCTACCTCTTTGTCTGCCCCGCTAGGACTGGAAGCTCCGGGAAGGCAAGGGCCATGCTTGTTTCCTTTGTTGCTGGATCTCCCAGTGTACTGTCTCGCACTTTGCAGCAACTCAGCGACTGTTATTTCAATCAACTTTTGAGTCATTCAAGCCCGAGCCTTGCTTTGCCTTTAGCTGACCATGTGGACTTAGGCACATGCAAAATGGACTCACTAGTACCTACGATATTTAGTCACCATTGGGCACTGTCAATTACAGAACACCTGCTGTTTTAAATACCACCAAGAAAGAAAAATGCTTCCAAATAACATTGACCTAATGTTTTTAATCACTTGGTATTTTTATAGTTATTTCTAAAGCCCTGTTAGACTTTGTTAATATAGATTTTATCACATGTCACTCTTGGGCACGTATAGAAAGAAAAAATAAAATGCATTAAATTGGTTGGTATATGCCTAAGCCTTCTTCATGTTCAGAGTCATTTTCAATTCAAAGTCATCAGATAGATGTTTTTCCACACAACATTATCCTCTGTGCCATCAAGATTGTGCGTGAAGTAGCATTTCTCAAAAGAACCCTTAAAATAATCCAAAGTCAATTTTGTTGGGTGCGTAATCTGGCTTTGCAATTATATAGTGCTAGCCTGCTATTGATGTCTGCTCCTGGAATATTGTTACAAACTTTGATTCACCAACCCTGTGATCCTTTCCCCACAAACATTTGCTTCCCAGGGGCTAAAAGAATGTTCTGCTACTGCTCTTGGTATTTTCTACCAAGCTGCTGCTGGCCATGCTGTGAGTTTTGCTTCAGGTACATGCAAAGACCATGAAACTGTCTCACAATGCTGCACAGTCAACAGCAATCAGAAGATGACATCAATTTTGAGATATTAATGAGTGAAAAACTGTGTATCTTGAAATTGAGGTTGCTCTTTGAATGAAAGCTTGATTTTTGAAAAACTAGCATAATTTGCACATGGTAGGAACTAAAATCATGTTTCTTTCTTTTTCTTTCCCTTTCTTCCAGTCCTGAGATGTTGTCTCTGATTGTAAGTCTCCTGACTATGATGAGTGGTCGATGGATGGGAAAGAAGGTTTCAGTACACAGAACATTCATTGGATGGGGAATGGGGAAAAATTGTAAAAAGGGTGGAAAGTCAGAGCACTGAGTTTCTAAGCCTACATCTAGCATGACCATATGTTTATCATAAACCCAGGACACATTTGAAAGTGAAAGAAGTCACTGTTAATTACTTCACTGGGACCATAGACATACACTGGGGCTGCCCCAGGGGAACTGGGATGTACAACAACTTACTCATTTCCCATCTTCAATCCAGCAAGTAAAGCTGAAATCTGATATGAGTTTCTCTGTGCTTGGACTTGCAATGCCTTTGTTCAAATTCAGGAAGACCATGAAATAATTGATGGGCCTGCAGGTACCCTTGGCTCCCATCCCAAGAAGGTGAAAATTGGTTAAAATCCGATGCCGCTGTGTTGTGGAAGATGCTTCCCTTTCCCAGCTGTTATTTATGGTGCAGAGAAAAGGAACCACATTGATGATGGATCTGCTTTTATCAGATAAAAATGGAAGGAACAGTGAGGGATCATGGTGCGATATTGTGCAGAATTTCAGCAGGACACTTTAAAAACGTATTTTAGAGAAAATGAATTTTTCACCGGCTAAAATGTATCAATTTACAGTTGCGCATCCATATATTTATGAGTGTTTTTAGTCCTTAAAATAGTAACCCAGGACAGAATAACAAACAGGCTCTTAATAGCCCTAATTTATCAGACTCAGAAGTTTAAAAAAAAAAAAAAAAAAAAAACAGATAAAAAGGAGCAGGAATATGAGATAGAGAGTGAGAGTGAAAAACAAAAGTGAGAATCTGATATAATGGAAATAGTGCTGCCCAAAAGGATATGCCTTGTCTATCTTCTTAAGAGAATGAGTCTCACAGAGTAGTTGTTCCAGAGAAAGCCAAGAGTGGGTTTAAAAGCCCCTAGGGTTAGGGCCTGGGAGGGTGATGAAATGTGGAGGTGAGGAATGTGGCTTGGCCTTGTGACCCCATCTCCCCTTTATGAATTAAGGCTTTTGCCTTCACTTCTTCAAATTTGTGTACTTGAGGACTCTGCTTCCCAGTCTTCTAATGTTTTCTTCATCCTCCCCTCTCTCTCTGCCCAAGGCCTTCTGGCCTGCAGCCAGCTTACATCTATAGGACTCCTCTGATTGCTCCTTCCTCTGAGATGCCAGAATGATTCACAGTGGAAAGAACACAGAAGCTGGAGACAGACAGACCTGGATTCAAACGTCATTTTTGACAGCTTTTTGCTGTGTGACCTGTGGGAAGTTACCAGGCCTCTCTGAGTCATGGTTTACCTCTCCATGAAATGGAGCATTCACAAGACCACTGATTCCATCCTTGTATAAGCTTCACTCGTCACTAGAAATTTCTTCTTAACACTGGGCTAAAGTCTCTCTCCCTATTAGTTCCCCCATCCGTTAAAACCTTGGTACATATTGTTCAAGTCATTATGATTTCAACCTTGGAAGAAACATTATTTGTAACACAGTGTAGCTTTCATTAATAAATAAAGGCTTATAAGAAAGTTACAATGAAAAATGTACCCCAATAAGAATAACAATAATAATGACGATGATGATAGGCAAAGGATGTGAGCAGGAAATTGACAAAAGAAGAAACACAAATGGCTGACCATTGAATAGTATTTTTTAAAATAAGAAACCAAACCAGTAATTAAAGAAATAGAAATTAAAATAATCAATATGAAATCTTAAAAGGTCAAAAAGAATTATAACACTTAAGTGTTAAAAACGTGATCACAGGGCTGTGAAATTTGTACAAATTTTGTAGATGGTAGTTTGGAATATCTATTAAAATTCTTAAATATATAGGAGGTCTGTGACTTTCCACTCAAAAAATTTATCTCAGGGACAATGTTTTTTTTTAAATACACAAAGATTTATATATAATAATATATTATCATGTTATTTAAATAAAGAGCACGTGAAAACATTCTAAATATCCAACAATAAAAGATGGGTTATATAAATTAAGATAAAATGTAATTCTTTGCAGAAATTTAAAATTAGGCTTTTGAGAAAATTTAATAACAGGCAAATGTGCATAAAACAATTACTAGAAGTAAATAAAATGTGTTTATCTCTGGATGGTGGGATTATGGGTGAGAGAATGTTCTTTTTTTTTTTTTTTGAGTATTTCTGTATTTTGAAAATTTTGTTTTAAAGGAAGGAAGGAGGGAAGAATGGAAAGGGGAAGGAGAAAAGGAAGAGCAAACACTAGCAAGGGAAAGCTTTGTTTCCACTATTCTCTCTAATGGATGCCAATCCAAATATTGGAAATAGTCCAGAAAGAAGAGGTGGAATTGGATGACTAGCCTGCTCACTGACATGCCGTGTGAGTTTTCTCTCTACCCTTAAACCTCTCCATACTTCGGTTTTCTTCCCGATCACACAAGGATAAAAATTGCCAGCCCAGCTTCTGCAGCGGGTTGCTGTGACGATCAAAAGTGATGCCATGTGCGACCGCGCTCATAAAACGGCAAAGAGCTCTACAAGTCCTGGATGGTGTAATTATTGCCTTCGTTAGTGCCATCATTCTCTCTTGCTCCATTATCCTTTGCTGGAGAGCTGCTTGTCAGGCTATGAAGTGCACTCGGTATTTCCACATACACAAAGTAAAGTGTGTGCGGCTGCTAAAACCTAGATGTGGCATTAGGAGATAGGCAAGCAGACGCTAAAGACCTCTTTGGCTGCATAGTGCGAGCAGCTACAGTTTTGAAAGAATCAACTTGGCATTGGATGATCTAGGTTGTAGTTCAACTTGCCCACCATAAGCTGTGTGACCTTAGACAAATAGCTTTACCCTCCTGGGTCCCATTCATTCATCTGTGAAGTGGCAATAAGAATGCCAGTCCTAATTCTATCACATGATCATTTGGGAGGCTGCATCGAAAGCAAGTACATAATCATTGATGACCACCAACCCATATAAATGGATATAACCTGGAGACTACTAGATGATCGTGGCCAGTGTATATAAAATGCAAACACCACTGAACACAGATTCTCTTGAAGTTAACAAGCATTAGTGAAATATAGTCTGTGTTCAAATTTTTTCAGAATCCCTGGATTTTAAATAATAATAATTAAAATAAAACAAGTTTCTGCAAGACAGCTCAGAGGCATCAATTTGCTCTTGTATGTGAATCTCCAAGAATGAGTTAATTTCCCAAAAACCTCTGAACTGTTTTATGGAGTATCTGGCCTGTGCTCCTTGATACAAACCGGGTAAATGTTGAATTAAGACAAAACTGACTGCAAAGGCAGGTCAGCTGAGTTCTAACCTCACTTCTCTGCTGTCTCATACTCCTGGGCCTTTTGATTCTGACCGAGAGAGATCCAAAGATATATCCTCTCATTCCTTTGAAAGGAAATATCCTTATCCATTTATGTGTGTCAATACTAGCCTGCCTCACCTATCACCTTCATATTAATTATTTGTTTTGAATTAATCCATCCTTTCATCTATTCATAGTTCTATCTGTTCATACATTCATATCCATTTACAGATTAACAAACTGAGGATCAGGAAGATGAAGCAATTTGATTCAGGTTAAGTAGAGTTTAAATTCAAACCTGTATCTATCTGATTCCAAGGTCTGCTCTCTTTTCATTGTGTCATAGTCCCCCACTTCTCCACCACTACCACCAGACCCCCCAACCAGAAGAGCCAGGAAATCAAGTCTAAAAGTAGGAGGGGAGAAGGAAGCCACATCAAGACAGTGACACCCAAAAGCATCTGTGAGTTCCGAGTAGCGGAGAAGAGCCTAGTGAGGAGAGGGGAGACTGGAGCCCCTCCACCCCAGTGGGTGAGCTCTGAGCCTGCAAAACATTGTTCATCACTCTAGTCAATTGGGGTAACGATCATTCCATGGACTTTGAAGCCAATGAGATTTAGGTTTGGATCCAGGGTCCAAAATTTGCTAACCACATGCCATCACTAAACCTGTTTTCTCATCAACAAATTGTGGGAATTCTGCCTGTCCCATCAGAAGGCCATGAGAATTCAGTGAGCTCATGTGCATAAAGGGCTTCACGAAGCACTTGGCAAGTGCTTAATAAACGGCACCTTGCCCTGTTTGATCCTGAGCGATAAGGCCTGAATAAATATAGATTCCCACTCACTGAGTCATCCTTTACCAATGTCCATCACGTGCCATCATGTGTTTATAGAAGAAAACCAGATTCTTCTCTGGAGGAGACCAAGCCTGTTTGACTTCTACCTCACTCACATTCCCACTTTTTTTTACAACCTCTGTAAGCTTCTTCACGACCAGATGAAGCTTCCAAGGCTTTTGCCTGTGTCTAATGAAAAAAAAAACAAATGGCAGGAGATCAGGTCCATGAACTCTGCGGAAAGAACAACCAAGTTTAAGAAATTATACCAATAATAATAACAACCACCCTGAGCAAAGCCCTTGCTTTGCTCCCTTTTGTTATCTTCCCTCATATCTGTTTTTTATTTGTTAAAAGAGACTGAATACGTGGCCTTTTGGAGGCAGCCCAGAAAGGCACTGCATAGGTTTTCCTTTCCTCTCTGTGTTCATTATGGAAGAAGAAAGTGCTCCTTGTTACATTGTCCTGTTTGGCAAAGGGCACTGGATACAAGGATTTTGTTTTAGTCGAGGACTCAGGGAGCAGAAAAGCTTGACTAATTATGTTGCTTGACTAATTACTTGAAGCATCTTCCATTTGACAACATAATTATGCCACAGTAAGGTGAAATGTCTCAATTACTTAGGAAAAGGAAAGAAGCCACCCCCTCCCTACCACCCTTCCTCTTTCAGTTATTTGGGCTGGATTTAAAAACTTTCTCTCAACTCAGTGCTAATTTACAAAAAAACGAGGCCGGCTGGCTCACCAGTCCCTTAAGCCATGACAGACCATGTGACATTTGATTAGTTTTCCCTCCAAGGGCAGGATTTTGGTGAATAAGTGAGGTTTGCTCAGAGGAAATATTCATTTCAGTGTCTGCCCACCCACTCTATTGCCCTTGACTACCATTCACTTCTCAGCAGGGTGTGACCCCCAGCAGAGTCTATAAGAATATTCCAGGGGAGACATGTAGCTCAAGTGATTGAGCACCAGCTTCCCATGTACAAGATCCTGGGTCTGATCCCCTATACCTCCTATAAAAAAAAAAAAAAAAAAAAAAAAAAGAATATCCCAGAAGGATCAGAAATGTGGGGGCAAAAATTGTTCTTTCTTGAGGTCAGGGTCTGAACATGCAGGAGGTGGAAGGTGCACCAGTTCTGGGATGCCTCAGGTGAATCAGGTTGGTAGATGCAAGACAGGTGCAGGGATAAAGAGTTTGGCAACAGTCAGTGGAAAGAGGTTCTGAAAGATGAACAAAAGCGTAATAGAATCCCCACGCAGAGCAACTCACAAGCTGATGGTGAAGCAGCCCTGACTCTCCTTCCCTTGTTCTCCTGGAACCACAGCTCCCTAAATGATAAATAGTGGTTTGGGTGAGCATTCTCTTCACAGCAGGTTCACAGACCAGCAGCCTCGAGACACCCCAGGGGCTTGTAAATGCAGGACTGCAGTCTTCTCTATATACCTACTGGATTGAGCAAAATCCCCCCAATGTTCCATGTGTACATTAAAGTTTGAGAAGTCCCAGGATAGCATACACTCCTCCACACTTACTTTACGCCCTGCTTAAAAGACAGAGCAGAAGCCACTGGTAGCCTCACTTTCTATTCCAAAATACCCACCAAAATTCTTCTTCAGCTTAACTTTCACCAAAGTGGCCATATTCACCCAAGTCCATCTCTAGAAGCTCTGACACACCAGTTCACCAGCAGGTGTGGCAAATACATGTCATCTCTCATCGACTGGGCCTACCTACCTGGAGTGCTGTTTGGATAAAGGACCATTAGGCGACATCAAGGCTCAACAGGAAATAGCTCCATGATCAATTAGTGATGTCTGCACAGGCTGGGGACTTCAGATGTGTTCAATGGCTTCTTAACAAGTGCAACTTAAAAGACTGGGGGGGGGTGTGGGGGGGTGAATGTAGCTCAAGTGGTTGAGCACCTGCTTCCCATATACAAGGTTCCATGTTTGAGCTCCAGTACCTCCTAAAAACAAAAACAAACAAACAAATGAAAAAAACAGTTCTCACTGGGGAGCAGATGTAGCTCAGTGGTTGAACACCTGCTCCCCATGTATGAGGTCCTGGGTTCAATCCCCAGTACCTCCAAAAAAAAAAAAAAAAAAAAGACGTGGATGGGGGATGGAGGGGTTATAGGTGTATGATGTTTTGAAGCTGTCTGGATCCTAGAAAAGTGCGTTCTTAATCTCTTCCTATGGATGTGGACCCATTGTAAGTAGGATCTTCCAGTGAGTAGGATCTTAATTTAAGGTGTGACCCACCTCATTCAGGGTGGGTCTTAATCCTTATACTGGAGTCCTTTATAAGAAAATGAAATTGAGACAGAGAGAAAGTCATGGAAGTAAGAAGCTGGAAGCAATGAAACATGGAAGCCAAGGGAGAAACCAGCAGATGCTGCCGCATTCCTTGCCATGTGGCAGGAGTCCAGGATCATCACCTGTAGCCAGTATTCAGGAAAAAGGAATCTTCTTGATCATGCCTTTATTTGGACATTTTCAGGCCTCAGAATTCTAAGTTGTAAGCTAATACATTCCTACTGTTAAAAGCCATCTCATTTCATGGTATCTTCTCGAGCAACTTAGCAAACTAGAACAGGGAGAAAGCATTGGGAATCAACAGACCTGGATTCTTGGACTCCATTCTTGGTTTCAGACCTCTCTTTCTCCATTTTTAAGATGAAGGTATTGAATTCAGATCACAGAAGGCCCTTCGAACCCTGATATTCTTTTATCCCATCATGCTAAAGACTTGATCACATGTGTATATAGTCATATCACACATGCTCAGGTTCCCATGGGAGCAGAATTTGTGCCTATATCACAATCACTCCAGACCACCTTAAACCAGAGCCCTCCCCTAAAATAGGCTGGTGTGCTTGTGGAGGAGGGGAGGTTGAGAGGGGAGGTGGAGGGAGATGGAATGGGGATGCTGCCAAGCACGCCCGCCTGAAGCAGGGCCCCAGCCCGCCATCTCCACTAGGCATCTGTTTCCAATGAAGCTAAGGAAATTCCTGACCCCACTCCTGCATTTTTTGGTTGCTGCCCTGCTCTTGCCGCCACTTTAGCCTCTCCCCTTTGCGGGCTCTGAGCCAAGCCAAAAATCCCCATGGCTCTCAGGGGCCAGGAAGCAGGACAAGGCCTGGTGCCCTGGTTCCCTTGGTAGTGACTAGCTGCCAGCTTTGATTCTCAGAGGCTGTCTAAAGGTGCATGGGAAGAAAATCCACCCTTGAAGGGTGTTTGGCCTCTGCTGGGGTGAGACAGACCTCTAAATATGGCTCTGTGTTGCGGGGGGATAGCTCTGAGATCTGAACTGGCCCAGATCTCAACAAAACAGCTTTCCTGGAGATACCTGCCCACATACAGCCTGACTCTCCATGCTACTGCTCAATATTGCAAAACAGAGGATGAAAGCTCAGCAAAAAGTCGAAAGTATAAGGCAGTGGTTCTCATTTGGGGACAGTTTTTCTTACCCTGTCTCCAGATATTTTTGGATGTCACAACTGGGGGAGGGGGATGCTACTGACATCTAGTAGGTAGAGGCCAGGGAAGCTGCTAGACACCCTGCAATGGACAGGACAGTCCCCTGCAACAAACAGTTACCTAGGTTCAGAATTCTGATGTCAGAGATTACCAAGCCCATCTCCCTGGTTTACAAATTAGGAAACATGGGTCCAAGGAGGTTTATAGACTTACTTCAGTTGGCACGGTGAGCTGGTAGTAGGGCTAAACCAGGTGTTATGGCTCCATTTTACACCCAGTTGCATCTTCAGGGAAAGTGGAAGGGGAAGAAGGAAACAGGTCCTGAGTTCTTGTAGCAAAAGACTGAAGAGAAAGAATGGCTTGTGGGGATGATGAGTTTTAAAGAACATTCACCACAAGTAAACATGTCCCAGTGACCCTCAGGCTTCCATACACAGATGTACTTGAAATATCCATTTCCAAAGGCCCAAAGGCATGCAAAGTCAGGGCTCCTTCTAGAGGAACTTTCTGGAGCCTGTTAAACTCAAAATCTCATATACGGTTCTACCCATCAGCTTTCACCATTGTCATCCCTACAGCATATGCAGAAGCCAGTTCCATTTGTTAAATCAACGATTTCCTGATTATAAATGCAAGCAACATACATTGCAGAATACATACACAAAAGAAAATAAAAGTCACCTGAAATAGCCCTACCCAAAGATAATAAAATAGTAGTAATTATTTTTCCACATTTTTCAATATATGTGTGTACATTTGTGTATATCTACCACTATATAACATACACAACAAACACACAAATATTTTAAATATTGTCTCAATTCCAGAAAAATTTTTATCACTGGCTCTTTTTTTAATCAAACTACATATTATGTTTCTTTCCTAGTAATTAAGAACTTTTGTGTGACATTCCATCATATAGATTTATCATAATTTATTTAATTCATATCTTATAAATAGAAGTTATTTTTCCTTCCTTTGCTACTATAAATGATACTGTAATGAACATCCAAACAAATATATTTCTGAGTGTGTCTATAGCTCTTTAGAGTGAAATTGCTGGGAGAGAGTACGTCTACCTTTTTTGTAGCTTGTGAGACATAATTCAATATTGGCAGATCAAACTTTTGAAAATATCGAGAAGCTCTATGTTTCAGACATGCAGGTGTATAAACACACACCTTGGAAAAAGGACTGGAATAACTTTTGTCAACAATTTGGGGAGTTTATGTCTAATTCTAGATCCAAAGCCATTATAGCTTACTCTTCATTGGCTTTAGGTCTGTAACTTAGTGAGTGCCCATTGGTGGAAGGTTTGGAGGGTGAAAGCAAGACTTACAAGAGTCAGAGAGACATCCAACATTGTAAAACCACCAAAACTGTAGCATTTTCTAGGGTACTGCGATAAGTGCCTGTTCACAGTCCTGATTATCCCATCAGACTTGAGATCCTCAAGGGAAGGGACCACCTATCTTTAATTGCAGAAAACCTCAAGATAAGCAAGTGTCTTTTACAGAGCAAATTTTCATATTCTGGGTTGGTAAGTTGTCATCTACATCTAAACAGAAGCTTTAATAAAATTGATTTATCAAAAATACCGCTAAGGCCCCAAGGAGATTTTGCTGAATAAAATAGGAGCCACCATTTTCAAGTGTGGACCTCCCTGTGAGCCTGGGAAGAAATTCATGGTTCCATTCTCCTAGATAGATGAATATATTTAAATGAAGATATTTTTTAGAGAGAAGAGGGTGAAAATTTAAAATGGAAAAAAAAAAAAAAAAACTAACAAAAATAAAAAAGAAAGTGGCTTGTGGTATCTTAGGGTAACCTGCCAAACGATGGCATTTATTTCCTGGTTTCCAGTACATATTTTTGGGAACAGATTAGGCTGAAAATGGAAATAAAGTTGTGTATCGTTCCAGGTCCTAGAAAACAGACGGTGAGAGGCAAGTTGGTTCATTTCAAAACAGAGGGTCTGACTTTGAACTGCTTGATGGTGAACAAACCCACCTTCCCTGCGATGTCTGGCGAAGGCTTCTTTCTACACCAAGTGCCAAGGACATTTAAACGTGTGATATTTGATTTTCTGGGTGCAAAGCTCAGATGGGGCCTGGAAAATCCATCTGTAGTCTCATAGCTTTTCAAAGGGAAACAAGGTTATTAACATTTATGCAGGCTTTAATATCCTAGATCAGGCTTGAGGATTTAAAAACTCATCAAGTCAAAGGCTCAGTAGAGTAGAAAGCAGGGTGAGTTTTGATCAGCCCGGAAGGCACATTAGTATCAGAGTCTTCAAGATGGAGAAAGTGAGGCCCATATAAGGAAAGTGACTCACCCAAGATCACACTGCTCACTAGAAACCTAGCCCAAAAAATAAACAAAAATTCCTTATCTACTGACTTGCAATTAATGCCCTTTCTTTTTATTCCTTTTTGGTCTTTTGTGTTCTCATGTGTTTCATTTCATGGGAACATGAAAGCTGGTGATAAAGAATCATGCTTGGCTTCTCTGCAGGCTGAGTGACATGCTGTAGCGGGCCTTAAAAGACCAAAAACTATTTGTGATCTAGTGGACGTTATTGCAATGGTGGAATGCCATGATGGCATGGTATACACTGTGAGCAAGGAGACAGGAATTACAACTCTAGGTAGAATTTCAGTTAAAACACCTCCAGGGGAGTGGATGTGGCTCAAGTGGTTGAGTACCTGCTTCCCACATGGGAGGTCCCAGGTTCAGTTCCCAGTGCCTCCTAAAAACAAACAACAAGCAAACAAATGAAAAACCCGACTCAAGGGATCCAATGTGGCTCAATGGTTGAGTGTTGGCTTCCCACATATGAGGTCTGGGTTCGATCCCCAGTACCTAAAACAAAACAAAACAAAACAAAAACCTCTAAACCTTATCCTCTTCTTTCTCCCTGTGGCTATGTTCTTATTTAGGCCTTCACTTCTTTTACATGTACAACTTCAATAGACTGCCATCTCACTCAGTGTCCATCCATACAGAAAAGGAGAAACCACTTCAAGTATTTAAACAGGAGGAATTCACTAGAGGGACTTGGTTACACCAGTGTTGGAAGAACTAAAAACCCAAATAGCAAGTCCCTGCAGCAGGAAGCTCTTGCCTTCCTTAGATTACAGGGCAAAGGGGTGATGTGACTTTACTGGATACCAGGGCCCAGGATCCTAGAATCATCTGGAAGAAGGGGAGGGGGCAGAGAGAGAGAGAGAGAGTGGGAATACCCTGGTTTATTCCTGAAATCAGAGGAAAGGCAAGACTTGGTTTAACTCCTAACTTGTTTCATTACCTCCAGTTTCTCCTGTGCAGAGTCTGCCCATCACACCACTGTCTATGTGATATAACACAGAAATCCAGTGGTGTCATCCCCTTGCTTTAAACTCTTCTGTGACTCCTATTGCATTTTTGGGGAAATGACCTTCACCTCTAGCACAATAAATAAGGTTCATCTTCATCAGGGTGAATTTACAACAGAGCAAAACTGCTGAAGTTTGTATTCTGAGAAGGCAGATCTGGTGGGCTTCAGGGAGGAGATGCTGTGTTGGGGGCTGCATGAGGCTAAGTGATGATGAGGGATGAGAGTGGAGGCTATTCCAGCTGGAGGGAGATCATCAGGGGCAGAGAAGGTAGATGCTCCAACAAGGCTAGACCTGACCTTGAAACACAGTCTCCCTGGTTCCAAAGCCCATCAGGGAGACAATGGATGAGTGGGGTTTACAGAAGAGAATATCGTTTAGTCACACAATAAAAATGTATCAAGCCCCTCGTCCCCCACATTCCAGGCATGTGGCAGGTAGAAAGTGAAGACAGAGCTGGAAGTTCAACTGATGCAAAAGGACAAGGCCACTGAGCACCTTAGCTAGGAGCCTGGCCTTCCCTCAGGCAGGTGAGGTCAGCCCAGCTGTGGTGCAGGAGGCCCTCTCTCCCCTCCTGTGCAGCAGGGTCTGGAGCAGGAGGGAGCTGGAGGCAGAGACTTACTGAGGAGCTGGCTGCCACCTCTGCCCAGCCTAACGGGGCAGGGTCTGTGCAGGCCCTAAGCCACTGTGCGTCCACACTACCTGCCCGCCACCCCCCACCCCCAACTGTGCCTTGTACTCTTCTGACAATACTTTCATCTTCTCACACAAAGAATATGCCGTTGGGGAAGCCCTGGGGAGTTTGGCTGCAAAGTTTAATTTCTGTTGAAGGATCCTGAGTAGGCAGAGAGTATGGAAGGAGGGGGAGTGTGAGGAAGGACTGAAGCACCTGACATCTGTTTACTGGGAATTTACCTTCCACCAAGACTGGTAGGAGCACACTCTCATGCAGTGCTTGCAGGGGCCCTCCAAGGTGGGAGACGGTGAGGGGCTGAGTAGAAATTGGAACAGATCGGGGAAGTGCTCTGATCTCTAATATTTGCTGCATTCAACAAACAATTATCCTGTGACTCTGGGTGGTAGGCACTGGGCCAGCTGCAAGGACCCAGCACTGGACATGATGCTGTCCCTTTCCCCAAGGATTTTTCAGTCTTGTCTTGGAAACAGACAAATTGACAGGCCCTTAAACTCATTTTCCAGTGCATAACCCATTTGCATTTCTGCCTGATCACCTCCTGGGCCAAGGTGCTTTCACCTCTTGAGGAATGTACCAAATTTCCTTGACTCTACGACAAACATTTAATTTCCATTTCTTTTATGTGCTGAAAGTCCAGGTACATCTTACAACCGATACAGGAATTTAACATAGTCGGTGATCTTGTTTCCTTAAAAAAAAGAAATGTGTCATTCAATCAATGGTGTGGCTCAATAGTCTTAAACCCGAGTCAGCATGGATAGTGTTTATTTTTGAGATATTCCTACATCCCATTAAGAGTGTTTTGGGGGAAGGCAAAGGGGGATAAAATTTACATCCCCTCTCTCTGATGACACAGGGATGCATGACTTGTATAACCACAGCTTTGCCACCTGCTCACTTCAGAGATTGTACCATATGAGTCAATTAATGTCACTATGAAGGCCAAACAAGGAAAGCTGGTCCCTAAAGTTACTTAATATGAAAATGCAACTGCACCTTTATACTCTTGGAGGAAGGAGAGCGTGGGTCAGTTCATCCTTGAGTCTAACCAATGGCTCAGTCAAGATGGAAACGTGGATATGCGAGGGTCTCTGCCAATGCCTCTCTCAGCAATTGAGCAACGCAGGCCATCACAAAATGCCTGGGTTTTCATTTGTTAAGGCCCAATCACACCTGGAAACATTTGAACTTCTTCCTTTGTTGAACCAAAACTAAATTCTATGTAACTTACACAAGAAAGGAAGACAAATTCCCCAAACTTCCCAGAGTCTGAAGATTAAGAACAATATGTAGGTTTAAAAATGGATGAGGAATGCATTCCAATTCCCCTCTGAAGCGGTTCCAAATTGAGTGCAGCACAAGGAAATTTAAATGAGACGCACGTTGAAGGCGTTTGCAAGAGGTTTCCTGGGCAGCTGGATGCCTGTTTGGAGATGAGGCGGCTTCAGAAACACACGGGGACATCGGAAAACTGGTTCGCCAGAGCCAGGGGGGCAGGAGAGACAAGGGCTGAGTGGGTTCAGGAGGGCCTTCCTTCTCTCCTCTTCTAGACGGGACAAAAGAGGATGTGATTAACAACAACAAACTCCTCAGCTTCGGGGGTCTCCAGGGGGCATTTGCTCAGATGAGAGTTCAGGCTTGATTTTCAAGAATAAGGAGGTGCCAAGTGTTTGCAAAAGCTTCTAAAACAGCGTGATCTCTGGCCCTGAGGAGATTTATATTTTATTTATACAGAGTATTTTTAAAAGCCTGTTAGGGTAACAAAGAAGTGACTGAAAGGCTTCAACTGGTGACACGATGTTTTAGAGCCTGCATTTAAAGAAAATACGTGCATAATATTATAAAACCAAATGAGTTGAAGGATATGTAGCAGGGTTCAGTCATTCACTTAACACAAATTTAATTTTGCCCTGCTAGGCAGGCATGGGGAAGATGGATCTGAACACAAGACATTGCTATGGAAGAGAGTACTGTCTAGGGAAGGAAACTGACTAATAAATACAGAGTTTGACTTGGAGTGAGACATATTAGGATCAAGGAACCAAGGCATGGAGGAAGGAGGAGTAACTGCTTCCCTGCTGGAATCAATTTAAGGCTTTCCTGAGGAGGTGACTTGAGACTAGTCTGGAAAAAGATTATCCTCTTGATCTAGCATCTGTACTAATGTATTGTTTATCTATTGCTACATAATAAATCACCCTGAAATTTAGTGACATGAAACAAAATATACATTTACTATCTCACAGAGTTTCCGTGGCTCAGGGAGTGGGCACAGCTTTGCTGACTGGCTCTGGTTCAGAAACTCTCATGAAGCTACGTGGCATCTGAGGGCTTGAATGGGACTGGTGGATCTACTTCCATGGCAGCTCACTCACATGGCTGGTGAGTTGTTGGTGCCAGATGCTGGCGGAAGACCTCTGTTGGTTTCCATTTGGAACTCCGCACAGGTACTTCAGTGTCCCCACAACATGGCAGCTGGCTTTCCCCAGAGCAGATGGTCCAAGAAAATGCTAAGCAGAAACTCCTCAGAAGTCACTCTCTGGTAGCTCCACAATGTCCTGTTGACTCTACAGAATAACACTCTTCAGTGTGGGAGGGGGCTTCTCATGACCATGAACCCCAGCAGGCAAGAATCGCCATGCTGGCCAGCTCCACAGCTGCTGCCTAAGATGGTGGCAATTTGTTACTGTAATATTTGGTCTTTTGTGATTATATTTCAGTAAGGGAGTGGGAGAAATGGGGACAGTTTGTGTAGTGGTTAGTTCACTTTAGATTATTTAGAGTCACATTGTCCTTGGTTCAAAGCTCAGCCCCATGATTTATCAGCTGTCTGGCTCTTCTGATATGGTAAGAACTGGAAGAGCCACATTGGATGTGGTGATGGAAGCCACATGTTGAAACAGGCCCAGCCACCCCCTGCAGCCCTGGGCCGCCTTCTTTGGACTAAAAATGAGGAAGAAGTAAACTTCTACTCTATTTAAGCCTTTGAATTTTAGAGTCTCTGCGTTGTAAGACAGAAATGCTGGATATATTGCATATATAACTACTCTATAAGTATATACTCATATTTACAAATACATACAGTACTCTGTAAATATATAAATACTCTAAATATAATAGGGTACAATTAGGGTTCCCAATACATTACTTGGTGCAAAAAGTTTAACCTCTCAATCTAATTTTATTTTCCTCATCTATAAAATAGGGGTAAGAATACCGACATAATAAGGTCCTTATGAAGAAAAATGAAATAATGCATGAAAAGTGTTTGCTCAGTGTCTAGCCCAAAGTTCTCACACTCATCATTGTCATTTGTGTCTTGCTTTGAATTTATGGTCAGGGTTAACACGCTGGATGAAAACAGAAACATTAAGTGAATTCAGCAAATGTGTGTATCCATCCACCAAAAGCACTGCCCCAGGGAATTTAAAACAATTTGTCTGGGAGACCCCTTTAATGGGAACTTGTGGGATTTAAATAAACATGGCATTAGTTTCACAGAAAGATCACTCAGTAGACTGAGAGTCAAAAGACCCGGGTTCTTTGCCAAGAACTGGCACAAATGTCTTGTCCCCTCTAGTCCTCAGTTTCCAAATCTGGTGGTAAATGAAAGGAGTAAGGAAAAGAAAGAAGGGAAAGAAATTTAAGAAAGGAAAGGAAGAAAAAGGAAGAAATAAAAGGAGAGAGGAAGGATGGAGTGAAGGAGGGAAGGAAAGAGGGAAAAAAAAGACAAGATGGATATTTCTCAAATTCCCAGTGTCTCAGAAAGCAACCCCAACAGTTCTGCTACTACCTGCTTTACATATTGGGTCCTGTGTAGCATTTCGTTAAGGAGAATGGTTGGCTGCTTGAAAAGTTTACACGCCGCTGTACGAGATAATCTACAGGGCACCGCCTGGCTCTGTGAATCTTTCCTAACCTAGTTGCAGACTACTGTGCCTCCAGCAATAACTCCTGCATCAAATCAAAGAACACTCCTACTGCTCAACTTGTCTGGGCCCGGCTGTTTGTCCCAAGTGAAATGAACAAATTACACGAGGCCACTGAAGACTGACTTAGCCTGGCTGAATCTGTGCTACTCAGCCGTTCCGAGACATGCCATCTAGTGAGCAAATTGGGCAGTGAAGCATCCTCCAACTCGTCTGTGTTCCAAGATGGGCCAAGAAGCCTACTTCCAAATGCAATCTGCAATTTTTAAAATAGAATTAAAATGAGGAAAATGAATTAGAAAACTGAAATGTCATCTCCAGTCAATGCCCTAGGCCTAAACTGGCTGAAATGATCAAAACTGTCATTTTATTTTCTCCCCTCTTAAAGTTACTTCTTTTAATTTCATTTCTCTCCTGAAGTTTCTCTAGCCAACTCATCAAATTTTCCATCAAAATTATCCAAAGAATTAATTTGCATGCATTGGCTGAAAAAATGGGCCACAGCCAAGTGAAAAGTTAAAAAATGCCCCCACCGCTATTGGACTACAGATCAAATAGTGGGATGACTGGTATGATGTACAAAAATGTCCTGGGCATTTGGGATGAATCCTTGGCTTTCCTTCTGTGCCTCACACATGTAGCCTAAAGCAATTTTCAGTTCTATATTTTGGACCTTTTCCTTGGAGGATCAGGGCCTGATGCCAACATTTCTGTATCTACCACCCTCCTCTTCTTGTAGAATCTGGTTTATGAATGAACACCTAGGGTAGGTTTGGATGGGTCAGAAAGCCTCAGAGTTTCTAAATGACTAAAAAGAATGGCCCAAAAAGTCAAAAGTTGGTCCTGCCAATGTCATTTCAGTGATGACTGTAAACTCATGGTCTGATCATATATCCTTCCATTCATTCAAAAGATATTTATCATCAGACACAGTGCTTGGCACAGAAGAGAGAGGGATGAATACAAGATGGTCAGTGCCCAATGGAGTAAGAATAAGCTTCAACACATAGAGTCCTGGATCCATTTTCTAGTCATTTTTAAATATACATTCACTTTACCTTGAGCCAAGGACAAACTTCTCTAGGCCTCGGTTTCTCCATTGTAAAACAGAATTTATAAAGCTCACCTGAAGGATGGTTGTGAGGATACAATGAGATCATTAGCTTCCTTCTATCCTCTCTGGAACAGAAAGCAAGATGGACTGAAGTAAGGGGCCTGTTCCATGGTAGCTGCCCCTGAGGCTGAGACATTTCCCCACCCAAGGAAATGTCTCCTTAACATGATTCTTTGGGAATGCTCTGGAATCAGGGAACAGTTGAGAAAAATGTCTGGGAAAAGTGATGACCTGGTGTGCCAGTTTCATGTTACAGCATGGAACATAAACCCACTCTGTGCTTTTCTAGTCTATTTTAATGCCATAAGGAGCCACCCAAGACCTGGATGTGCAGACACCCAATAAATGTTTATAGAATTCATTAGAAATTGCTGTTATTTGTATAGCTGGCCTCTATATCAAATTTCATATGTATTAAGTGCTTCCATTCAGCCAGAAAACATTTATTTTGCATTGACTCCATGGCAGGCATTGGATAAGGGCTGTAGGAAATAGAGGCGAACGTCAGGATCCCTACCCTCCAAGGGCTCACGGTTTAGTGGGGTAAACATAACCATGAAAATGAAATCCTCTTCCAAGAGCTTAATACAACTTTATTAAGTGAGCAGAGATGGAAAAAGTTCTACCTGGAACAATCGAAAAAGCTTTCCAGGTAACATGCCCTTTGAAGACCTGGTGAGGGTTGGGGGGTATGGAATGGGAAAAAATCTTCCAGGCAGAGGGAACAAAGTATGTAAAGAAAGGGAGGGAAGAACTTGCCTGGCCCACTTGGGGAAGGACCACAGGATCAGAGGGCCTGGGACAAAAGAGATGGTTTGTGGGAGATGTAATGACAAAGCTGGCCGAGTCCTCGGTGAACGAAGGTCCTCAGGAGCCATGCTCAGTAGGATGTCCAGGCTACAGGTTCTTTTAACTGCTGCCAAGCAGAGAAGGGGGCATGTTCTCAATGGAGGTTTGGTTTGAATCAAGTTTCACATATGTGCTCTCCAAGCTAGTGGGTGACTGACTGAATTTAGCCAATGGTAGGAAAGTCCCTGTCAACTAATTTGCCCAAACCTGTATGAAATGTGTATATGTGTTTCAGCTGGGCTGGTCCTAGGAAAGATGCAAAACATAAATGTCTATGAGTTCCTGGAACATTTTCTCATGACATACAGAAAACTCTTCTGAAAACATGTTTTGAGAGAACCTGAACATGGGACCCAGGGTCTGAATCTCTCAGTCAAAGAGGCGAGAAGCATGGGAAACTTGGGGGCATTTAGCCCCAGCTCTACCTCTCCCCAACCAGGTATGCCACAGGCCCAGTACTGGATGGAGAGGTCTCCATTTGTGGCCCTCACATGGACATCTCAACCCCCAGCAGCAGGCAGACCTGTTTCCTGGACCCTGTCCGTTTCTCACCATGTTAGGAAATTCATCTTGAGAAAGCACATTCCTTCTGAGTTCACCCCACGATTAGCATTTCATACAAAGAAAACCCGGGACTGGATTTTCTTCTTCTGCCTCTGCCCAACTCAACTCCAGTTGTTTTTCATTTATTTCTATGTGTACTTTGGAATTGGAGCCTACCATTTCCAGTTAACTCCCACCACCCGGGATATGTTATTTTTGAGGGGGGCAGGGACACTGCCCCTTTCCCTGTTCCCACCTCTTTCTCCACATTGTAAAAACAGATTGTTAAAGGGGTAGCCTGTGTCTGCAGAGAGAAAGAGAGAGAGAGAGAGAAAGAGCCCCTTCCCGAATGGGCCTTTTTTTTTGGAGCAAAGGGCTTGGGGGAGAGTGAGGCAGCATGAAGTTTCTCTGAAGCAATCTCCTCTGTTTGGATCACTTTGGGGGGTGAATCTAATCAAGATGGGATGTATGAGTTCAAAACAGCTGGAAAGCATTACAGGTCAAAAGTTTAAATCAAGTTAAGAACCATCAGAATGTGCAAGTCCCTTTGTTTCCAATCTGTGTTTCTTCCTCTAATCTGCACAGTGTTCCTTGTGGGATAAAATGTCTTGGTCAGACCTGGTGTTGACACATGGGTCCATGAAGAAGCTACATTTGTGAAGCCAGGCCTGGAGAAGCTGGTAGGAGGGGAATTTTATTTCCTGGAAAAATTAAGAAGGGTCTAGTCCCAAGGGAAAATATAAAGGGACATGTAGAGTCAGAGAACACCAAAGCTGAAAAGATTGTTGCAAATCATTCAAACCCCTTCATTACAAATGTGGACCATAGGCCCAGAGAGGTTAATGTCCCGCTCAGAGTCACACAGAATGTAATGGTGAACCCACTAGAAAGGTGAACATATTTAGATCTTGCCACATCCCTGCTCAAAACCCAATGGCTTGTGCTGTCGTTGGGATGAATTCCCTGCTTCCTCTAGCCCATCAGGCCCTGGGTGATTGGCTCGTGCCCACTGTTTGGTTTGCCAGAGCCATACCCCACCGTTCCCACGGCTCTCCTGGCACCCTGTCCTCTTCTTTGTTCTGTAAATTCATGAAGTCCTTTGGTACTTCTGAGTTTGGGGTTTGCTATTCCGCCTGCCTGGAAGGCATATTTTCTCCCCTTGTTCTTATCTCAACTGGTAGGTGAACTACCACTTCCTCAGCAGGGCCTCCCTGACACACCCATCCAGAGGGGTTGCTCTGTCTCCCTTTCTCTCATTGGCAAGGTATGTTCTTCCTGGCACCGGGTCTCTATCCTCTCCGCTTATTACTTATTTACTATCTCTCCCTCCTAGTAGAGTGTAAGTACCTGAGGGTAGAAATCTTTTCTGCCTGGCTAACTGTTAGATGTCTGGTATTCAACACATGGTAGTTGTTCAGTATATATTTGATAAATAGATGAATCAATCAATCAGACAATCAATGAATTCACAGATAGTCTCTTACTATGTATGTCCTTAGCGATTAAGCATATGGGCATGTGGTAGATAAAAGGGGGCCACAAATTGTTTGAGAGGGGTGAGCTATGTCCCTCCCCTTGAACCTGGGTAGATTTTGTGACAATTGGCCCACAGAAAAGGTCAGAAGTAGCCTGTGCCAGTTTCTAAGCCTAGGCCTTAAGACACTGGGCAGCTTCCGCTTGGGCCTCATGGAACTCTCTTTGGGAGGCCTGAGCTGCCGGTGTAAGATGTCTGACCACCCTCAGATGACCACCTTGCTGGAGAGGCCATGTGAAGGTGCTCCCAGCTAAGCCCAGCCTCTCAGCCATCCCCACCGAGCCACTCTAGACACGCACGAGGACATTTTTGGATACCACCTCCCAGCTGAATACCACTGTACGACCTCAGCCAGTGCCATGAGGAGTAGAAGAATTGCCCGGTTGAGCCCTGCCTGAAATCCTGACGTACAAAATGTAATAAAATGGGTTTGGCTTTAAGCTACTCAGTGTGGGGGTGATTTGTTATATAATGATAGATAACTACAATGGGGTTCTGTAACCAAATGGTTTGGGTTCAAATCCTAACTCTACCATTTCGTGACTACCTGGCTGGACTTTTGCATGCTGATTTATTTTCCTTAAGCATCAATAGTGGGATCCTCTGCTAAGTGGGATTCTTTACTCAAAATGTTGTTTGGATACTAAATGATATGCATCTCAATTACTTGGTACAGTACTTAACTGAATGACACCAAATGATCTATAGATCTTAGCTACTATTGTTTGTACAGTTTGACATAAGCTTCCAACTAAGTAGTGCTCCTCTTTCCTGTGAGCCAGGAGAAGAAAGGATCGCAAGCATTCAATGTACATCACTCATTTGCCCTAAATTCATCCATGCACCCCTTCCCCACAGGAAAAGATCGAAACTCACTGGGGTATTTTCATATGCCACAAGCCTATGGAAATCTCTTGCACCTGCTAATGTCCCAAGCATCAACTCCTGCCACTCTGCCCCTCACATCCTACTCTTAGCCATGCACGTGGACCCATACTCACACAATCTCCCAGGGACAACAAGAAGCAAATGGATAAACATTTCCATTATGACTATTTCTGAGTAGTGAGATTATGCGTGATATTTGCGTCCTTTGTGATTTTTTTGTTGTTTTTTGTTTGTTCTTTGGGTTTCTTTTTTTTTAATTGTGGTTATTTTATAATTTTCTAAACCTTCTACAGAAAACACACTTTATTTTCATAATAAAATGCAGTAAAGAGTACATAAAACAGGAAGTGACAAATTCTCCTTGAAGACTAAGACACAGTTTTATTTTACTTTTTGTCTTCCTCAGAGGGTCCACCTGCAGGGCTCTCTTACTGTGGAATGGATGAGTGAATGAAGGAGTTAAAAGTGTTGCCAAGCTCATTGTGCATAGGTAGGCATGGAAACCTCAGTTTATATTTGTAAATGAAAATTTAAAAATTTAAAAGTCCTGCTTTGCTTTTTTTAAAAGGATACTCATGGTGAAGCTTCCCAAAACTGAAGAAATCCTTTTGCAAAGTGAATAATCATTCTGTAACATTTTTTTTTTAAGGCCAGAATGCCAAAATTTCTTAAAGTGAGTTTCTCTTTCTGCATCCTTGTTTATAAACTATTGACGGGCTCTTAAACATTCATTTAGCAATGAGAAAGTTCTGAGACAGCATGCTATATTCTGGTTAGAAGAATTCAGTTCCACTGAATATATATTTTTGTAGGGAGATGAGGTGTCTGGGAACACTAAACTGTGGAGTTCTGATTGGTAGCCACAATCCTTTTCTTCTTTTGGGGCAGCAAGTGAGCTGACTCTTTACATGGCCACAGCCTCCTGGGGCCCTGCCCAGCTCTGCGGATAATCACCCATTTTCCCAGAAATCCTGCTCCGCCTCTGCATTCCTTTCAGCTGCCTAGCTTGCTGCACTCAAAGGCCTTACATCTCTGATTCTTTCACAAATTTTCTAAATAGGTTACTAGTTCATGTGCTGGATTTTTGTGCTCTCGTCAATTCACCAGCTCAGTGTAACCCAAATCAGTCCAGCCTGTGTGAAATGAATTCAATGAACGTGGAAATTGCCTCCAAGCCCTTCCTGCCTCTAAGGCAGTACACAGGCTGCCCCAGAGCTCCTGTTTGGAATTCCTTTTGCATTAGCAGCTGAAGGGAACCTCTTCTAACATGTAGCACTAGCACTAGCCCCTTCTAGCTTGTATAATCTCAGGAGATTTTTCAGCTCTTTAAATCAGCCCAACAGCCTTCTTTTTTTTGGTGATTTCTCATCACTTAGATCTATAAATATTAATGGCAAGCCTCATATTTTAAAACCCCTTTGAGCATATTAACTATTTAGCCACATAAATCAATCCTAAACTAATCTTAGGGGTTCATCATACTTTCACAAGTTCCAGAACTTTCCATTTTAGCTACCATTCTTCACTGTTTTCACCACCAAAATTATTTAATAACTTCCTACTCTACCAGGCCCTTCTTTAGCTGAAAGGGACAGAAAGGGACAGATGGAGAGAGGAAGGAAGGGAGGGACAGAGGGAGGAAGGGAGAGAGGGAGGAAGAGAGGGGAGGGGAAGGGGGGTAGGAAGGAAGAAAGTTAGCAAAGGAGGGAGGAAAGAGGGAGGAAGGGGACAGAGGAGAGGGAGGAAACATGTGTAAGAGGCATGGACTGAGCTTGGATTCTCTAATGAGCTCTAGGAGTCTTGAACAAGTCACTTGCCCTCTCTGGGGTTGGTTTGGTTTAGAGAGTAGCTCTAGACTCTTCTTGCTAGCACACTTTATCTTCCTGCAGTAAGATCCAGTTTGCTCTCTTAGTTACCAGCATATCTTCCCAAAAGGACCCCCATTTAGCACAGGAGAACAAGGGTTGCTTTGAATCTCTCTTCTCCGCACTCACCAGAGCAGGTCTAGGGGCCCCTGGATGACTGACGCAGGTGTGCTCTCCCTCCTTGTTTCAAGAGTCACTGGAGGATTACAGGCTTTCTGGAAGCTGTCTAATCAGTGTGCTTCTATTCAGCCCATACATGGGTCCATTAGCTCTCTGGGTGTACTTCCTGGTTATATAAAAACCTCCCAGCCACCCTAGGAGTACCTGGAGAAATACTAACGGCATTGGTGGCCTTGAGCCAGCCACCCCACGACAGTTTCAGGGGCAGTGGGAGGCAGATTAGCAGAGCTGCTGGGAGAGCAGAGTCCCACAGGCCTACTGGCTCCTCCAGGTACTTCACCTTCAACCAGGTGCCTTACCACCTGAGATGCATTTCCCTCACCTATGATTTAGAGATGCTACATGTGGTTGTTATCTAGCATGAAAGAGGCGATGCTACAACACGTACCACTCAGCGCCTGACTCATAGTGTTCAATAAATGTGAGATTTTATTATTACCATATTTCCTCCATTCTGAGATACCATTGATTGGAAGTCAAAGCATCAATTTAATAACTTCTCAGGGGGGGAAACAATGTACTAAACACATGTTCCCATTTTAAGACATCACAATTTTAACAATATTAAAAGGTAAAGAGAAATGTGTCCTAAAATCAATGAAATATGATCTTATTATTGTCACATTTGAGAGCTATTTTAAGTCACTTGTTTGTTTACTTGCTGGTTTTTTTCCCCTATTCTGTCTGGCTCTCTCAGGAGATATATGAGTCTCATGAGAGGAAAGAAATAGGTGTGTGTTTGCCACTATGCTCTCAGTGCCTAGCACAGGTGCTAAATGAATATTTCTTTGATAAAATGGTTTCATATCATCTTAAGATGTGGAGGCTATTGATTAAAACCCCACTAATATCACCACTGGTTCACTTAATGAAACTTCCCATTATGTCTTTCTAAATCCATTCATTTCAGCTCCTCGCCAGCTTTGGGAGAAAGGTTTGTTTGTTTGATCATGTATTGAGATTTGGAATTTTCCTTGAACACAAAAGGTATGAGGATAAAATGAGACAACAAATGTAGAGCATCTACCGTGAACCCTGATGGAAAGGAACTGAACGTAAAGCAAGGGTGGGGTGTTGGTCCTCAGCTTAAAATAAGTTGTCAGTTTGAATGTCCTTAGGTTCTCTAGATATGCTGTAGATATTAATAAATGTCTGTTCATAGAATTAACTAAAATTTCTTCCTTCAATTTACAAACCAGAAAAATAAATGTTAAGGAAATCTCCCAAGTACAAATGACTTTTAATTGAACTGGGTCAAAACAAGCATTCATAGATCAGCAAGAATTTATTGCAGACCTACTATGTGCCAGGCATGTGCCAGGTGCCAGAGGTAAGAAGAATGCTAGGACATGCCTAGAGGGTAGAGCAGATGAGGACTCCCATATTTACAGATAATGGCTCCAGGTAGAAAGAGAACTCAGAGCTATAGGGCCCCAAGTTGAGGAGCAGGAATAATTTCACAGAGTAGAGAGCATCAGTTTAATCAGACTAATTGGGAGGGAAGGGAGGATCATTGGTTTTGCATCATTCCAGTCCTTTCAGAAGATCCATATAACATGAACCAAATCCCAGGCAAGGCATCTGTCAGACTCCAAAGGATGCACTTGGGATATGTTGAAAATAAAATGGCTTTTTTGGGGGGAGGAAAACAAATTTTACTCCATTCAATTGCCTGGAGGCTAATTACATAAATAAAAATTGCTCTGCATTTATTACGAATCAGTAATTCTCAGATAATTAACATAAACAATAAACTGGGTCCACTTGCTCCAATAATGAGGACTTTGCTTGGCAAATGTGAAGAGCCTGTTGCAAGGTTCACTCTTCTAGGAGAATGAGGACGATTCATCAGAAGGCCAAAAAGTAGCCTCAGTATCATAAGAGAGGGACAAGAGGGACTGGGCAATGGAGAACGCCACAAGCCCAGTTCTCAGACCCAGCGCTCAAGGGTTATGGTAATAGATCAGGCGATGAGTGGCAGGGATGGACATCAGATACTGGGGAGGTGGAATGGATGGACCTTGGACGGCCATCGGCTGAGGAGGAAGAGGGTAAGGAAAAACACCCATGCCCTGCTAAATTGTTACAATTAAGAACTACGCTTCTCCCTTATGTTCATGTAAAGGGCTACACTGGAACCCTGGCATAGCCCCATGGAAATTTCCCCACACTCATGACACAATGGAATACTTTGCAACTATGAGAAGGAATTATCTCCAGTAGAATGCATCAGCATGGGTGAACTGCACAAACATAAATACTAAATTAAAGAAGCCAGGCCCCCTTCACCAAAGAAAAAAGCATATATATTGTATTTTTCCATTTATATTCAGTTCAAAAACTGGGAAAAGTAATCTATGCTGTTAGAAGTCATGGTATGACCCCTTGGTGGGAGTGGCTGGGCAGTGGTGACTCCAGGGAACCCAAGCCACCTCCAGGTGGAGTTCCGGATTTGAATTCTGGTTAGTTAGGTGTGTCACTATATAAATATCCATTCAGCTGTATCCTTATTATCTGTGCATACTTTTCATAAAATAGATTATGCTTAATTTAAAAATTATCCTTCTTTACAGTGCCTACTGTACAGTAAAGCAATTTCAATTACAACAGTGCCTTCTTAATTAAGTACTATTTTGGAGTGCCTGTCCCATGTCTAGAGATTGCTGGGTGCCGATGGCAACCTTGGGAGCTAGGTTGTAGACCCCCATCTTACAGATAAGGGAGTAGAAGCACAGAGATGTTAAATTACTTGCCCAAAGCCATCATCATTCTTCAGAAACAGAGCAGGACCAGAGTCCATGACCCCACAAGAGTGTTCCAAGAAATGTGGCTTTAATTATTCCTCTTTAGGCATTGGAGCTGCTACATTTATATGACCCTACTTCTCCAGAAGAAACCAGATCTGTTACCAAAGTACTTCCAAACATTTGGGTTATCAGATGGGCTATGTCTGAACTCAGCACTGTGCTTATTTCCTCAATCCCAGACCTCTCAGATACATACCTTCCTTATGAAATTTTCAATCAAACAAATGAATTCAACCCAGAAAAGCAAACACATTTTGAAGAGAACAGTCATCTTTTTTAATCAGTTTTTGAGTTGCCTATGTAAGCCAGCAGCCCAGAGGTACTATTTCTGAAAGCATTTTGTAATGGAAGATTTTACCTGAGTGCCATTTAGTATTACCATTATTATCCTTGTTATTAATAATAGTGATTTATAGACCAGTTTGAGGAGGCACCGCTATTTAGAGACTACAAACACAAGCCTGATTTGATACTTAAGCCAGCAAATATAATAGGTAGAAGAGAAGGCAAGGGGAGAAATTAAAATGGACGGCTCTATCTTGGGCAGACATCTACCTTCAGGGACCAAGATGCAGGTAATATGAAGGAAAGATTTAGCAAAACTGGAACCCAAGGACAAACATTTCCTCCACTATTTCACTGTAAGAGATGAGTCTGCTGGAACTCACTGAGCCTAGCCAGGGGCTATGGCATCTTGATGTATTATCTTCTAACAAATAGATATGCCAGAAGAGTTTTCCTAACAGTTTTACAAACAAGCTCGCACGGGACCTTGGTAAGGCTGCCATGACTAGGCTTCCTTCTACACCTCCCCCCATGTGGTGCTGGTCAAGGTGCTGAGGCCTCCAGGAGCACAGGCCCCTGTGAGAGCCTCCCAAAGACCACCCTGGCCACTCAACCACACAAAGGTGCTAAGAGCTGAGACGTGACCTGAGGAGTCATCTCGTCCAGCACGTCACAGACACCACTGACTGTCATGGGTTGAACTATGTCCCAATAAAAGATATGTTGAAGTCCTAATCTCCAGGACTTCAGGATGTGGCCTTCTTTGAAAATAGGGTTATTTCAGGTGGAGTTAGTTAGGTTAAAATGAGGTCCATGGGAAGTGGATGTGGCTCAACCACTTGGGTGCCTGCGTACCACATGGGAGGTCCTGGGTTCAGGTCTTGGTGCCTCATAAAAGAAGATGAGCAGTTGCTGCCTCCCACCACAACAGAGCTAGATGCCACCACAACAGAGCTAGACTCTACCCCTGCTGCAACAAGCAAAGGCCACAAGCCAGCAAACGCCTCAGTCCATGGGGAGTGGATGTGGCTCAGGCCATTGGGCACTCACCTCTCATGTGGGAGGTCCCAGGTTCGGTTCCCGGTGCCTCCTGGAGAAGGCAAGCAAACAATGAGCATTAGACAAGAGAACCATCTGGGGGAAGTGCGGATAAATAGAGAAAAATAAAAATAAATAAAATAAATCTTTAAAAAAAAAAAAAATGAGGTCCTACCAAAGTACGGTGGGCCCTTAATCCAAGATGGCAGGTGTTTACAGGTGTCCATAGAAGAAGGGGAGAAAAGACACAGACAGATAAAGGAAGGCGGCAGAGATTGAATTATTAGCCACAAGCCACGGGGCACCAAGATTTACCAAAGGCTCCACCAGAAGTCAGGAGAGAGACATGGAACAAGTTCTTCCCTGCAGACTTCAGAGGGAACCTGGCCCTTCCAATACCTTGATTTCAGACTTCTACCCACCAGAAACATGGGACAATAAGTTTCCATTGTCGGAAGCCACCCAGGTTGTGATACTTTGTTACAGCAGCCCCAGAAAACTAAGACACTGAGTAATAAAGTCATTCGGGAAACTTACTATTTATCCAAATTCCTAGGCATGGGTGGGGCCCAGGATCTTATATTTAAAAAATAAAACTTCCCAAGGAAATAATCCTAGAAGTAAAAGGAGAACTTGGGTCTTCAGAATGATAGACTAGCTTGGAAAGCCACAGAAGATAAATAAACCAAAGACTTTCCCCAAATATCCTGAAGTTCAAAATAGCAAAGATGAAAAGAAAATCCTAAAAGCTTAGGGAGAGGAAGAATGTTCGTACAGATTCACATCAGTTCAGGTTTCAAAGTGGATTTCAATTACACACCCAGCCCGCATACCTATAAATACACTAATGTTTCTTCAAATATTTTCTGCAAAACAACAATGTAGATGAAAATATGCTTCAGCCAAATGGAAAAGAAATCCAAGAAAAGTAGGAAAGGACACCAGGAAAAAAGACAACCAAACCCAGGTAGACAATAAAATGAAATTCCAAGATGACAACTGTGCAGCAAAAAGCAATCAGACCAAATGGGAACAGGGAATGACAGAAATAATCTCTTCAAAGAGAAAGTAGACTCTGACATTCAAATTACATGGTTTAAAAAAAAAAAAAAGCTGTAAATTCTTAATGGGAAAATTAAGGCATAGATTGTCTCTACAATAAGAAAAATAATAATAATAACCCCATGGATAAACAAAAGCATTCACATTAATTGCACAGGAAAAATATGAAAACCTAAAATATGACATGTCTTTGAGGAATTAATTGGGTTTAAGTAAATAAAAAAAGAAGAAGAAGAAAAATTTTCTTTTTTTAAATGTTTTACCCATATTCCTTTGAGTTTAGATACATAGACTGCTTTCCCTTCTCCAGGAGTCCAGTAGGACCACAAGACACTGCCATGGGTAGTGTGGACCCTGGGAGGCTGCAGAGCAGACTGACTCTGAGCAAGAGTTCCAAGGTCATGAGCCAGGCTGACACTCTGTTCTGCCACTTGCAGCTCTGTACCTTGGACCCAATGCATCAGTTCTCTCATCTGTGAAATGTCATCTACCTCCTAGAACTGTTATGGAGATTGTGTGAATTAATATACGTAAAGCATTTAGAATGGTAACTGGCTTATAACAAGCACTTCAAATATTAGGTGTTATCACTATTATTATTCCAATATTAAAATATACCAGCAATGTTTGATTTTTTAATTTGAAGGCTCTTATTAAAATTAGCCTATAAACAAAACATAGAAGACTAACTAAGAATTAATGAACACAAAATAAATATAAAAATTGAGAAGGAAAAATATAATGGTATAGGTGATAAGACAGCAGATGTAGGAAAGGGAGAGGAGAGAGGCTGCAAGTTGTTCTTCATATTACTAAGATGGAAGTCACTAGATAGTGTAAAACGTAAATATATTAAACAATAGAAATGTAAAATAATTTAAACATTTAAAATAAAGAAATAAGCACTGCACGTGATATATGCAAATAGCAGAAAGTAAGTGGTGGAGAAGGAGGGTGGGGGGGCGGTGGAGTAATGGCTGCTGACTTCTGGAGAGTGCTTGCTACGTGCCAGCTCTGTTCTGAGAGCGCTACCTATCTCATTTACTCCTCTACCAGCCCGAAAAGTTAAATACTATTAATCATCATGACCGTTTTGAGGCACAGAGAGATTAAGCATCTACACTAGGTGACATGACTAGTAAAGCAAGCTGACTCTTGGCCAGTACCCTGTGCAGCCTCTAACAGTGCTCATCTTCCATAGTGGGGAGTGTCTAACAGTGGTTTAAATGTACAATTGAGTGGTAAGAGGGCAAATGCCAGAGGGAAGTTAGTAACTACCTAAAAACTTGAAAGCAGAAATGGCCAAAAGCAGTAACCTCTGGGTAATGGGACTGGGAATGGGGCGGAGTGGAAGGAAGGAGAATTTGACCTGACACTTCAGTTTCCTGTACCTTTTGCTTTTGAAAAACTATCACGTGTTAACGCTTTGTGGTGGGCAGCCCCTAAGGTGTTTATGCCACGGTGTCATCCAGAGCAGGGACCTTGACTTGCTTCTAACCAACAGAAAATGGCAAAGGTGATAGGGTGTCACTGCTATGATCACATTGCACAAGAGTGTTACACCTGCCTTGCTAGGACCCTCTCTGTTGCTGGCTTGGATGAAGCTGGTCATCATGCTGGGGAGACCCACAAGGCAAGGAAATGAGGGTTGCCCTGGCTCACAGCAAGCCAGAAACTGGGGCCCTCAGCCTAGGAGCCTGCAAGGCACTGAATTCTGCCAACAACCACACGAGCTTGGAAACACATCATCCCCCAGTCCAGCCTCGGATAAAACCGCAGCCCAGTCCAAGACCTTGGTGATAGCCTGGTGAGACCCTGAAGCAGAGACCTCAGTTAAGCCATGCACAACCCCCTCACCCACAGAGACTGTGACATAATAAATGCATGTTGTTTTAAGCCATTAAATTTGTGATAATATTTCATGCACCAATAGATAATGAATATGCTCTTATAATTAAAAATAGTAATAATAATGATACTTTGAATTTTTTTCAATTAGCCCTGGTTTTCTATGATTAAAAATACATTTAAGAATGCAAATGATTCTGATGATCAGGCTTTAGAGCAATTTCCTTATTAAATAAATAAGGGAGCCAAGGCAGAGACAGGCTGAGTGCCATGGATGGTCACACTGGGCATTAAGTAAGAGATATATTTCATTGAAATGCACACATCTCCACAGACCCTCCACTTTCCATCTCATTATTACCTTCAGAATGACCGCTGGAATCAAAAACCAAAAAAAGTAGCAAAGAGCAAGATAACTGCTCAAACCGAAGGCAAAGATTTACAGTTGTATCTCAGATTATATCCATGGCAAGCACCGTTCCCAATGTTTCCCTCAGTTCCTGGGAGGGTAGATATGTTAAGCAGACACTTATTAGACAATTTTTTGACAGCTGTTGCCTTTGCAATTACTGCAGTGTAATTTTTTCTTCTGAATAGCTCCAGATTTGTTTTGTCTGAGCTGAGGTGGAAAATTGAGAAATAGCGGATTCAACAATAATTGACTTTATTAGGAATATGAATGCATTACAGACGCCGTATATTAAAAACTCATTGCTTTTATATTGGCCTCACACACTGTACACTACTTTTATGGTTCCCTAGTCACCAGTGTTGCCCCTACTTTACTGTTCCCATCAGCTTTATGTTCCTCATTCCCTGTCACATAGAAGAAATAAATGGTTAAAAACCTAAGTGCTCATCAGACACAAGCCAGAGTTCATAAATGAAAGTGGGCAGCTTTGGGTGATTTAAGATATTGCTGTGAGCTGGTGTTGCCAAAAAAAGATGCACTTATTGAACCATAAACAAAAGCAATTAAGAGGAGATGTTGATTACTGTGATGGAAAGCTCCCAACTAGGATAGAGAAGCAAGGGCCACAGAGGGGGTCTTATTTGCATAAGCATCCCTGGAATCCCAGATATGGGGGGCGGGGGGGAGGGGGAGCCAGCAGGAATCTGTTTTGCCAAAGGATCCCAATGCCTCCTGGAAAAAATCCTGAGGGACCCCTGGAACATCCTGCACAGGGAATGGCAATTCCCAGGCCAAGAGAGAAGACAAGGGTGAACTCCTTATTGGCACAAGCCAGGAAGGAAGATGGAAGGAAGATACACGGCCCCTCCTAGGACTGTAAGCCATAGTCTGAGTGTAGGTCTATTGAATTCTACCAATAAGCACCGTCCAACCCAATGTGGAAGGACTCCGTGGAGAAGGCTGGGAGCCCAGAGGAAGAGAGGAAGAGATGCCCTGGAGCTAGCAGTAATGGCTGGACCCTCTGACTCCAAGAGCTGAGATGGAAGGCTGGATTGACATCTGGCAGAGCACCTGCTGATACCCGGCAGCAGAAGTGGCAAGAACCTTGGAAGCAAGAAAGTATCTAAGTTGCCACAAAGGAAGGAAGGATGCAGGAATGGTTAGAAACTGCCACCTAGTCTTGGGAAACAAGACTAGGTGGCAGATCTGGTCCACCAGCAATCTCCAGGCAGCCAGCCCAGGAAACCCTTGGCACTCGGTCATCCCCACAGCTGGAGGAGCCTGGACCAGGAAGGCCCACAGTAGCCAACTTTGAACATTCTAGTTTTGTTATCATCCCTTTTTGGAATGCAAAGACCACCCCAACTATGGACGATTGGGCCTAGGATTTCCCAGGACCAAGGCACATGGTAGGTGTTCAACAGTTATTGAAGAAAAGAAAAGCAAACAATAAATGAAAGGGGGAACAGGTGGAATAAATGAGACATTGAGACTGAAGTGAAAACCAAGATTGACATTTAGAGCCGCCTTGAAGAATCAGAGTGAGAAGATGGTGCAGCCTGGGACACATTTTAAGCAATGAGCAGAAGCAAGACAGGCAGGAGAAGAAAAATGAGTGTCCAGCCAGACAGATGATGTTGGGTCAACTCCATCCTTCCCCTTTTGTCTGGAGGAAGTCTGCAGGGACATGTTTCAGCATGCCGATCAGCTGGAGGGAGCTGTGACTGGCATCTGTGAGCCCAGCACCTGTGGGATGACTGACATCCAGGGAGACGGGTCCAAATGTCACCGGCCGAAGGCCAGTGCACCTCGCAACCTAGCTGGGCCCACTTAGACAGGTGGGGTGGATATGACGCTGATGCAGTCACCCAGATAAGCCCTCCAGACTAGTGACAGTTCACCCAACCAGGAGCATACCCGGCTTTATCTAGATGTGGCATATAACAGTGTAGGGACACAGGGAAAGGAAACTAATGTGTAGAGAGCACCTGCCTTGTACAACGCTATCTGCTAGGGGCTGAACACCTTCATCTTGTATAATAGCACCAACACAAAGTAGTGGTTATTAGCCCTATTTTACAGATAAAGAGCCTGGGGCTTAGATCAAGTAGGGGGCTTTTAAAAATTCATTCAAGGGATAAGAGACAAAGACAGGATCAAACCTGGATTTCTTGAGCCATGGAATACTTGTTCTCTCCACTACTCTATACTTTTGAAATTGGCACCCAGAGATAAAGAGATATGCAAGGTAAGATATTTTCCAAGACAAAGAGGCAGAGGTGGAGGAATTATAAAAGTGTTTCAGAGAAAGTATTTCTTTGACTATCGCTATTCTGCAGCTGAAAGAGAAATAATTCATGGGACAGATGGAGAATAAGAAGATGCAGGGACAGCTAGAGGAGAAAAGAAGTGTCATTCTGCTGTCGCCTTCTTGCTCTGACCAGAACTCCCAGGTTGAGAGGCAAAGGCCATAAAATGGACGCTGAAGGCTGTGCCATTGTTTATGGCAGGACTAGTGTCCCTGGACAGACTGGAAAGGGTCACTGGGAAGATAAAATATGTTATATACATCCAGGGCAGGGAAAGCTCCAATACTCTGTGCCAAGGAAGGCAAAGAAGGCAAGGGATCCAGTGGCCCAGGATTCACTCAGCAAATAGCCCCAGTTCCTGATTTGGGCTACCGAGTGGAGAATAGTATTAGCAATTAAGACTCAGTAGGAGCAAGGCAGAGTTATGAGCTGCAAATACGTTGCATTTGATGTGTCTGATGGGCATGCAGGAGGTGAGAGCAAGTTGGAGTTAAATATAAGACTCTCCTTTATAGAAGAAGACTTGAGAGGATTTCAAGATGTGGGAGTCATTGGAATGCAGGTAGGATTTGGAACCATAAGAGTAAAGGAAATGACTGGGAGAGGGTTAACAGAATGAGAGTGAGTTGAAGAAATAATCTTAGGGAGACTGATCTTGAAAGTTGCCCAGGGTAGTTTCCTGCACATCCCTGGATCATATTATCTTGCATTGTATTATAAACTTGACTGACTCCCTGGCTAGTAAGCTCCTAGGGATGAGGCCTGAGGCAGACTATGGCATTCCCATAACCCAGCATACTGTAAGTAATAAAAGAAATGAATTAACAAGGATAAAAGTACATTAAAATTTTTTTAAAATTAAAAAGTGGATCAAGAAATCAAGGTCAATGAAGTGTATATGAAAGAGGCAAACAGAGCTGCAAACTGAGAAGCAATGAAACTGGACTGGTCCACTGACTGATGGAGCGTTCTGACCAGGGCTGACAGCAGAGGAGCCCTGCCCAAGTCCTCTTCCCCCACCCCCACCAGCGGGCAGGATGGACACACCACGAGCTCCCTGGCACACACATTTCTCCAAGAGAAGGGTCTGCAAGTAACAAGAAGAGCCATAAGTTTTGCCTGAAGAAATGCCATAAGGAGGGGGCCCAGCCCCAGAATGGCAGGGTATTAGAGAAACAGAGTCTGAGACTGTAGCTAAAAAGGGGAGCTCTGAAGATGAAGAGCAAGTGTTTGGTTTCCTTGGACTTTCTGGATGAGGAAATGCTTTAGAAAGAAATCTTCCTGGGTTGTAAATTCTCCCTCTTCCTTCTCAACCAGTCAGGCAAGATTGATGGACCATGCTGGCTGACACAGAAGCAATTGGGAATATCATTATTTGCCTTGTATTTATCTGCATTTATGTTAATGGCTTTGTCTTGATCAGAGTGGCTACTAAACAAGGGGAATTATTTATTGCACTCAAAGTTTTCCTGTGAGAATTATGTGGGAGTCACAGAATAGCCAATGCACATAATGCATGGAAAACATTACCTTTTGAATTTTTTTTCTGCTTCTGATCTCAACAGCTCAGGTCTTCTGCATACTTGGGACCAAAACAACTCAATTTTTCATATTCTGCTCTGTCATCTGATTGATTTAATGTGTCTTCTGGTCAGACTTTGCAAAGAAAAAGAACACGCATACAATTCCTCTTTCCAGCGTGCTTTTTTTCTTGTTCTTTTTTTTTTTCAAAGGGCAATTTCATAAAATCACAAGGGTTGAGAGGGCTTTAGTGTGCATTTTTTTCTAACTCTTCACTGCACGATGAAACTGGATGTACATGGGAGAAAAAAAGGGGGAAGGAAAGCAGTAACTTTGTTTGCGTGCTTTCACAGGCTTTGTGCTCAGATGCTTCACTTGCATTATCCTATTTGATCTTCTTGAAGCTGTGTTATCCCTAGATTGAAGATGAGTAAACTGAGGCTTGGACAATTTAGGTCAGGGTTTGGCAAACTACTACCTATGTCTCAAATCAAGCCTGCCTCCTGTTTTGGTAAATAAAGTTTTCTTGGAACACAGCCTCACTCATTCATTGAGGTGTTGTTTATGTCTGCCTTTTTGCACCACGATGGGAGAGGTGAGCAGTTGCTGCAAAGACCTATGGCCCATAATGCCTAAAATAATTATTTTGCCCATCTCTGGTTTAGGCAAGTTGGCAAGGTCACAAGAGCATGTGGCTGGGCAAAATAAGACCTTGTTCCCTCTGACGCCACATCCTATTCTTTCTTACCTTGTTACTGCTCCACTGGGACACAATGTCTACCACTTGGAGGAAGAACCAGCAAGGCTTCCTGGAGCAATTTCAGGCAGCAGCGAAGATCTATGTGCTTGGAAGGCTTTTGGGAAACAACTATTTGGGTCCTTCCTTACTCTTCACCTACAGTGTACTTCCTTTTCTGTTTAGCAGAAAGGAAACCAGAAGGGGCATTAGTGTAAGTAGAACCTTACTTCCTTTAGCAGAGAAGTCTTGCTGAAGAGGTAGAATTTAATATGGTTTTCTTGTCACAGGTCATATAAGTTTCTCAAAAAGCCTCTGAGGGAAATGAGAAGAGACTAAAGAAAAAATGTGGAAGACAGTAAACCATTCAGGATGGCAAGGCTAAGGCAGACAAGCCAAGGTGACATTGTCAGGGGCAGCCATTTACTGGCATCTATTATATGGCATTGCATGGGGTGTACATAAAGTACTTCCAGTCTGCACAACAACCTTCAAAAAGATAAATAATTGAGTGAGATACGGAAAGAAAGGCCCAGAAATATAAAGGGACTTACTCAAGATCCCACATTTAGCAGGTGGCAGAAACAAAATTTGAATTCGGGTCTGCATTCATAACCCTCTCTTTCCCATGTGCCACTTCTTAAAAGGAATCAGCAGATAAAGAAGTCACTGTCAGAATTGGCCCCAAAGAGGGTATTTGTGTTTTCTCAGGGTTAACCTTTGTTAGTGATGAAGTGAACTTGAGTGGACTGAAGACAAACAGAAAGTAGATATTCATGGTCCTGATGGGAGTTAGAAGTCTGGAGAGAAGAGAAAAGGAGGGCTGTGGCAGACTGAGGGTGTGAGGAAGGAGGGCGGGAGGTGAACTGAAGAGAGAGAGAAAAAATTTGAGTGGAGGGTCCCCAGATTGAAAGACCTCCTGGTATCAATCAGAGCTGGGAGGAGATGTCAGAGACACCAAATGAGAAAGAAATGTGTCAGAAGCAAATAGGAAAGGGAAAGAAAAGTCCATCTACAAGGATTCAGAGGAGTGATACATTGACCCTGGGGGATCTGATTTAAGATGAGATTTTTACACAGAGGGTCTGATTAATGAGAGAACTATAGGACCTCAGCCAAAGAGGGGCACTATGGATCACCAGGTCTGAGCGTCCATCTGATCCCAATGCCCTCTCCAATACCTACCACTGGGAATGCCCAGACCAAGCTGTTCACCTCTGGTAACAGGACCAGATCCTACAGCATGAGGCAGCTTAAGCGACACAGGTCATTTTCCTATGACTTATACCAGTTGATCCTAATTTTGCACCCAGAAGAAATTTGGGACAAACCTCGACTCTTCCACATACAATTTCTTAAATGTACAGGGATGGCTAGCTGATACCCTTAAAACCATCCTCTCCAACTTAAATGTAAAACTCACCATTTATAGATGCCTTCTGAGTGGGATTACAATCATTATTATTATCATTATGTTACCATTATCATTGTAATTATCTCATTGTCCTCGGAGGTTTTCACATCATTTAATACCCCCATTTTGGAGGAGAGAAAACTGAGGCTCAGAGAACTTGAATGAGATCTCCATGGAAACAATACAAGGGACAGATTTCCAACACAGGTCTTTCTTTGACTGAATCCCATTCAGTTACTGACATAAGGATTTTGATCAACATTTTGGTAACTGGCTAAAAAACTGGAGTGAAAAAAAAGCAGAAAATAGTAAGTGGCATATTTTTGTTTTTTCACTATATCAACATGGAAGAGTAAAGGTAAGTTATAAGTGAGTTGAATCAGAGCTATATAAGGAAGACAATTGTCCAGGTGAAGAATATCTTCTCATAAAACACCTTCTTATGTTTCTGATGTTTAAAATAAGAATCAATGGTGCATGTTTTTGTAAATTCTGGTGAGAAATTCATCTAGTTTCCTAGGAATAGTCGATAGAATCCTATTTCCTTACATTCTTCAAACAGTGGGAATATATATTTGGTGATTTGATCAAGTTCTTCTCTTTGCCATTTTAAAATCAATAATATCTTTGAAATGTATCTTCATGATAATCTCCTCCAATAAAAAGTGTCAGAAGAGGCAGTTTCATGGTCTGTAACTTTATGGACAATGAGGTCAATCAAGGCAGATACGTTTTCATAAATGGCTATGAATTCTCAAGTCTCCGAGGCCGACAGACAGAAATCAACTGTAAAAATTTGGTTTTAAATGGCACCATAAAGGCCAATGCCAGTTACAATGTCCAACTCTTCTTCTTTCAATTCTTATGCCCAACACCATTTCAAATTAGGAACTGGTCTTCTGTGAGTGCCTTAATGAAGCTGTAACTCCTGGGATCTCTTTGGTCTAGAATAACTTCCATATATTACAGATAAAATCATCCACGTGAGCTGAAAGTTTGACTTCCAAAGGCCTGGGGCGCCCACAGTCTGATGCACACACACCCTTTTTGAATATTTTAAAGACAACAGGACTTGACACTTCAAAAATAACAGGTTCTGCTTTGCATGAAAATATAATATGTTTCCATCTTAATGATGTAAAAGAATAGCTTGTTATCATGGTGCAGCTGAAGAAAAAACAAATTACACATGCAAATGTTTTTGGCTAATTAATTCAATTCTGAAGATAAAATTGGGACAGTACAGAATTTCAAGCAGATTCCTAATAAGATCTGGAATCCAGCAATTTTTAACTAAGGTACCAGGACATCTATTTCCAGGGGATGAAGTTTCTTGCAGACTCCCATGTTGGTGTCTGATTCATTCTAGATTTGCAAAGAGTCTAATACCACTGATTCGCTTTTTGTAAAAAAAAACAAAAAAAAAAAACCAGAGTCAAAAATTTGAATAAATAGGTGGAAATTCTAGTTACCTTGAACAAGTTAAAATATCATCCAGGAGGCTGGAGTTCATCCATAACAGTGATATCAAGACGACATTATAAAACCTACATCAGTTAGGCAACTGAACTGGTCTTTGAATCTGAAGGCCCAACTCCATTTTAGTGGGGTCATAGAGAACTGGATTTGAATACTGAGGCTGTAGCTATTTGCTACATGAGAGAAGGAAATATGGTTGAGGAGCAGGTGTGGCTCAGTGGTTGAGTGTGTGCTTCACATGTATGAGGCCCTGGGTTCAATCCCTGATACTTTCTAAAATATATATATTCATATAATCCCAGTACTCAATTTCTTCATCTGTAAAATGGAATCAAACACTTTCATCCTCAGGATGTTTGAACACGAGAATTAAAACCAAAAATACATTTGTGTTGGAGAAAAGAAGAAACTGTTCTTTACAAGCCAACCTGTCTTTTCTGTGTACTTGTTCCTCATAAACGAGGAATCACTTTGTTCTGTCCTGAGATGAAGCTCACTTGAAAATTACAAAATAGTTGAAGAAGGCTTTGGACTGCCTCAAGGCATAGATAGAGAAGGTGATTGAGCTTGTCTCATGCAGAGTTCAGGAATCAAGAAAAACTCTAGAGTATACAGTAATGAAACTAACTCAGTGTCTGGCAGTTGATGGGTGCTCAAGATGCATTTATTTCTTTCCCTTCTAGAGGCATTGTCTGTGTGCTATAATACCCCAATTTTCAAGAATAAATACCAAGAAGTCCCCTTCAGCACAGCAACAAAGAGAAAACCATGTTTACTCTGTACCTGATGGTGGGTGGGCCCTGGACAACCAAGTAGAAGTCTAGAAGGAAGAGAATTGTGGACAAAGGATGTAAAGTATGTGCCTCACTGTCTGCCACACCCTACCCTGTGTCCAAGAAATACGTCACCATCTTATTAGCTTTCCAGGGATCCAAAACTCCACACAGCTAAGGAATTGAAGTTGGCTTGAGAAATAAAACATTTCCCATTACCCAGGTATTCCAGGCAAAGGGGGACTTTGTTGACCCAGGGTCAACACTCTGAATGTCCCTGCCAGTGACAATTGGAAAATGCTGAGGGTCACTGGGCTGGGAGGCTTGCACCTGATAGACTTTTCCAGAGCACCGAAGCCAGAGGTTTCGCTGAGAATCAGGGGAGATAAGGACCATGTGAGCTGGTATCTCAGAAAGGAGCTGAGAGCAAGGCAAAGAGACAACAGAACCAGGTAATAGGTCAGGGTAAGGAAAAACCAACAAAGCATGGGCTGAAATAGGGGACTGAGCCCAGAAAGTGCCTAGCAGGGGCATTATGCCAGGACAGAACTTTGGAATTTCCTAAATTCCCCATGCCGTAAATGACTTGGACCAGGAAGGACGGAGAGGAAGATACCCAGAGTAGAAGTAGGGGAAGGTGTGGGTCACAAGCAAAACCAGCCATTACTGGGAGCTTGGCCAAGGGGTGAGGGCCCCAAGTGACTCATGGAATGGCTGTCACCCCAAAATAGTTTTTATCTTGAAGGAATGTCTTATATCATGATCCAATATCCAGGAAAATCCCAAGGACAGGAAAATGTCATATGTCCAAGTCAAGGCAGTAGAGGGCCACTTTGACATTTGTTGTTGTGAATGAACCACTAATCCCTCCCAGCCCTGCTGAATGAATCCAAAGTGAGAACAGAGTCTGTATTTTCTGCCTTCTAAAATATAGTACCAACATCAAGTATCTTCAATGTGCTTGAGGTCCTCCACTGACCTTTGACTTCTCTGATCATCAATTTTCTAATCTTTCAAATGGTGAGAATAATATTGGGATGGATTCAAAGCTTTTGAGAGAACTCTCAGTTGGAATGAGAAGTCATCATAAGCTCTGGTTAAGTCGCAGGAATTTTGGAGCTAAAATCTCTCTATTACTGCTCTTGTTGGTGTCCTCTGAAATTCAACTATGAAACAGCCCTGTCTTGAAGACGTGGGTGATCTGAATTCCCTCTTTATTAGTCCTTTGCCTCTGTCTGTCCCCAGTGGAGGAGCAGGGTTTATGCAGTCTTGTTTTATATCTGCCCTACACTGTTCAACCTGGGAAGAGACCCAAATGGCATGAGTGGCATCAGGAGTTCAGAACAGTCCAGGTACATGTGGAAATTTTTCAGGGCTCAGAGGTGATTGCTGTATACACCTGGAAGGTATGATTATTGAGTAAGAACTTTGAGGACACTATTTCATTTCCCATCCTCTCCGCAATCCACTTGTCAAGGTATATGGGTCTTTTTGGTAATGATAATAACAGCTAATATTTATTGTTTTCAACATGCCAGATGTGGTTAAATGTATTACATAAATTATGTCCTAATAAAAACCCTATAAGATGACTCCTATTGTTTATCTTCAATTTAAAGAGAAGGCAATTTAGGCATAAGGGGAGATAAAGTAACTTACTCAAGTTACCGGCTATAAAGTGGTTAAACCAGTACAGGAACATACCTTTAAGTTTCTGTGTGTACTGTGTTCTGAGTTACGGGAAGTGGGTAATCTGGGACGGGATTTTCAACGGAAGAGGGGAGTGTTGATTTCTATAAACATCTGTCACCAGGTTCTCTTTGATGCTGACCACATTGCTTCTCTCATAATGCAAGGTGGAGTCATGAATTAATAGAGCTATGCAACTCTATATGAGTCAGCCCTGTTCTTATCTTTTCTGCATGCCCCCAGGCCCCAAGGAGCGGTTAAAGGAGGTGGGAAAGCAGAAGACAAGAACACTGACCATTTTACTAAGCTTTGGTCCACGAAATTGTGCCCAGCTGGGGTGGAGCCTGGCTCTGGAGTGCCAAACTCCTGATCCCACTCCTTCTGATCTTCTAATGTTGTTGATTTGCAAATTCCAAAAGCCCCTCCACTCCCCCATCCTGCACGCCATCCTTGCTCTTTAATTCTTTTTTTTTTTTTTTTTTTTTTTCATCTTCTTATCACAAGTTTCTTGGTAATTTTCCGATTTCAAAGGAATTATTTGGAAGGATATCTGAGGACTGTATGTGTTCGTGTTTTACACCAAATGCTTTCAAAATGAGAATCCACCCAGTCGTATCTAATAAAAATATCCTTCCTGAGCTGGTACCAGGAGGTTTCATTAAAATAGCACTTGATAAGCAGAGCTGATTTGGCACCCAGGAAAAAAATCACAGGCATATCAGGTCCTTGGAATGCAAGAGCACTGCTGAACTGAGGTTCTTTTTAGGTGTCTTAGGACCATATTCTAAATATTGCCTCATCAGATACCAAAGAATGTACTATCCCAAACTGAATTGGACTGCCAATTTTAGGGAAGTATTAGGGATCTTTTCTCTACCCACTATGCCTGCAGCCAAGAAACCCAGAACGCAGGACCTGTCCTGTCCTTGACTGACAGCCTCTGTGAACTCTCTGAGGAGTGTTGAATAAGGGGGCCTGAAAAAGTAGTTCTTGATATTTTCATTAGTATATGTTCACCTACCTATTGAATATCGCCATGTACTGGGTGTTTTGCTATGCACTGGGGACTCTAAATTAAACAGGGAGATCCCCCACAAGGAGTTCACCATATAATGGAGATATTCCCAGCTGGGAGGATCATGGAATGCTGCCTTGAGGAAGTCACATCTGACTCCGGCTTTGACTGTGGGTGAGATAGGGGCATGAAGGATGGGAAAGGGTGTGCTGGGATGGGTAACTAGCATAAGCTAAGAGGATGCAAGACCAGGGCTGTGGGTGGGAAGAGACATGCAGGGTATACGAACAAAGTTCAGGCTGCCCTGAAAGATGTGTGGAGGACATGAGTGGCAACAGCGTTCAAAGTAATGGGCTTCCACCATCTGGGTGTGAATTTCCTTACAAACAAAGCATTTGTAATTTCCGATTCTTGCTCCATCATTTTGAGGCAATAGAAACTTTGGGGATTCTATAATTGGGGAAGACTGAGAGGCACGAGCTGAAACCCTGCTGAACAAAAACATCCCTAAATCCCTCTAGTTTTTGTCACTCTGGTCGAATGCCCATGGCTTCGCACAATGTGCTTCCCCTGCCTGACATACCTTTCTCCTTTCTCTTCCCTATGAGGTTTGGGGGACCCAGCTCAAATATGACCTTACTTGGCCACCTGGTGGCTCTGAGCTCCAGGTTCCTTCCTCTGCTTCCCCTCCCCAGCCCCCGCCCGGACTCAGCCCTTGTCACACTGTGCCGAGTTCACCTTCATATGTCACACAACAGCCAGAATGACAGACTCCTGAGTGCTCTGAATGCGCTGGGTTTTCCCAGCCTCCCCCATCACTTCCTCAGATGGGCCGGAAGCCGTTACAGAGTGAATGGAGTGAATGGCATGGGCCCTGAAGCCAGACTACCTGGGTTTGCGTGCTGGTTCTGCTGCTTTTTTTTTTTTTTTTTTTTTAACAAATCAATTTTATTTATACATATTAATAGAGCATACAATTCATCCAAAGTTTACATCAATTGTATTTGTTATAATCACATAGTCGTGCATTCACTTCAATCATTATTAAAGCATTTTCATTATTTCAGTAATAATAATAATAATAATAAAAACCAGACAAACAAAATTCTTCACCTCTCAATCTCTCTGTCTCCCCTGCTGTACATAGTTGCTATTTTTGGCTATTCTTGAACAGTTATTTATTTGTTTATTAAGCAGTTTTATTGAGATATATTCACACACCATATAATCTATCCAAAGTGTATAATCAATGGGTTTTTTTTTAACTGTTAAAAAGTCCTTTATTGTAAAATTGTAAAATAAATAGATAGAAATTATAAAGTTTAAAAGTGAGTACAAGGCCAGGTTAGATGTAATATAATCAATTATAAAAAATAGCATAGCAACAAACCTTTATAAATTGTAAATAATAATTCAAATATAATAGAAATTAATTATAACATAATTCTAATTTTATATTACAGCTCTAACTATTGGACATAATAATCTCTAAGAATGAAATAAATTATTGGTTTAGTTATTTGATTTCCATTTAGGCCATAATTCTTTCTAGAAAATCAAATTCCTATTTGGGAATTCTTCACATCTTATTGGAATGAATTACAGCAGATAATAATTTGCCAACTCATAATTTCATGAGGCAGAAAAACTCAAAATCTTGTTCAACAGTAGTCATGCTAAATCATTATTGATCCAGATAGATTATTTTAATTAAAGAGCATGGATAAGAAAGGGTTAAAGAAAAATGAAGTATCCAGAAATATATCTCTTCTCCAGCCCTCCTCAATTAAAAGCAAGTGTTTATTTTGAATGAAAAAAAAATTACAGAATACTGATCACATGAACAAATTGCCGGTTGCACTGAGTAATTATTGTTCACATACTATGATGTTGTTATTTTACATTTATCTGGTCTACTCCAGCTCTTTTTTGGTTACTGTTTGCATGGAATACCTTTTTCCAACCTTTCATTTTTAACCTGGTTGTGTCCTTCCATCTGAGGTGTGTCTCTTGTAGATAACATATAGGTAGCTCATATTTTTTCATCCATTCTATCAGTCTATGTCTTATGATTGGGGAGTTCAATCCATCAACATTCAGTGTTATTACTGTAAAGGCATTACTTACTTCATCCATTTTGTCCTTAGGCTCTCTGTTGTCAAATCATTCTATTGTCTGTCTTTCTATCCTTTAGTTTACCCTTCCTAATAATCTTCATTTCTAAACTCTTCTCCAATTCTCTCACCCTTGTTTTTTTTTCCTTTAAGGCTACAGCACCCACTTTAGTATCTATTGCAAATCTGGTCTTTTGGTAACACATTCTATCAGTTTTTGTTTGTCCATGAAGACTTTGAACTCACCCTCATTTTTGAAGGACAGCTTTGCCGGATACAGAATTCTTAGCTGGCAGTTTTTCTCTTTCAGTACCTCAAATACGTCATACCATTTTCTTCTTTCCTCCATGGTTTCTGATGAGAGGTCAGCACTTAATCTTATCGAGTTTCCCTAGCATGTGATGCTTTGCTTTTCTCTTGCTGCTTTCAGATATTTTATCTCTAATATTTGTCTTTATCTCTGATATTTGTCATTCTAAATAGTAGGTATCTCAGGGTAGGTCTATTCAGATTTATTCTGTTTGAGGTGTGTTGTCCTTCTTGGATATTGATATTTATGTCCTTCATAAGGGTTGGGGAGTTTTCAGCCATTATTTCCTCAAATATTCTTGCTGCCCCTTTTCCATTCTTCTCATCTTGGGACACCAAGAATGTGAAAGTTTGTGTGTTTTGCATTGTCATTCAGTTCCCTGAGACTCTGCTCCATTTTTTCCATTCTCTTCTCCTTCTGTTCTCCTGTCTTTTCCAGTTCAGATGTTCTGTCTTTGAAATCACTAATTCTGTCTTCAAGTAATTCAAATCTGTTCTTATGTGCATCTAATGTATTTTTAATCTCATCCATCGTATCTTTCATTTCCATAAGACCTGTTACTTTTCTTTGCAGTCTTTCAAATTGTTCTTTATACTCTCCAGTGTCTTCTTAATATTCTTTGTTTCTTTAGTCATATTTTCTTTAAATTCTTTGAAGTGCTTTTGGAGAGTTGTGTGATTACCACTGATTAATTGCCTTAAATCCTGTATCTCTCCAGGATATTTGGTTTGTTCTTTTGGCTGGGCCATCTCTTCCTGTTTCCTAGTATGACTTGTAATTTTTTGCTGATGGCTAGGCATCTGAATATGTTGGTGGATTTGCTCTGATAGCTAATTTCTCTCTCTTGCCTATTTTTTTCACAGCTCTTCTTTGATATTCGGTTCAACTTATTCTGTCTTTAAAACTGCCCAGCTTAAGTTTTTAAAATCGGGACTCACTAGTGGGGCACAGATATTCTCCCCAGGGTTTGGATACAGAGAGTGCTAAAACTTTTTGACCATGCAATTTCAAGATCGGCCAGCAGATGGCACCAGTGAGTGTACCGTTCCATGGAGGTGTTTCAGTCTCGGCTTTCCTGTGTTCCTGTGTTGAATCTCCAGAGCAGAGGTTCAAATCAGGCTCTGCTGACGGAATTCACTGAAGAACAGCACCCTAACCTCCCCTCCCTTTCCCCTTGAAACAGCTGACAGGGAGGAAGATGTCTCTTCCCTGCTCAGTTGGCTGCAGTGAGTCAGGGGTTTTACCCCAGCTTAGTATCTTGAGGGTGGGGGAGGGGAGCCCTTCCCGGAGGCCTCCAGGGCTTGGTAACTCACGTTTGCATTTCAGCTTCTCCATCTCTCTGTCCCTCACTGTCCTGGGAGTTGTGAAGCACTGTCCTGGTCTGCTGACTCCCAAAGCAGGTCCCTCAGACAGCTTTTGGCTCTTTCTTTGCTGTTTTTGTGAGAGCTTTGAGCCCTGCCTGTTAGTCTGACGCCATCTTCCCACAATCCTCCTCTGCCACTTTTTCAGCTGTGTGAAGCCGGGTGTTACCAACCTCTCTGTTCCTCTGATTTTCTCATCTGAAATGTGGGGGTAATAATAATAGCCACCTCATAAGTATTGTGAAGATTGACATAGATCCTAGGAGAAAACGGAGGCCCCAGAGGCTGTGGAGGAGACTCCATGAGTTGGTAGGTTAAGCCCCTATTGCTTGGCGCAGGATTGGGCTCTACACCTGGTTCGCTTATTTCACTGTGTTTATTCTTAAACTCAGCCATCTATGCCTAGCACAGGAGTACATTTCCCAGGATCTGTCCCATCTCCAGCATTTCCCAATCCCAGCTGTCACTGCATAGCTTCAGGCAGAGCAAAGCTTATCCTTTTGGAAAGGCCCTATCACCCCATCACACCAGGGTGGCCCGAGCCCCGCAGGAGCCTCCAAGCCTCTGCCAAGGACTCAGTAAGCAGATGTTCCAGGTTGTGCCTGAGATTTATAGCGCTCCGGAAATACCATCCTTCAAAACAGTTTACTCTTTTGTTTGTAGTACATGAGTGAGGACTTTGAAAAAGAAGAAGGAAAGAGAGAGAGAAAGAGAGGGAAGAAGGAAGAAGGGAGGGAGGGAGGGAGGAAAGGAGGAAAAACATGAAAGTCGCTGATCTGTTTTGTGCCAGAGCTGCCTGGCCGCAGCAAACACTTAACCAGTGCCTCCCATTGTCTGGGATCAATGCATGTTCCCCACACACAGGCTTTGTTCTACCTGGAGCAGAGGAACAGCCTCAAAGAACTCCTCCAGGCTGCCTGCCTCTCCTCCTGAACTTTGCGAGAACAAAGAGATTTACAAGGCAAGGATCCTGACTACAAGGTGCTAATGATCGGAATCACATGCCTGCCAGGCCTGGACAAGTGTTCCTAAATCAGAAGGCTTCCGGGGGAGGAGTGCTGCAGGAGGAGAGAGGCAGCTGGGAACTGAGAACCTGGAGCCTTCTGGATTTGCCTTATGGAATGCGGAGCAATGCCAGACAGAAGTTTGCCTCCCCAGGAGGGACGCCCGCCCACCAGGGGTTTGCTCCCTGGACCCTCAGCCCTCCAATGGTCAGGCAGGCTCCAGCTGGCCTGACCACACACTGGTGCAGCCCCTGGAAAGAGCTGTTTAGCCTCTGCTTGAGCTGAGAAAGCAAATGGGTTTGTTGAGGACTGAGGGCAGAGCGCAAATTCTGGGAGGAGGGAACTCTTTAGCACGAATCAGAATCACCTGGAAGTCTTGTTAAACTATAGCTTTCCGGGCCCCAGACTCAGAGTTTCGGGTTCTATAGGTCAGGGTAGGGCTGGAGAGCTGGCATTTCCAACAAGTTCCCTGGTGATGCTGGTTCATCCAGTGACCAGCCTTTGAAACACAATCAACGTACAGAACCTGCTAGGGTCTCCAAACTCAGCTTCTGGTTGCCTCTCACCAAGAATCCAGAGACGAGGAAAGCAATCCAGCCTAGTGAGCCATCGCCCAAGTTCCTCCTCAGCCCTCTCATGAGTGTTCCGGCACAGTCCAGGCATTTCTTGCTCTAATACTCTTTATAGAAAACCCACAGAAATACACTGGATAATGGTGTGAGGGGCAAAGTAACAGATTGTGGCAGAGCAGGGAAGAGAGGAGACCACAAAGTCAGACTCACTGCACCCTCCAAATTCACCTACTAGCTGAGTGACTGGGCAAGTCTGCTTAAAATCCCTTAGCCTCTGTTCCCTTTGTTGGGAAGATTCAATAATCTACTTGTATTTAACCTCAGCAAGCTCTGTGATGTTAGTTTGAAAAACCAACAAACCTGCACTTAATCAAAACTGTCTGCCCTTTCCATGGGCACAACTTTTGTCTTCCCACTTGAAGTCCCAGCAGCAAACAGATGCCTCATTGAGTGGAAACTCAGATGCCAAGACTCTACCTGTGCATTCCATGACCCACCCCACCCCCAGGAGCAGTGGCATATGGCACTGCTGTTGAATCCCACCATGCTCAGTTTTCTGGCACTTACACCCCAGCCTACACTGCCAGGGAAACTCCTTGTACATGGAAAAGACCCTGGCTGGGGCAAGAGTTCTGTGACTTGGGCAGAAGAGATGACAGGATTTCTGAAGGATTCTTGGAAGACAACCTCAGGAAGGGAATGTCATCTTAAGTTTGCAGAACACATAGATTCCCAAACATTCTCCATTTGAAACCGAAATAATCAGAGCACAAAACCTTGCTGACTTTGCTTCATCTGTGAACACCAAGAGCAGATGCTGGAGGACCACCTCCCCGGCGACTCTGCTCAGGGGAAGCATCGAAAGGGAGCATGCGTTCAGCAGCAGGCACTTTCTCTCCTTGGGTTAGTTGTCTGAACCTCTCTGGAAGAAAATGAAGACTTTCTGTGTAGTCTCAAAATAACCAAATCACTGGCCAGATACCTCCTAAGTCACAGAGCTAAAGCACCCATGGGAAGCAAGACAGATGGCTCCCGTAGGCTCCATGGTCCTGGGCAAGGAAGGAATGGCAGACTATGGCCATGACTGCTCAGAGAGTTGAAGGAGAGGCTCTCGTGTCAAGGCTGAAACTGGGAGGTCAATAGATGCCTGCAAACTCTGTGAGCCCAAACCGCAAAGGGTGATGGCACACACTTACTTAGCTTTAATGGATCCCAGCTTGCTCTGTCATGCCAGTAAAATAAATGGAATTTCCAAGAAGGTGTGTGGTCAAGTCAAGGTGTCTACAGCCAGCCTAGGTGGTTCGTCCCTTTGTGAATTTGCCAAAGTGCTGTTCCAGGCCCTCAGATTCGGGGTTTAGGACAAGGTGGTGTAAGCAGCATCTGGAAGGGGAGACTCAGGACCAGACTCCCCCATTTCAGCTCACAGAGGCTGGTGGACAAAGGGCTAATCCATTAATTTCCCTCCAGAAACACAATAATCACAGCCGTAGCCAGTGCTTTCATCTGCGTGACCTGTCGGTTCTGCCCCATTTCCACATATGCTGGGAAAAAGGTCTGCAGATGCCCCTCAAATCAGAGCAGGGGCCACCCTGAGGATCCACAGTGCATGAAGGTCAGCCCAGAAGCCCAAGTCCACTTGCAAGTCAAAACTCCTCAACCTCCAGCTGTACCTGCATGGCTTACCTGTGTGGTAGGCTGAATAATGGCCCCCAAAGAAAGCCACCTCCTAATCCTGGAACCTGTGACTGTTACGTTATATGGCAAAGGGGGCTTTGCAGATATGATGAAGCATGTTGAAATGGAAGATTGTCCTGGATTATCTCAGTGGGTCCTAAAAGTAATTACAAATGTCCTTGTGAAGGCAGAGGGAGATTTGCCTACAGAAACAGAAGAAGGCAACATGACCACTGAAGCAAGATGCTGCAATGCTGACTTTGAATATAGAAGAAGGGGGCGTGGCCACAAGACAAGGAATGCAAGGAAGGCAATTCTAGAAGCTGGAAAGGAAAGGAAATGGATTTTCCCCTAGAGCCTCCAGAGGGAGCGTGGCTCTGCCAACACCTTGATTTAGACCCAGTGAAATAGATTTCAGCCTTCTGACTTCCAGACTGTAAAAGAATAAATGTGCATTGTTTTAGGCCACCAAGTTTGTGGCCATTTGTTACAGCAACCAACACACAAGAGAGACAAAAGAAAAAGAAAAAAGAAAAAAAAAAAGAAACAAACACAGCTGACTACTGACAAACTCTGCCTCCTTGATCTGCCCTTTACCAAGCTCCCTATTGAATACACACCATATCCTGCCTTTGACACTGTCTTTCCCCAATGAAAGTTCTCTGGTCTCCACACCCCAGTCCTGCCCACAAGTGACAACCTCTAGGTTATTTCTCTAGTGGTTGAGATTTTCCCAAATGCTGTAATTATGCCCTTATGGACACTCTTTTGGTTTGTGTGTCTGGGAGAACTAAAAGGCTAGTCAGGGACAGTCACAAAATGCTATTGGGGATCGCAATACAGAATCATTTTTATAATAGATGAAGCATTTATTGGAGGATGCAACAGGTTTGCTACCTCCCATTTCAATGTAAGGGTTTCCCCCTGCACAGAATGGGAGATTTCCTTCTACAAATGAATGAAACCCCTCTCCATCTCCACAATCTGATGAGTCTTCCTTTTCCTTGGAGAAGGGGTAGGGAGAAGGGGAGATGTGTTTGCTTCAATACTGCCCCTTCTGGGGAAGGTGTAGCAGATAATTCTTGATGTACACACAAATAAGCGTTTTCCCAACAACTCTAAGTGATGGCTAATTCCATCAATTGCATTGTAGCATTTACTCGTTTACTTTTCCTAGAGCAATCTCTTCCCCCATCTTTTAAAAGTTCTTGGGGGTCTACTTGCAATCATTCCAGTATACCTCATATAATAACTTTCATTATTAATCTGTGCATCTAGTATTGTAGACTTCTTAAAGAATCTGAAAGCCTGTGGCCAGGTAAAGTATTGGTTTATCTGAGGTGTATGGGGTATTTTACAGACAAGAAAAGAGACCCAAGCTGCATTCTATATCATTTGAATCAGAATTTCTGAGAACACAACCAAGACTTAAGGATTTTTTTAACCCTCCAGATGATACCGATGGAGAGCCCAGATTGCGAGCCACTGGCTTAGTCCAACCTAGTGGACAGGGAGGGGCAGAGACAACTTCTGGCTCCTATGCTTGGTCTGGATAGTAATGCATATTCTGGTGATGAAAAGAAAGGAGGTGGCCAGGTAGAGCATTGTTACTCAAACTTGATCACACTATGCAGTCACCAGGGGAACTTTAAAAAAATGCCAGTCACCTGAGTATGTCCCCCAGAGATTCCACATTACTTGCCATGGGGCATGGCTTGAGCATTAGGATAATGAAAATCTCCACAGGTGATTCCATTGTGGCCAAGGTTAGGAATCCCTACCATTAGCAAGAGAGCATGAATTCACGAACTCATCAGGGTTTTTGTTTCAACGAAGCAGCATTCAGCTCTGGTAACTTCAGCAAAGAAGGAATTTGCTGGAAGGAAGTAAATCAGCTCACAGAATTATTGAGAAGGCTCAGAATGGGGGCAGAAATAAGGTAGGCTGGCCTGCAAGAACCACAGCCCAAATCAGGCCTCATTGTCTGATTAGAAATTTTCTGATATCCCTCAAGCCCTACTGGCCCTACCAACACTAGACACTGGACAACGCAGCTATACCAATGGCCGTCCAACACCACTGCAATGGATCACTTTGTTTTTTGTCACTCACCCCAGACTCAGTGTCCCACACCAGTAGTCTCTGTGTGATCCTACTTCTGAATGGCCACATGATCACACCCTACATGGCTAGGAGAGAAATGCCTACCTTCTTTGGGTTTCCAAATTAGAAGGCTGAGCTCTGCCCACCCCCCACCTATCTTGGGACTCCTCCAAAATAGAATGGGTAGTCAGATGCTGGCAGCCAAAAAATACATATGTCTGCTGTGAATGTATGTTATCAGGTCCTGGGCAAGGAACTACGTACCTTCAGTGTTAGTGGTGAGCAGGTAGAGATAATGATGGACAAGTGCAGAAGGCAGGAACCAGAACAACCAGTAGTCTGGATCCTTCTACTTTGTGCAGCAAGAGAAGAGAAAAGTGCTGGGGCTGACCATTCTGGAAGCAGTCAGGGGGTGTAGTTCCCATCCATCTCTTCCCTCTTCTCCTCTCCCTTTATCGTCATGGCTTCCATTTATTGAGTACTTCATGTGGGTGGGCCCACATCTCATGGTGATCTTTGAAGGTCAGCTCCAGCACTCTTTATAATGAGCTGAATTTTTCCTTATGAAATTTGTCACTTCTAACACGTCTTCATTCCTTGATTCATCTCGTTTCTTATCCCTCTCCCATAAACTCCATGAGTGCAGGGATTTTTGTATGTTTTGCTCATGCTCTCTACCAAGGGCATATCAGAAAGTCTGGTACAAGTGGGTATTTGCTAAGTCCTTGTAGAGTGGACAGATTTCTCAGCTGGACAGACAGAGTCTCTGACTGTTATGTGCATGGCCAGTGGCCCCATAAGGAAACGGTAGAAACAGAATTCAAACTCAGTTCTGCTGGAATTCAGAGTCCATGGCTTTTGCCTCCCCAAAAGCTGTGAGCTAGACCTGGGGAGAGAGTTTCCTTAAATAAAAAAGCACAGGGTATTAAAAAAAAAAAAAAAAAAAGAGCAAGAAGTAAAAGAACAAATCAGAAAGTCTAAACAAAGGCATAAACAATAAATCATAAGGGCCCTGTAGGGTGCAGGGTTGGGGGACCAAGAGTAGGCCCAGACTCAATGGAGGGGAAGAAGAGGGGGCACGAGGGGTGACACTGGGAGGGAATTGAGCAATTGCCTAGGAGCTTCCTTATAGACCAGCTGGAGATGATGTCAGGCTGCCTTAAATGCCTAAGGCATGGCAGACTTTCTTGGCCATGACATTGAACCATTCTGGGCACTGTAAAATCCAAATGAGCTTTTTACTTTACCTTCCTACTTTAAATTGCATGTGTTTTCACCCTTTCTAAACAAGGAAAATCATAATTTTGCAAGAATCTGGATAGGATCAAATGGAATCATGTATTTGTTTTATTTGTATTATTAGCTAGCAATGGCTGTCATTTATGGAGCCAAGTTTTCTATGTGTCATAGAAGCCCTATGAGGGAGCACACCTTATATCATAGTTGCTCTTATGACACCCATTTAAAAGGTGAGAGAACTGAGTTTTAGAAAGGTCGAAGAACTTGCACAGAGGTGGTCAAGCTGGGACTGGAACCTGTGCAGTCTGACTTCGGAGCCTGGTCCCTGTACCACCTCACACTGCTGCACTGAGCATGTGTGGGTTTATTTCCTGGTCATTGCAGGCCCCTTGGAGCCTGCGATCTCGCTGACCGTCGCCCCCGTCTGGTCTTCCTTCGCTTGGCACGATGTCATCCCCCAGGCTTCTGCTGCTGTGATTCACCTCATCCCAATTCCAGAGGCAGTAACAGGAGCCACAGCTGAGCACAGATGCTAATTGCCCCCAAACCCATATTTCCATAATGAGATCACCTAACAAGGCACGGGCTGCCAGGTGCTTACAAGGACATGCTCAGCCCATGTTTCCAAAGCTTGTGATCTGAGGGAGACGCAGATCAGATGGAACCCCGGAGCCTGCTCTGAGCCTCAGAACTTGTTGACTGGAGTTGACATTGTCTAGTGAAGAGTGAGGAAGCCCATTCCTGGGACTCAGGAGCATGTTAAGTAAACATCCTTTGATCCCTTGGAGAGAAAAGCTCAGCAGATGCCTTACCAGGCTTTACTCTAATTTTTGCATCTGTCTGTTTCATAAGCATTGATTCAGCACCTACTTTGTGCTGGGAACTGGGGCTCAAACAGTGAAGAAGTGTGGTCCATGCCTCCTCAAATTTCAGAGTCCAGCATCAAAGAGACATGCAACATGGGGCACAGGCCATCCCAGACACAAAGTTCTGGTGCTGGGGCCCAGGGAGGAAGTGGCTACATTTGTCTGGAGGAATTGAGATGGTTCCAGAAGACATTGACATTTCTGTGGAATCAGTAAAACTTACCAAGCAGAGAAGGGGAGAAGGCCCCCCTCAAGCAGAGGGAGTGGCTTATATGTACAAAGACTTGAAGACATTAATGAAAACACGTGTCAGTGTGGCTAAAACATTGGGTATATGGAGAGGAGAGTGGGTGAGAGATTGACGTAGCAGTCTTAAAGGTGAGACAGAAAAACCATCCCAGACCACGGCCTGACTGGGGTAGCAGTTACACACCAGGCTACAACAGTGGACTGTCACCCAGACTGAGCCTCAAGGCTTTCTTCCCTCTCTTACCTCAAACTTTTGAACCTGAACTCTGAAATGTGTCACCGCAATGCTTCCATGTTAATGAGCAAACGTCAAGGCATCTCATTCATATGCAAACGCTCTGACACAGACGCTATGTGAAATGAATTCAGATGGAATATGCCAGCATCCTTTTTCTTTTTTTCCTTCCAGAGAGTTATGATGTTGCTACATAAGTTAATGAGAGGAATGGAAGAGCAAACGCCGCTCCGGAAACCTGTCAACAGTATAACTATTTAGATGGGTATTAAAGCCAGACACTGTCATATAATTTGAGGGTATGGTTGAAGACATCTTAAGAATATTTTGTTTCTGACAATGGAATCATAATTTTAATAGACATCTCCAAAAAGAGAACCAGTGGAAGCAGCCATGTAACATTTATTTAGGAGCTGGTAAAGATCTTTGATTCAAAGTGCTGGCTGAAACAACAGTACCAGGCTCTTAGAATGCCAGAGCTGCCAAAGAGTCTTGAATTTTATTATAACAACTGTAAGTGCCCAAGAAATATCTTCATGGTGCCTGGCTTTGGGGAAAGTGCCTTACATAATTCTCTCTTTAATCTTCACAACAGTCTCATATTATAGGAGTTTTTGTTATACCCAGTTTATGGGCTGAGAAACTGAGGCACAGAAAGGGCAAATAACTTGCCCAAGGTCACACAGCTAATGAGTGATAGAGTCAAGATTCCAACCTAACAGTCTGGCTTGATCCACACCCACGGCCCTGTATGCCCCCTGGGCACTGAATCCCACTGCTGTGTTCTTAAAGGTAAGGAAATAGTGGTCAGCAGAGGTGGGCAGTGACCTGGCCAAGCTTCTTATAGGCACTTTGGCATAACAGCTTTTCACTAAATCATGCAGCGAGGTGGTATGGCTTTGTGAAAGGGGTAGAGTCTTTAAAGAAACTAAAACCTGGATTCAAATCTCAGTTTTGCTCCTTTTCAGACCTGCTATCTCAGGCAATTGTCTGATTACTCCCAGCCTCAGTTTGAGTGTGCCTACAATAGTGAGATTCTTACCCGCCATACAGGGTTGTCACTGGGAGGACTTGAGGCACTGCATTAAAGTTCATGCAAAGATTCTCACATTTTCTGCAATTGCTCTGAAGTCCCATCCAATGGCCACCATGAGTTTCTGAGAAGGGGAGGCAGGTGGCTTTTAGGGCAAAGCTCCGAGACACTCACCGAAAGTTGACACCACTGGATTATAAAAGCAATAACCCAAATGCTTTTCCCAGGTGAACAGATATGTAAGTTGTGGTACATTCACCCAATGGAATACTATACAATAAGGGAAATAAATGATCTACATCTACACAAAACATAGATGAACCTCAGGAACATACTATCCAGTGAAAGAAGCCAGACAGAAATGTACCTGTGCTGTATGATTCCGTTTATATAGAGTACCGAAGCAAGAAAACTAGCCTATTCAGTTACCCTTGTTGGTGGAGAGGTACATGCAGTGATGAGGGACGAGAGTGAAGGGAGACTTCTGAGCTGCTAGTTATTGATCTGTTTGTTAATCTAGGGCCAATTACATTAATCTGTTAATTTTGTGAAACTGGCAACATATTCACTTTTCCATATAGTCCAACACACACACACACACAATCTAAGCACTTCAGGGGTTTAAAACTCCTCTCACCAAGAACCGAGTCTTTGATCTCACAAAGCCAAATGAGGTGCTAGGCCCTTTCCACCCAGTCCAACTCCCCAAGAAAGACAAGAGATTTATCCATGCCCTTGGTGAGAGAGTTTTGATGACACTCACACAGGAAGACTGGGACCTGGGTGCTTGGGAAAGGGAGAGTGCAGGTAGGGAGAACCTGGGGGACAAGAAAAGAGCCGAAAGGCGGACTAGAGACCTGAGACCACCACCTCAACGGCATCTGTTACTGCTGAGGGAGTTCCCATCCTGCACCCACAATGTGCCAGTCACTGCAAGGCAGAGTCTAGGCATCATTTCATTTAGTCCTCACAACAGCGTCTAAGATAGGTTATGTTATTCCTCATTACAAATGGCGGGCACGAGAGTTTGGGTGAATACGTTACTTGCCTGAATCTAGCTAGGAAGCAGATCTGGAATTTCAATCAGTCTGCCCAATAGCAAGAATTGTCCCTTGACCAAGGAAGCCTCTATTCCTTCTCTCTATGGAAAAATAATTCTATCTACTCCCTAATCCTGGAAAAAGAGTTGGACCATTATGATGCTATGTGGGTAAAATTGCACCAAAAGGCTTTAACCTCTGACTGATTGCTTGTTGTTGTTTTTGTTTGTTTTATGCTATTTTTTTTCTTTATTAAGTTGCGAGTTTACAGGACAATCATGCATAAAATAGAGGATTCCCATACCAGCATCTTGCATTGGTGTGGAAAATTGGTTAGAATTGATGATAGCACATTTTTATAATTATATGATTAACTAAAGTCCGTTGTTTGACTTAGGATTTACTGTTTGTGAAGTACAGGTCCATTGATTTTTTAAAAATATTTATTCTATTACCATATATACAATCTAACCTTTCCCCCTTTAATCATATTCAGACACATATTTCAGTGCTGTTAATTGTGCTCACAATGCTGTGCTACCATCACACCATCCATTCCCAAAGCATTTCCTTCATCCCAGGTAGGAACCTCGTACGTTTTAAGCCTTAACTTTCTATTCCCTATCTCTATCTAGTCCTTTGGTAGCCTATGTTCTAGATTCTGACTCTATGAGTTTGCTTATTCTAATTGTTTCTGACCGTGAGATTATACAATGTTTGCCCTTTTGTGTCTGGCTTATTTCACTCAACATGATTCTTCAGGGTTCATCCATGTTGTCGCATATGTCAGGACTCTATTCTTTCTATGGCTGAATAATATTCCATTGTATGTAGATACCACATTTTATTTATCCATTCATCAGTTAATGAACACTTGGGTTGCTTCCATCTTTTGGCAGTTGTGAATATGCCACTATGAGCATTGGTGTGCAAATATCTGTTTGAGTCCCTGCTTCTATATCCCTGCTTTGGGGTATAGCCCTATTACTGGGATTGGGGTCATATAGTAGTTCTAAACTTAGTTTAGAGCCACCCAACTGTCTTCCACAGCAGCTGCACCATGTTATATCACCACCAGCGATGAATGCGGGCTCCTGTTTCTCTGCATCCTCTCCAACACTTGTTAGGTTCCATTTTTTCTTTTTGTTTTTTTTTTTAGGAGGTACTGGGGATTGAAGCCAGGACCTCATATATGGGGAGCAGGCACTCAAGCAATTGAACTACATCCACTCTCATTTTTTTTGTTGTTAGGAGGTACCAGTGATTGAACCCAGGACCTCGTACATGAAAAACAGGTGCTCAACCACTGAGCTACATACCTTCTCCCTGTTTTTTTTTTTTTTTTTTTTTAATGGCAGCCATTCTAATGGGTAAGAAATGGTATCTCTTTGTGGTTTTGATTTGCATTTCCCTGGTGGCTAATGATTTTAAGCATCTTTTCATGTGCTTTCTGGCTATTTGTATATCTTATTTGAAGAGATGTTATTCAAATCTTTTGCCATTTTTTAATTGGGTTGTTTGTCTTTTTTGTTGAGTTGAAGGACTTCTGTATATATTCTGGATATTAAATCTTTATCGGATTTGTAGTTTCCAAATATTTTCACCCATTGTGTAGTTTGTCATTTTTACTTTCATGATAAAGTCCTTTGAGGCACAAAAGCTTTTATTTTGAAAAGGTCCCATTTATCTGTTTTTTCTTTTGTCGCTTGTGCTTTGGGTGTCAAGTCTAAGAAACTGTGGCCTACTACAAGCTCCTGAAGATGCTTCCCTAGGTTTTCTTCGAGAAGTTTGATAGTTCTAGCTCTTATATTTAGGTCTTTGATCCATTTTGCATTGATTTTTGTATAAGTTGTGGGGTAGGGGATCCTCCTTCTTTTTTGCAAATGGAGATCCAGTTTTCCCAGCACCATATGTTGAAAAGACTGTGCTTTCCAAGTGAGTGGTCTTTGCCCTCTTGTCAAAAATCAGTTGACCATAAATGTGAGGGTTGATTTTTGAGCTCTCAATTCAATTCCATTGGTCTATATGTCTGTCCTTACACCACTTCCATGCTGTTTTGACTACTGTTGCTTTATAAGAAGTTTTAAGATCAGGAAGTGTGAGTCCTCCAACTTCATTCTTCTTTTTCAAGATGGCTTTAGCTAATCGGGCCCTTTACCCTTTCATATAAATTTGCTGATTGGTTTTTCCATTTCTGCAAAGAAGGTTGTTGGAATTTTGATTAGGATTGCATTGAATCTATAAATTGCTTTGAGTAGGATTGACATCTTACAGATATTTAGTCTTCAAATCCATGAACACAAGATGTCCTTCCATTTATTTAGGTCTTCCTTGAATTCTTTTAGCAATGTTTTGTAGTTTTCTGAGTACGAGTCCTTTATATTCTTGGTTAGATTTATTCCTATATATTTGATTTTTTAAGTTGTTATTGTGAATGGAATTTTTTTCTTGATTTCTTCTTCTGATTGTTCATTACTTGTGTATAGAAACACTACTGATTTTGGGGTGTTTATCTTGTACCCCGCCATTTTGCTGAGTCCATTTACTATCTCTAAGAGCTTTGTTGTGGTTTTTCAGGATTTTCTGTATATAGAATTATCTGCCTGGTTGATTTTTATTCACTATTAAACCTCTTGTGAAATCCTAATGCAATTGATAAAACAAGAGATAATGTCAAATGACAATGTCCATCAAAATCATCCTCTTCTAGCATTATTTCTAAAGACCTGGCCCATGGTAGGCACTCAGTGAATTAATGAATGCTTTGCTATGACTATGGAGCTGTCTCATTACATTTCATCCTCACAATAAACTGGGAAACCCCTATGTACAGACGAGAAAGTGAGGACAGGCAAGGCCAAAATGACTGGCTCAAAGATGTGCCAAAAGAGCCAGTCCTATTAATACACACTTGGAATACTTCTGCCAGGATATCAACACCCCAGTCTGCTGGTTAGACAGTGAATCCTCAAAACCATGTTCAAGAGAAGCCTCTCTTTACTTAATGAAGCCCAATGATCCTTTAAAAATAGCGCTGCTATTTATTGTATTCTGGAGGGCAGAGCAGCTGAGCAGAATATTTTAATGCTGGGTCCTGAGAAAGGCTTTTAACCAGTGCCTTAAGAATAAACTTGCCTGTAATATTTGGACACATTCTCCTTCTGCTTACTTCTCTGAGCTTTCTCAATGGCATACGATCTTTTTCTAAGACCAGGGCAAGATAACAAGGGATCTACCACTTGCTTCTGAGTCTGCATATCATGATTAAAAGCCCAACCGCAAGCAAACTTCAATCATCCTCAACCACTCAGTCAAAAGTGGGGTGTGTCTCTGATGGTTGCTTCGTCCTCTAAAGTTCTAAAGCAATACTACATGGCCAGTACTTTATTAGGTGCCAGAGAAATCAAGAAGACATACAAGAGCGCTGCCTTCCTCTTAATCCTTGTTCTTATGGGAGTGATTAATTCACAGGCCTAGAGCAAAAAATTACAAGAGAAAAAAAGATAAGCCAATGGGATCCTCTGTAGGAGTCAGTGAAGACCAGCTGAAATGGCCCCTTATTCTTGCATGACCCTCTCCATGTGTGAACCAATCTCTCCTGCTTAAAAGCTATCAATCCCTAAAATGTAAGGAGCCAGGAATTTGAATACCACATAGATAACTTTCTTTTGTACTATTTTCCATTCTCATTACACTGCTAATTAATTTGTCCCAATTTTTGTTCCCTTTTTATGACCTTTGGGCAATCAAAAAATATGGCGGCACTATTAATTTGTAGCTTAGAACTGAATCCTGACTCCAAGATGATCTCCACTGCCAGCACTGACTCTCTTAAGATGATAGCAGCACATTTTTTCCTGTCCCTGATGCTTTCTCCCTTCCTCAGGGGCCTGCCGTACTTTCCCAGAGCTGGCTTTTCAGCATCTGTATCAGCCCCTGTATTCACGCACAAGAGCCGAAATCATTGAAATTACCAGCCTCACTTCTCCAAAGAGTTCAGCCCCAGCCTCTCTCCCAGTGAGCAGAAACTGTAGGGCTTAAGGCTCACCCTTTGTTAATTAGGATCAAATCTCACTCCCTGATAACCCAGAGAAAGGAAAAGGCAGCTAGTCATGCTAAGAGGCTGTAAAAGAACTTCCTCTAATCCTCCCCAAAGCACTCAAGAGAAGGCTTTCAGCCAAGTCAGGGTCATTGAATTTATTCTGCTTTGGAAAAGATATTTAAAATGATTAAGTTCATTAAAAAAGAAAGAAAGGAAACCTTGTTTAAAGCAATGACCTCTGCCCAGCAGCTGTGTTAAAACAAGTACCTTTTCTCAGGGTCTGGAAATTTCAGCAAAGCTCTGTAGAAAGGCAAGTAGGTCTTCCTGCCTAGGAACCCAGTAGAAGTGCCTCAGAGATCAGAAGCAAACAACTCCCCAGAGTTAGTGCTGAGGAGGAACCAGAAGAGGAAGATACAGACTCTGACCTCAAATATCTTACAGTCTGAACAGAAAGAAACATATACTCTAAAGGCAGCTACCTGTGGGGTAGTTTACAGTAAACACAGTAAAACCATGCCTGTACAGAGGGCTTTTGTGCTGTGAACCTTGAATGAGGAATTGGATTTGGAAAGGCAGAGGAGGATATTCTGAGCAAACACAGAAAGTTTACAATAAGGAAAATGCAAGTTTGGCCCAGGGGTGTCTCTGTGGAAGGGCAGGTAAACCAGATGTGTCCACAAGTGTTTAGGCACAAACAAATGAGCTATGGAGAACCACCAGTTGCTCTAAACAGCATCGGGATTATATTTGTTCATGAAAAATGATGCATAAATTTACCTTTTGACTGCCCTCTTTTCTACTCTCATCCCAGAGCACAGAATTCTCAAGTTTCTATCTCATTCTCACTTTCCACTGTGTTTCCTCTCTGAATTACCCAAAGGAGTTTTCAGCGGGGCACAGTACCTGCCAAAGGGAATATTTGGAAATGTATTTAGAACACTTGGAGCTGTCAATATGATTGGGGGACACAAGTGGCCTTTATGAGGGCAGGGTGAGGAGGCAAATTTTCCTCCATTGCTCAGTGAAGAGTTGTCTTGACTAAATCAGCAACAGCTCTCCTCTGGGTTGCACCAGCCATGATGGTGATGGTGACAATGATGATGATAAAACACCAATAATAAAATCCAGGATCTAAAAACTTTCATGATTGAGAGCTCAACTAAGGAGTATCTGAGTCAAAACCTAGCGCTTGACACCATAGTAGGAGCCTCCCTAGATGATGATGGAGTACATGACTGCCTACCATTCAAAATGGGAGGATAATGGGAGGAACAGCAACCTTGTCCAGCATATTTACTCCTTAATAGATGATCATCAACATAAGAGATCTCTCTAAAATTGGGAAATAGAAGCTAAGAGGATGTCGTCTTGTCCTCTCTCTAATTCTGAAATTCAATAGAGAAACAATGAAACTGTATTCCAAAGACTGAATCATGTTTTGCTGCCATGTCCCAAGAAAGAATAAATGTATCATTTAACAGATTTGAGAATCAGGATGGAAAATAGAGTATGGGTACCTACATATTGGAATGTATTAAATGAGGAAGACTTATGGGGACAACAGTAGAGAATATTTGAAACATGGTATCAGTACATTAACCTTTGTTCCTCTCACAACATGAAATGTGCTCTGACCCAAGGCTTGTTAAACTTGCCAGAGGGAAGGGGAAGGCAAAATTTCTACTGCTGTGTGCAGTGCACTAGAAAATCCAACATGATGAACTGAGAATCAGAAGGAGTTTCAAGAAAGGAGCAAAGATTAGCATGAGGATTATGCAGCCCTGAATGGCCCGTTCAGATTGTAGTAGGAGTCTAGAAATATGGCCTGATTTTGGAGAAGGAAGCTAGTTAGATTTAAGCAGTCCTTCAGGGCCCTAGGCAGGCAAATTGGAACTCTAAGCAAGACCTCCATTTATCCATTTAATGAATAATGCTGAGCATCTCTATAACCAGGGTTCTTCTATATACTGTTGATATGGTGAACAAGACAGTGTCCCTGCTGTCATGGAGCTTACAATCTGAGCAGGAACCTAAGAAATCTTTTAGACACCCCCATATATCATGGTGGGGACAAGGCTGATGTCGAGGGTGCCAAGTGAGGGGGCTGTTGCACTCCATGCCCCCTGGCCAGGATTAGCTTTGTGCTCATGGGCTTTAGAATGCATGTAGGAGTAGAGTACCACCTATTTTGGTTTACCAGAAACTGAGAGGCTTCCCAGTATGGTAGTTTGAGTCTTTTGTGGACCCTAGAAAAATTATGTTCTTAAATTAATCCATTCCTAACCCAGGGTGTGTCTTAATCCCTTAATAGAGTCCTTTATAAATGTAATGAAGACAGAGAGCAAAGACCCAGGAGCCCAGAGAGGAACCCACAGAAGCTGAGAGAGAAAATTACAAGAGCAAGAAGCTGAAATCAATGGAATCTGGGAGAGAGAAAGCCACAGAAGGAGCAGCCAGAAGCTGAAAGCAACAGAGCCTGAAGGAGAAGGAAGAGACCAGCAGATGCCACCATGTGACTTCCCATGTGACAGAGAAGTCCAGGGTCACCTGTAGCTGGTGGTCTTCAAGGAGAGATCATTGCCTGAAGCCTTGATTTGGACATTTTTCTCAGCCCTGGTACAATAAGCTTATAAGTTAATAAATCCCCATTGTAAAAGCCAACCAATATCTGGTATATTGCTTTGGCAACCTTTAGCAAACTAAAACACCCAGGATGCAGGACTTTCCATTTGTCCTGGAAAATCTTGGACAAGTGGGGAATGAGTTGATCACCACAGGTGGTTACCACCATTTGCAGATGAGCAGGGCTGAGCTAGGTAGAAGCTGAGAACTTGAGTCCGGCTTGAACTTTCTGCTTCACTCCAACTCTGACCCCCTTCCTGTTTGTTCCAGATTCACCAGCCTCCTCTCCCTTGATTTTGTTCCCCCATTCTAGGTCTTGAGGTTTCTCCTTGGGCTGCTGACTTGATTTCCCCAGCTAAAATCCCTGAGTCCTATTTGGCTACTACTACTGGTCCACTACTACCACTACTACCACCACTACCACTTATACCGAAATAACTACCATTCATTGAACATCTAATACATGATGGGTAGATGCTTTGAACTTTATAACTGCTCTGTGAGCTAAGTATTATTCCCATGGTAGACACTGGAAATTGAGATTTAGAGAAATTGAGTGCACAAGAGACTTACCACCAGACCTACTCTTCAAGTAGGAAATTCCCTATTAGCACCAGACTTTGGAGCCCTGTAGCATTTGCCTACCTAGATCATCCTCCCACTCCAACAACAAAAGGACTTTCACAGGATCACCCACTTGTGTATAATTATCTAGATGACTCAGAGTGCCCTTGGAATTGAAGCGAAGAAAAACCAGCGTATGGTAAAACACACTCATCTACACTGGCAATATTCACTTGCTCATAATCTTCAGTGTGAAAAATCTCCTTAAAACTTTAGTAAGTAATATAGTTCCTTGCAGCAGATTTCCAGAAATGCAACACTTTCCTCAAACCTCAGACCCTTAGGAACAACTTGGAGAGTTCTTACATCAACTATTCCTAGTACCAGGCATTAAATATTACAGTGTATCTTGTGTCTGGGATTTGCTTCCTGAGCATAACTTGTAACATACCTCCTAATTTCTACCTTCATTTTTCCTCTAAAAAAAAAGAAAGGGAATTAACTTTGAAAGTCAGAAACTGCATGTACTTCAGCACAGTCTTTCCAATAACTATTTAGAGGTGAGGAAGTACAGGTTGAAAGAGGAAGAGTTCCTTGAGCAAGGTCATAAAGTTAGACAGTGAAGAAGCTGGAATTTGACCCTAGGTCTTTGATCCAAATCCATTGCCCCATCTTTCCTCTTGGCCTATTCACTCCTGCTCATATGGGTGGGATGGAGAGGGCATAAGAGAACCATCCAGAGTATTTTACAAAATGCCCCTATCTGAGCCCCACCACAGTTCTCCCTTTATGAAAGGTTGCTATATTCTACTTTCATATCACATAGGAAAAAAATGTGTATTTCAAAAAGTTTCCAAAGGGAATTCTGAGAAAACTTTTCACATTTGCAACTGGAAACCTCTGCACTAGACCGTACAGCTGCCTAGGAGCAGGAATTCATGACTGGAGTCCAAGATAGACATCTCAGAAATCCATGAACCCCCGAGAGACTCACCAAGTTCTCTGTACTTATGCCACGTGCTATAGGGGGAGAAGGGCTGTCATTTTCATCAGATTCTCAAACTTGTTCCTGACTCAAACCAAACTTAGGAACTACTCCTGTGGAGAAAATGTGTTCCTTCTAAAGCAGGAATCTTAATTCTATCCTTTCCAGCCTCAACAGATCCTGGACTCATGTAATTTTAAGTCATTATTCAGGGTGCTCATTCAGCTTGCATTTAAAGGAATGATATTTCCCCAACTTAATGTAATATTACTATTGGCACATAGATCACTCTTGGAGCCATTGAACTTGCCAACTTTTATATCCACTAGGGTAAAAATGTTCATCAGATTTTTTCTTTTCATTCTCTCAACTGGCTTTATTAGATTTCTGTCTAGGATCAAAAGGTTGGCTGAATACTGGCCATGCATAAAGTTTTGTGGGTTAATTAAGATGATCATTAGCTGCTCAAGCTTGCTCTTAGCTTCATGATTTGTAGATGGAGAGTTTGCTTCTATCAGACACAGTTGCACCAGTGGGACTAACCTGTGTGTGTGAAATGATTAAGCAGGCACAAGACCCTCGTAGGAAACATGATGGGCTTCTGGGTACCATTCGTGGTTCTTGCCATCCTGACAAGCTGCTTATCTCCTAGGTAGGCCCAGTGAAGCCACTGTGATAGGAATTTTTTGTTGAAACATTTGTGGGCATTTTCTTGTTTTGCTTCCTTCTGTCCTCTGCTGGTATGTTTTGTTCTTCACTAGTGGCTAAAGTAACATATTTGTATTCCCTTTCCTTCTGTGAGGTATACATCATTATGTTCATTGATCCAAACACTTATTCAGCACCTTCGGTGTGCCAGGAAGACTGCTAGGCACTATGGTCTGTGACCTCACAGAGCTCGTGGCATCCAGTGGAAGTGAGAAAGACACAGCTCAGCACAGTGTGGTAAGAGCTTTGGAGGAGATGACATGTGAGTATTGAAGTGCCGGTAGAAATCAGATGGAAGAGAGGAGTGGGTGGAGGAGAGGCTACTCCAGGCAGAGGGAACAGTATGTGTTAGGGCAGGAAGGCAGGCCAAAATAGGATGTGTTATAGACCATGCCTAATTAATAATATTAGGACTAGATTGTTTATAGATCTGCAGGCATCACCATCCCTCTTTGGAAAGGTGAACAGTACCACTGAGGTTAGTTGGTTTGCCCAGAAGTAACATCACTATCTCAGCAAGCCCCCAAGAGCTATGCCTGCAATCCCAAAAGATAGAGGCCTCAATGACCCATGATGCCTGGAGCTGAGTCAGTTAAGTGTGTTCAACGCAGGAGGAAGAAGGAAGTAGAAGTTTTCTCTGACTACTATATGCCAGGTGCTCTCCCTATGAGTTCTTATATCCCTATGTGTTCAGATAGTGACACTGAGGTTCAAGAAAGTAAGAACCTTGCCCAAGTTACAAAGTAATTTATTGGTTACCTCTGAAATCCATGTTCCTTGCTGATTTTATGTATTGTAACTCTTTGCTGGCCAAATCACACTGTCACCCCTTCAGCTCATTGAGATTTCTGAACAAGCACCAATAGTTTGGTTTGTTTGCTTTATGAAAAGCACTGGTAGATGCAAATACATTACCTGATAAATAACAATATTCACCAAGAGCCTATTAAGCTTCTAATGTTATGCTGGGCACTTCACATGCATAATGCCTAATTATGGCAATAACCCAGCCAGGTACTTATCACTTCTCTCATTTTACAATTGGACAGAATCATTCAGGGAGAATGCCAAATCTGCAAAGTGGCACAGCTAATTATTGACAAAGTCAGGGTTCAGACCTTGAAGGGAAAAGTCATGGGGAAAAGAGCTTGTTCCCCTCAAATGACACAAATAGCATGGAAGTGTTTAAACAGTGGATCTTAGATCCAATATTCAAAAAGGTTTGAGCAGGCCAGAATAATAAGCTCAGAAAAACTAGATGGTTGTTCCTAACATTCAATACTGTTGTTTTTATTTAGTAAAATATACAAAGATGAGATATACAACTTGACAACCATTTATGTAAGGTGGATTTAAAAATGTCTGAAGTTCTCAGGGGACCAAAGGCTCAATGTAGGCCAATAGCATATTTGGGGAGGTTTTGGATTGCAGAAAGGTCACAACTGTTGCAGGGGAGGATAACTGGTATGGGGTGTTGGTGATAGGGGGATGTGTGGGAAGGGTTGCACCTGGGGCATGATTTTATGGAATATGAATATGTTCAAACAGTCATGGTGTGTTGTCTTGGTGGGTGGAGATCCACACAATAACCGAGAGAATATTGAATTCCCATCCTGGGAAGTCCTGCTACATTCTCTAATAGCACGGCAAGAATCCTTCTACATGGGCAGTGGCTAGCAAAGGAGGACAGACCAATATGCCAGTCCCTTGAAATTGATGCTTGTACGTATGAATCTTGTTCTTGTGAAATTGAAACTTAGATGAGAATCATATATTGCCTAAGAGTTACCTCCTGAAACCCTCCTTGTTCAAATGTGGCCTCTCTCTAAGCCAAACTCAGCATATAAACGCACTACCTTCCCTGTGACATGGGTCATGACTCCCGGAGATGAGCCTCCCTGGCACCGAGGGATTATTGCCAGGCACCAACTAGCAATGCACTTGGAAAAAGACCTTGGCCAAAAGGGGGGAATATTAAATACAAGTGAATTTTATGGCCAAGAGAGTTCAAAGTGAGTTGGGAGTTCATTCCAGAAGTTACGCCGCTTATTCACGTCCCGGGAGGATCTCATTGACTGCCACGTGAACAGTGCCTCAAAGAGAGGTGCTCCTGAGGGTTCTAGAGACATCTAGATATTGTAGGCAGGGTAGATAATCTCAGGAATTTGGCATCCTGTCAGTGGGCCTTATTGGAATATTTGTTCCCCAATGTAAGAGAGTTAAACTCATTTATAATTTCCCAATACATGGCTCTTCTGTCCCTTTTATTGGAACCTATAATTAGCACTATACTCATTAAATATATGTACCATAAACTTAAATCTTTGGTCTGTTCATATGCTAGTTGAGCCCTGAATCTCAGCAGAGTTGCAACATCTACTTTTCCAGTTTATCAGACTCGCCCAGGACAACTAACAAAAGGATGATGATGGACAATACCCATCCCAAAAAACAGAGAGTGTCTACAACAGTAAGCAAGACAGTTCCATCAATCTGCCCCATGAGATCTAAGTCCCCTCTCAATCAGAAAGAGTGGGCATCACCATCCTAAAATTCTCAAGATTGAGGAATGAACTTGCATAAGGGGGGAATGCAAGTATGGACTAAAGTAGACTTATTATTATTCTAACAATTGAAGATATTGTAATACTGCTATAAAGGCAGTGGTCATCAGAGGGAACATGGGGTAACATGGGGTACAATGGGAACATTATAATTATCCTGCATGACATTGCAATGATGGATACAGGCCATAATACATTTTGTCAAAACCTATAAAATTGTATGGTGCCAAGTGTAAACTGTAACGTAAACTATTGACCATGGTTAGTAGCAATGCTTCAATATGTGTTCATCAGTTGTAAGAAATGTACCACACTAATGAAAGATGTTGTTAATGGGGAAAATGTGTGTGTGTGTGGGGGGGGGAATATCCCTATATTTCCAATGTATCATTTATGGAATCTAAAGCTTCTTTAAAAATAAAATTTTTAAAAATTAAAAAAAATAGGATATTATAGTTGCCAACATGAATATAGGCTTCATGGATAGAATTAGAGTGGCATTGTGAAAGTCCTTTTTCCTTGGTGGCTTCAGGTATCCTATTTGCTGAATGAATGAGGTGGACTGTATGAGTTCTTCAATTCTCATCAGCTGGGGAGTACCATCACTAGCTACTTCCAGTTCTTACTGCCTAGGAAGTAGAAGCAATGGCAGGCACATATTTTCTGGGAATCTGAGGAAAGCAAAAGGTCAAAGAAAGAATGTCTAGCCCAATGTTGATCAACATAGCTCTTGAAACTAGATCCTTAAAACTGGGGGACTTGGTGAGGTTTACATATAATTTCTCTCTCAGCAAATGCCAGTCTGGCATCATTACAGAGACCAGTTCATATGTGTGAAGGTAACTGATGGCAAGTTAAGGACTAGCTTTTTATTTCTTCTGCTAAGGATTTTGTCCGTGGAATGTGAAAAATGAGAAGTGAGGGTCGCTTTCTCTGCTGGCTTCTCACCCAATATAGACATACCTGCTACCCACTGCAGAAAACAAGGAACCCAGATCTGAGAACTCATGTCCCAGAAAACATCTCCAAGATGAGCTAAAACAACGCTTTAACAATGTTAATCACGTGGACCTTTGGGACAAGTACAGGTTGTAACATTCATTCATGAGCAAACTGGGCTTAGTGTGATTGATATGGGAGATTTCCCAAGTGTCCCAGGAGAAAAACAAGTATTGGCTGGGAAGAACATCTGTGGACATCCTTGTGGTAAGCTTGCACTCACATCAAGGTCTGTAGCCATTGGGCAATTTGATGTAATTATAAATTCCAAAAATATAATTGGATCATGCTTGTAAATAGATCTTTTGATCTGGGCATGATTAAGTTATGATTAAGGCGTTGACTGGGCCACCTCAGTAGGGCGTTGAGCCCCACCCCTTGGTGGGTGGGGGAATCAAATATAAAAGGCAAGGCAAAGGACAGAGGGAGCAGTTTTTGAGTTGCAGTTCTGAAGTTGGAGTTTTGATGTTGGAGTTTTGATGTTGGAGAGAAGGCCCCAGGAGAAGAGAAGTGAGCCGTTCGCCTGATAGTCTACAGCTGACCTAGTGGAGGAACCAGAGGAGCTAAGCCTGGAGAGAAACACAGCCCCAGGAAGAGAGGAACCCAAGAAGCCTGAACCCTGGCAAACATAGGCAGCTGTGTTGCTCCAACACATGGCAATGGACTTTGGTGAGAGAAGAAACTTAACACTTTATGGCCTGGTATCTGTGGACTTCTACCCCAAATAAATACCCTTTATAAAGACCAACCCATTTTTGGTATTTCACATTAACACCCCTTTGGCTGACTAATACAAGGTCATTCCTTAGAACTTGAGTTATCTTCCTCTTCTCCAATATCCCCATAGAACATGGCTCAATATGATTTCTCAAACTCAAATTTTACTCATAGCCTCTGCTGAGAGTCATAAGAAAGTCTTTTGTCATATTCAATGAACTTTGTTGGCCCGTACTCATTGCGGGGTTCTGAGCTAGGGCTTTGCAGCACAGAGATGGGTGAGAAACCACCCCTGTTCTCAAGGAGGCAGCCATCCTGAAGCAAGTAAGACTTAAAAGAGACAGACTCAATCTGTGATTCACAGTCATGGAAAGTACAGATTTGAATTCTGGCTCTTGATTTGCTAAGAAGTGATGGGAGATGTGAAATGGCCATTTCTTGCTTATTTCTTGACTGTTCAACAAAATCATGCAGCCCTTTCTAGAAAACCCAAGTTGACCAAGGATAAAGAAGTATGTGATATGAGGTTTAGCGTATATAATATTTTACACTCAGGGTGGGTTTCTTACAATTGTCCCAGCATTTCTCCTAGTTGTGCTAAGAACCCCCTTCTCTTCAAAAGCTTCAAAAGATCTGGGGAGAAGAGGAGGAATTCCATGGGGAAGCCTGCTTGGGAGAAGATGTATATTTCATACCACTACCCCAAGTGACTTCAGTACATTGAATGCCCAGGAGGGTTGAATTCCTCCAGCCGAAGGCCAGGCAAGCAACTTTTTAATTTTGCTGAACTCTGCGTTTTCCAAAATTTTTAACCTTGGATCAGCACCATCACATATATTTGTTGCTGTTGTGTTTTGGTTTTGGTTTGGTTTGTTTGGTTTACTTTTTTGGGGTTTTATTTGTTTGTTGTTTTTAGTGTTTTTCTAGTCATGACACTATTAACACCTCAAGGAGCGCAATCCAGGAAAACTACTAGAAATCAAAATCATTTATTTTTATAAATATTTGGGAGTATTTTGAATAATTTGAAGATGCTGAAATATAGAAATGGAGGCATTTGTAGATATTCTTTTTCTAAACCAGCAGTTCTCAAAGTGTGGTTCTGGACCAGCAGCTTCGCCCAGGAACTTATTAGAAATGAAAAGAGAAAGCACAACACACACACATACAAACATACACACCCCTGCTAAATGAAAAACTCCTCTGGGGATGGGGAGTGTTTTAACAAGTACGAGATTAAGAACCACTCATTCTAGGCTACAGAGTCATGAGTGGGTCTTGATGGTAGGAGGTGACACATGCTTCTGACTTTCGCCTTCCAACCACCAAACCCTGTTCTCCAGATCAGCAGAGGAAAGGGGCACAGCCATCGTCTGAGTAAATTGTTCCAGGTGCCTGTCAAGAGGAACAAGTGGCCTCATCATCTTAATCAGTCTTCAGCTGTTGCTGCTTTCATTCGCCAAAGTGCACCAATCAGCAAGTGGCTCCCACAGCCAGAGAGCACCAGGCCCCAGAAGCAGCAGTGAGGAATCTCCCTGGACTCCCCCTAACGCGGGTCTATTCCGCCTCTGCCCCAAGCAGGGAGCCCCGCCCTGCAGGGGCGCTGCCTGGCCAGTGGGGAGCAGGGGGGCCCTCTTTTCCCTGGCCCATAATGCTCTCTGCACGGGGAGTCCCCACCCACAGGCAGGTGGGATGCTTAGGCTAGGATGCAACCCAGAAGGCAGCTCCCCTGCATCCCTCAGTTAACACATGAGAACCGAGAGCGAGAATTCAGAAATTCTGCTCCTCCATTCAAATCCACTTAAGGTATGTCCTAATGGGAGCTGAATGATTTTATTGAAATAGGTCCATGTAGCAAGGAATCAATCACCACCTTGTTATTTCAACAGCTATAATGTATGTGAGTATATATCTATAATAGCTATCATATCAGTGACCAGTTAAAATTAGCCTACCATAGAGGACAGATTGCAAATTACACAATCCCGCACTGTCATCTTTTCCTGGGCTACTTTTAGGATCCCAGTCTGCCCTCTGCTCAATTTGTAGCAATCAGTAACCATTTTGCCCATGGTCATTTAGTTGCTGCCAGTCCATGATTGAGGCAGCAGGAGGTGCTGGGCGAAGATGACCGGCTTCCCGCCGTTCCTGATCTGCCGCTCACTGACAGTGTGACCTTGAACGTGTCACTTAAAATGTCTGGCCTCAGTGTTCTCATCTTCAAAACACGGGGGTTAATTAGTGATCGGCTAGGGCCCTTTTACTGACAATGTACACTTAATGCATGCTTCCAGTTTGCCTACCTAGGGCAAAAAAAAAGAGAAAGATGCCTACCAGCCCGTGAGACAGGCCGTGTGGCTGTGCCCAGACTCCGCAGCCTCTCCACCTGTCAGCCTCAACACCAGGCTCGATCCAGCTCGAGGTTCTTGGAAGTCAAATGTCCTGACTAATTTGCCTGACTGCTCAGCCTTTGTGGATTCGAACTGCATTCCAGCAACATTTGGCTCTGGCTCTGGCAGGAATTTTCCCTGCCTCTCCGAACGGCCATCTTGGATACTGTGAAATTAGAGGTTAGGACAGGGAGCCCTGAAGTAGGCGTCTCCCTCCCATGAAAGTTGAAGACTCTTGTGCCATTTATGGCCCAGAGAAGGGCGGGTCCCCACTTGGGCAGCCAGAGTCCTTTTAAATTGCCTATAGAGGCTGAGTGCTGGGCCTGGGCCCCATTTGTTTACAAAACAGGTCCTTTCAAAGGCCTTTACAAGGGACTGGCAATTCCCAGGTCCCCTGCTATAGGCTGATACATAATGCATAAGATGCTGGGAAATGTGTATTCATGAGGGCGGCTTGGCTTTTGTCAAAAAGAACTGTGAAATATTATGATGGAACAATTTTCATTTCTGCCACATTGTTTTTATCGTGCATTCATGACTGGGGATTGAGGGCTTTTCGAGTTTTGTCTGGTGCAGATGCTGCGGTGCTGAGAGCTGCTTCAGATGTCCTTATTTTCCAACTTTGTTGCTGACAATTACATGAAGGGGAAAAGGGGGGCTCTCACAGGGAGACAAAGGATATATGTCCTCAAGTGATCTTGTCCTGAATTCCATCAGGAGGGTGGGAGGGAGAGACGAAGGGAGGAGAGAGGGAGGGAGAGAGGGAAGAAGAAGCAAAGAACAAAGGAAGGAGGGAGGGAAGAAGGAAGAAAGGAGGGAGAGAAAAACTGCCATGTGGTGATGCCTCCTGAGTGCCAAGCCTCATGCTCTAGCTCCCTCCTTGGGCATTCCTGTGAGGGAGCCATTAAGTCCATTTTACATCTAAGGAAAGGGAGGCTCAGCCAAATCGAGCCCCTTGTCTGAACCACACATCTGATGAGCTCTGAAGCCTGGATTTGAATCCATATCTGCAAGATCAACTTTAAATTCTTGTCCCACACCAGGCTTCCAGGAGAAGTGAAGCCAAGGAGAGACAGTCTCTACGTGCAACCCCTCTGAGAGACGATTGAGAAATGGGAGTGAGAAGCACACAGGTGGCTTCCTCTTAGGAGGTGAGGAAGATGCAGAGGAGTCCAACCCTGGAGAACAAGGTAAGGAACAAGTGTCCCTGAGCAGGTGCTGGGTGCCAGGCGCTGCCCCACATTTTCCCCTGCGCCGGCTGAGGGGCAACACAGCCATTACACGGACAAGCCACTTGGCCTCAAATGCAAAGGAGCTCACTGAGGCTCCAAAGCTCTGGCCTTCTGGTACCAGCATTCTAGCTCAGGTCTCCTGGGCTGACAACTAACCTCATCTCACTGGCCACTAGGATGCCTCCTGACTCCAGAAATGCTGCCCTCTTCTTGCCCTCAGCCAGGAATTCCTCCAGGCTGGAATTGTGACTTACTCTTGCCTGGATCTCCAGAGTTTACATGTCTCCACATAAGCTCAGGGTGCAAGCTCAGCATGTATGCTTAAATATAAGTTGAAAGTGCCACAGTTGGAAGTCATTTGGGACCATTCCCCAAATTTGGTGCCCCATATTTGGTGCCTTGGAGCTTGGGGTATGGGAGGAAGAGTTTCACACTGGGACTTTGTGCCTCCAGAATGGCAGCAATTGTCATCAGAGTGCACATGCTCACCACACCGTGTAAAGTCAACACTGGTGCATGAGGCAGAGACTTCCAGGCTCCATGTAAGCTGCCAGAAAGGGCAGGAGAAGCCACCATTGTGGGACTGATAGGGGAGCAAAGGAAAAAGGTGTGGGTGGATGCCATGGTTAATTTTATGCACCAGCTTGGCTGGGCTATAGTGTCCACTTGGTCATAGATTAAACACTAGTCTAGTTACCACTGCGAAGGTATTTATTTTTCAGATGTGATTAACATCTACAATCACTTGACTTTAAGGAGATCATCCTCAATAATGTGGGTGGGCATTATCCAATTTGCTGAAGGCCTTAAGAGCAAAAAAATCTGAGGTTTCCACAGAGGTAGCTCTGCCTCAAGACTCTTGTCTGAGTTCCCTGCCTGCCAGCCTCCCTAAGATTTCGGACTCAAGACTACAACATGAACTCCCAGCTGAATTTCCAGCCTGCCGGCCCTGTGCAAGGGATTTCAAACTTGCCAGGCCCCACAACCACATGAACCAACTCCCTAAAATGAACCTCTTAATAAACACACACACACACACATGCATGCGTCCTATGGGTTCTGTTTCTCTGGAGAAACCTGACAGATACAGTGGACGCTAGACAGGGTGTCTGCTGAGGCCAGGTCTACAGAAGGCAGAACACAAGTTCAGAACATTGAGGGGCCAGATCCTGGAGAGAGACAAAACAGACAGCATAACATGGAAGGGGCAAAGGGACATACACTCAGGTGTGTCCTCTTACACAGGTGAGGCCAGGAACAGGGCCTGGAAGCTCCAAGACAGAGCTTGGAGCTTGAGGGGTCCCAGGAAGACAAAGTCCTCGAGGCACCAGCTGAGATCCCACTGCTCCTGCTTAACACGGGGACAGCCCACGCTGGCTTGAAAGCCGCGAGAAGAAACAGCCATGCAAGGAGACGATGGTTTGCTTTCAGAGAGTTTGTCAGGCTGGGAGTCTACGAGTCCTTCCAGACCTGTTCAGGTCCTCAGTCTGCTTTCACTTCCACACTGAAGTCTTGCTTGTTCTGCTACTCTGACCACAGGGTGACTACCTGAAGCTTCTAGTGGTCAACCAGGGGTGGGGGGTTCTTGCTGCAATCCAGTGCCTACCAGCCCCCTCTGCCAGTTCCTAAAGCAGACTGAGCCCTCTCCCACCTGAGGACCTTGGCAGTCCAGGCCCCTCTGCTTCCAACGCTCTTCGGCCCATCAAACCCCCCACCCCTGTAGGCACAGGTCAGGAGTCTTCTCATCCTCAGGTCTCAGTTGAATGACACCCCCTCCTCCCAGAGGCCTCCCCACCTCCCCTCGCCTCTTTGTTCCTCCCATCCCAGCATTTCCCAACAGGGGGCGCTGTTCGGGCTTGTGGCTGCTGTTGCAGTCATCTCTGTCTGGACGCTGCGTGTCGCCCCCTGTAATGTAAAGCCTGTGATAGTGGGGACCAGGCTGCGCTCTGTGCATCGTCCTGCCCCCGACACGAGCGTCACACCTGGGGCATGGTGGGGCCTCAGTACATGTCTGAGAATGAACAAATCGTTCGCGGTATGATATGCAAGAACATTAATAAGGTGTCCCTAAAGGGGTTAACACCCAACCAATTTGTTCTCACCCTGCATGGGGTGCTTCCACCTAGTTGGATGAGCAAACCAGGCCAGGGGCAAGAAACAAAGCATAAGAAAGAGATCAAAGCTCACAGTCACCGAGTCCAAGAGGGCTCCCTCCTTCCCTCCCTCGGCATTAAGGCAGACTCTTATAAAAGATGGGAATTTGAGTCACACAAGTGTGGTTTCAACACTACACTCTCCCAGGTACAAGTTTTGTAACCACGGGCCTCAGTGTCTACGTCAGCGTAAAGGAGAGTGGAACCACCTGCCCATGCATTGCTATGAAGATTAGTTAGATCAGCGTTTCTCAACCAGAGGCCATTTGGCCATGTCCAGAGACACCCTCAGTTGTTAGAATTGGGGTACAGGCCAGGGATGCTGCTAAATGTCCTACAATGCACAGTAAAGTCCCGCACAACAAAGAATTATCCAGCCCCAAATGCCAATAGTGCTGCCGCTGAGAAACGCTGGGTTGGACATTGCAGTTGGACAGGAGGCTCCGTGACAGGGACCACCCACAGGCCAGCTGCAAGGAGTCTGCTCAGCCTTTCCAGAATACTCCCCTGGCCCTCCACCCCCAGATCTCTTCCCAACAGAGTGTCTTACCCGGAACTGGGGGTCATTCCCATCTAAATTCAAATCTCACCACCAAGAAGTCACCGCAGGTTTTCTCTACTGTAAGTCTTCTTCCGGCTCTCCTATTGCACAGAACATCTACAACGGCACAAATTATAGCCTGCCTGCATCTGAGGCTTTCTCCTTCAATATCACCTCTTCCACCATCCTTCCTTGGACCTCAGCACAACCACTGCATGCTAAGTAAGATGGAAAAGAGGGGAGCTTTGCAGGCAGGCAAATCCGAGGACCTGACTGTGTGGCTTCTTCCTAATTCCATGGCTTTGCTTGTCAGCAAAACGGGCACCATCAAATCCACCTGCCAGGCTCTCCCTGAATGTTTGTGACGCTGCATGTGACATGTTGCACAGAGTAGGCATGTCATAAATTGCAGTTATTTTCATAAACTGAGCTTAGTAAAGACCTCACAAGTTAAGGCTAAGTTCAAAGTCTCTCCTGAGCAAAGCAGAGTTTCTTGTTTGTTTTAACCAAGAGCCAAGCATATTGCCAGGTAGGAAGGCATCAGGCTTCAAGGTGTATATTTGGAAGAGAGTATTTTCTTCTTGAGGTATCTTGCTGTTTCATCATTCTCCCTATACAAAGACAAATGGGTTCTCTTTCAACAGCAAGGTTTTGCAGAGTGAATTCCCCAGCTCTCTTGATCTCATCAGACCTCCTTAGCACAAGTCTGCCACCCCCAGACAAGGCCAGATCTGCACTCTGCATAGCTGTTGGAAACCGTGAGTGTGTATAAACATGAGGGAATCTACAATAAAACCTCTGCCAAAAAAAACAAGCAGGCCACAGCTCTTCAGCTCCCAGGTGTAATTTCCAGGACAGTCAGTGATTCTGGAAGCAGAATGTTAAGAGGCTAACAGCTCAGAGAAGTGGGCAGAAAATAGTTCACTTCCAAGAAACTGTGCCAAATCCAGCAGAATCAGATATATATATATGTCTGTATATTCCACAACTGAAAAAACTAATGACACATATTTTAGAGCAGATTTCATGTGTTGGATTCTATTGCATTATTGGGTCTCAGGAGGTCCCAAATCCGCCCCCCCCCCCCAAACACACACACATTAAGGACTTTTGGAGAGGTGATCCTCAAAACAGGGTAATCTTGAAATGTCTTTTCACCTCACTTCCATTAAGGTTTGCTCCAGAAGACACTTGACCAAGCGGAAGACACACTGAGAACTTTATCCACTCACTCCAAAGGAGATCTTGCTAATCTGTGCAGCCATCCAAAGTCAGAGGATGGTCTCATGAGTTGGGTGAGTTCTCATCTCTGGAGGCATCCGGGCCAAGGTGAAGGAACAGTTTAGTGGTAGGAAGCAGAGGGCTGTAGCAGAGATTTATCCATGGCGACAGGCTGGTGACTTGAGGAGGCCAGCTGACAGGAACAGCTGAGAAACATTTATTTTTCATAACTCAGAGTTTTACCACTTCTGAGGGGCTTGTCACAGCTAAGTCTGATCAGACTTATTATGTAAAACATAACCCAGAAACAAGCAAACAAAAACAGACCCCGGCTTCACAAGGCTGATCACGCCAGGGGTGGCACAGCACCCCAGAGGAGGCCAAAGACAGAGCCCTCCCTGGCTGGCTGCACTTACCCTCTCTGTGCCTCATTGGCCGTGTCCGTGGCATGGGTCAAGGCAATAAACTCTGCCCTGCTTATCCGTCTTGAGGATGGGAGAAGAAGAGATTCAGGAAAGGTGCGATAATCCCAGAACTTTAAAGACAGGTGACAGCTTTGTCGTCACTTCTTCAGGAAGCCTCCCGGATCCTCCCTGACCCGGTGCGTTTCTGCCATCACACACCTTCCTAGCACCAAGTGCCTTACCAGGTTTTCATCTGACATTTGTCGGTGTGTTCTTTAACCAATGACTGTCTCACATTAGCATGTAAGCCCCACACAGGCAGGAGCCGTGTCTTCTCCATTATTGTCATCGCTGTTATTTGTTCTTCCCGTGACCTCCCAGTGCCTGTGCTCAGATATGTCAAATGCCTCAGCAAATGAAGAAGCTCGAGCGCCGTGGCGTTCGAAATAAGCCACAGCAGCCTCTCCCCAGTCACCATGATATGGCCTTACAGAGGTGCCTGAAGCTCCGATCACCAACCGTAGGCCTCTGTTTGAGATCATTCTTAAAACTTAGCATGTTAATGAAGGCGGCCAGTATTTCTTCCATTTCTTGGGATCTTCTCTTATCTGCAAACTACTTAAAAATATTACCCAGGCTTCCTGAAGCTTTTGGCAGTCTTATTAGGTTTGCTCTTAGAGAGAAAGAAAAGCTGGTTTCATGTGTGTGGTTTCCGGCAAACACATTTATAGAAGCAAAACCTGAAACTGAGACTGTAGGGTGAGTTTTAGAAACAAACATGAGTGGAGTAAGCAAAAGAACACTTTGTGCTGGTGGCACAATGCATGGCGATTATTAATCATTAATTATGTGGAAATCTAAAGATCTGTGGCCCTTTAATTAAGAGTCCAAGGGTTTCTAGCAAGTATGTGCACAACTACAGTTATTATATTCATTGGAAAAAAGCAGTAAATGGTGCTTTGCCCTCTGCTGCCATTTATATTTACGGCCAATTCCATTTTCTCCAAACTTTTTGAGGAAAATAGTTCACACAATAATACTTCTTTTTTCTTCTCTTTTTGCTCCTTGTCCCAGGTTAAATTTCCCCTCTTTTTGCACTGAGCTTTGGATAATGGCATCATTAGTTTGGTTACATACCCATTTAGCAGGGGAATAGGTGGGTAGCAAAGAGATAATGTTGCTAGAAGGAAGAGAGTAGAAAAATGAATTCTTTAAAGGCCCCAGATGATTAAACAATCACTCTCTCTAAGTTCATATTTTAGAGCAAATAACCTTTACCTTCATCTGCACTTTTCATCTTGGGTACTTGTCTGCCTCTGCTGACTGTGTCGGTTCCCTTCCACCTGGTGAAATTTCATCTCTCAGGGAACTCTTCTGTGAGCAGAAGCTGCCGGTCTCTGGCCAAATGAAAAAGGCCTGCACTTCCTGCTCCTCTTCCTGCATCAAGCTCTAATATCCAGACATGATATCCTTTTCCTGATAGCCTGCTGCACTCCGGTGCTTCTCTCCCCCCACTAATTCAGAAGTTATAACTCCTTCACTTTATAACATTTACCAAAGGTTCTGACGAGATGGCCTCCCACTTTAAGCAGATTTCCAATTTTCCGAGGCCATTATTCAGTTCCGCACTTCGATATCCTCACAGCTTTTGCGTGTTGGTTATAGTGAAGTAACGGAGAGTGTGTGTGAAGCCAAGTCCAGGCCTTCAGCCTCACTGACCTGGAGGTTTGGGAACTGCTCTAAATTCCAGGCATCTACTGGGAGATTGGGTGCCAAATATGGCCGACATGATGCTGAGACCTGAAAATTTGAACCATAAACAATGATGAATATATATATGATTGTATGTATATATGTGTTTAATAACACAGAACTCATAACCTGGAAAAATAAGGGTTTTATTGCCACTAAAGGAAAAAATAGTGGGTTGGAGGATGCTCTTGAAAATACAAGGTCATAAATTTGGACCAAGTTCAGGGTCCATCACAACTAGGGGCAGCAGAAGTGGAATATCAAAGTGTGAAAAGGCCTGTTCCTGCCAATTGTCCCATCTCAGAAGGAGAATCTTGACTCCAGCACTCAGGTTACTGAGCCTTATCGAGGCCTCTGTCTGGAGCAAGAGGGGATCTTTGCTCAAGATGATGAGTGGGTTTACTGAATATGCTGAAGTTCATGCTCTGGAAGGAGAACTTGGTTCATGTTACGCCACCAACTGAAATAGATAAACCAATGAGAAAAACCAGTGGGCTTTGAGCTGGAGTTCCTTCTCCCCTAAACCTCAGTCCTCACAGTGAGGTCAAATCTCACCTGGGATTTGTTAGAAATGCAGATTCTCTGGTTCTACCCCAGAATTCCTGAATCAGAATGGGCATGTTAACAAGACCTCTGGTGATTCCTTGGCACAAAATCATTTGAAAAGCACTGCTGCAAAGAGTGTCTGATAATCTGTAACTGATGTAGGGGAGGTTGTGATTTGTTTCTGGTCCAGATCACCAGCCCCCAGAATGAGGGCCATGAGTATGTCTTTATTTCCCCTCCAGTAGTCCTTCAATAAAATATGTTTTGAAAGAATGAATGGGTGCCCTTGAAACTCTTGAGCCCATTGTCCAGTATGCACTGGTCTAGTGTGCACTGAAACCTTGTTTCTAACTCTTAAACATTGCCTACTAGTTGCCAGCTTCTTCTGCCTCAGCCAGTGAGGTCCTGGTGTTTGGAGGCTAACCTCTACGTTCCACCATGAGCCCTATGGCAACCTATGCTCTTACCCTGCCCTGTGCATTTTAAACCCCTTTTATAAGAGCAGGAATCACTTCCTATTTGCTATCAGAAGCCCATAGTACAGAGCCATGACACATCCTGTGTTACCACTATTGAACTTCCCCCAACAGTCATGACCCACCCTATGTAACACTATTAAACAGCATTAACCTCAACCTTCACTGTGACTGCTTTGCCCATATGTAAATGATCCTGGAACATAACGTAGACTCTCCTTCTTCCTCAGTTATACTTCTCAAAGAAGAATGGATGTATCCCTTTCCAGCCAGATCTGACTTTATTGCAGGTCTTCATAAAACAAAACAATACAAAAACAAACAAACCAACAAAAATGCCACCTGTCTCAAGATATTGGAAGGGAGGTTGGGAATGTGAAGAGAGGAGAGTATCAGTCAGGCCTGCCTAGAAATGGGGATGAGAGGATTAGAGGAGCCCAAATCACCCCCTGTGCAACATCATACCCAATTCTTTCTCAATTCTCTCTCTCTGCAACTGCCACCAAAAATGCACAAAAACTAGCCATCTTGAAACCCTGTGAGTGGCATTCTAAAGCCCAGGAGGGGAAATATACTAAAGAGAAAAAAGACACAGATTTTCCAACCAAATTCAAGCTCCAGCTCTGATAAGCTGTGTCAATTCAACCAACTAACTCACTTGGGCTTTCTGAGCCTCAGTTTCCCCATCTGTAGAATGGGGATAATCATGCCTCTCTACAGAAGCAGCAGTGGGATTAAATAAATGTAGCAGAATGTCTAATACACCAGGCCCATAACTGGGGACAAATACGTGAGAGTCTCTTGTCTCTCTTGAAAGAGAGTCAGGGCGCATCAAGGAGGCTGATATCAAAACCTGCTCCTCAAGCAATGACAGCTCTTCCTGAGCCATCAGCGCATGAGTGATTTCTTGAGCAAATAATTAGCATAAATATTCCACACGATGTCATTTTAATGCCCCCAAAAGGGCACCTGTTATCTAGCGCACAGATTAGAACCTCTGTGGCATAAATCACTGGGAAGCACTTCCCCTGTGTCTTAAATGAAGGTGTGCCATTCCATCCAATAAGGCAAATATTAAATGAAACAAAAACAGACAAAGCACAGACGCACCCCATGCTGTGACTTTAATAGTTGATCAATTGCAGATCAAGAGCTTTAATTTCTCCTTGGCTTTGGGTTGACAGCAGGAACTGAGTTCCCAGTCTTTGAGAGATGATTGCTTTGGTGAAAAAACAAAGGCTCCGTTTGTTAGACCTTTGCCAATAAACACCCTCAAATCTGAGCCTCTCTCCCAGAAAATTGTCCAGATGACGAATGATGCCCGCCCAGTGGCCACCACACACAACAGGGCTGCATGGTGCCCAGATCCCCACCATATGACATGTTGTGTGACTGATTTTGATTCCCTGATGAGATCATGAGTTCTCTGAGGGGACAGGGCATGACTTGTCTGTTCCAAGCTTCAGGCTGAGACCTGGTGCTGTGTAAACATTTGCTTAATCAACTTCCTCAGATCTACCTTCTCAGCAGACAAGTTTCTGTCAAGCCAAAACCTGCCTGTCTTGCAGGCCCGGTGGCCCCATTAAGAGCCCTTTGTTGATGATCGCATGAGGGTTAAGAAGCTCTAAGTCCTTAAAGCCCAGATAATTGCCACCTTCCCTTTGGTCCTCCCCTGATATTTCGTAGTCACAGAGGAGCGGTGAGGGCCTCTGTGGGGTCAGAGGGCAGGCAAGGGAGATTGCTGAGCCCTGGGGTAGCCAGGGAGGACCTTTCAGAAGAGGGGCATGTGGACCTTAAAGGGAGAGTAGCATTCAAGCAAAGTGGGGGGGGGGACACGCACACAGGGGTTGTTTCTTCATGCGGACAAGTTCCCATGGGTATGGTTTCTCCAAGCATCTCTTTGTGGAAGAATGGAACCAAGAGGAGAATTGCCGCTGAAAAGGGTTATTTGGGGCCTCCCAGGACTTGGAGTGATGTGCTGAATGGCCTTCAGAAACAGGACATCACTTCACACCAGAGAAAACACGGCACCAGAAAGACTGCTTTGGGATTGCTGGGGACATGGCCATATGGGAAGGTGGCAGACCCCAAAACTTCCCCAGCAGGAAGAAGCTCCGAGAGCCCCAGATGTAGGCAGAGGCCTGCTGGGGCCACAGGCAGTGGTTCCTGGCTCCCCTTCTTGATGGAAGACCATGAATGCTAACCTGCCTGGCAGAAGCCAAAGGGCAGAGCTGAGCTAAGCAAAGTGAGCGATCTAGACCAGGCTGGGTTCTGCTTCCTTTCCTACCTTTCTCTGCTCATCAGAGTCCTTTCAGCGCCCAGCCACGGGGCAGGAGCCAGGCAGAGGGGGTGATGGATCCAAGACCCAGGTTACAAAGCAAACATGCTAGAGCCCAACCTCCCCCAGAGTCTTTTTATTTTTCTCCTCCATCCCCATCGTCTCTGCCTGGGGTCACTAATACAATTTTGACAACACTATCAACAACAGTGTGAAATTCAGTACCAGAAGATGTGTGAGCAACTGCACTGGCAGGTGTGGCAGAGAAAGCCCAGGCTTGTGGAGGCTCCACCCTTCTACTGACAGGCTCTGCGGGGCATTTGCTCAGAGGAGAAGGGGCAATGGTTTGGAAAGGCCCCAAAGAGAGCTGAGGCCTGGGGTAAAGGAAGAAACACGTTTTCATCCCTCTCTCCCAAGAGCCTCTTTGCCTCAGTCTCTTCAAGTGTCTTCAATGAATATCTAGCTTTGTACAACATGCTCTTGGTAACATGGAGGGAAATGACTTGATAATAGGCCACAGAGACATCTCAGAGAGAAACATCTGAGCCACGACATGCTCCTCTTGATAAGGATGTACCAGGCAGAAAACGGCCAAGCCCACGAGCACATGCACAATTGACATCTTCACTCACCCCCATTTCTGGTTGACATAATGGAATACTCAGACCTTCCAACTGTACAATCCTCCCTTTTGAAAGAAGCAAACCGTTTTTCAATAGCTTTGGGATGGTGGGAGGGGGGAGTGTTCCTTTATAAAGTATTATGATTCGCCAATTCGATGGTCTCCTTTACAACTTGTTTAACTCATACAAAACACTGGCTCTACTTGCCAATTTGGCAACTCAATTTGGCGGATTCAAAGGCCCTGTTCCCTTTTGGGGCAGTGGCTGTCAGAGCTCTAAAGCAGAAAGTTTGCCCTTCTGGGTACTGGGGAGCCCCATAAAAATGACACCGACACCTCACCATGTTTCCTATCATTGAGTTCAGCTGTCTCTGAGAGCGCGGGACATCGGTGACATCTGTGGTGCTGCTAGGACAATTCCCCACATCCCTCTGCAACCCGACGCCTTTGTCGTACTGAAGAGTTTCAGCCTGGAGAAAAGACATTAATTGAAGCCATGTGGTTTCCGTTCCTTCAGGGAGGAAAAGCAGCTGATGACTTCCTACATCTCTGTCAGTCAATCGCCTTCCACATATCGGCAACCGAGAATGCAGGGCAGCAGGGTGGTCACAGACAAATATAGAAATTCGAAGAAATAAATACCCTACTGGCAGCATTATTACAAACCACCCAAAAGAAACAAGCTCTGGGGCTAAAACAACCCTCCATTCAAGGCAGTCCTACAATGGAGCGTGCCCTGCACCAAGAGAGCTCCTTACTTCCTAATGACAAGTTTATGGCTTCCCTTAATTCAGCCCACCATGCTTCTGCCTTTATTCCATACCTACTTGTTGCTAGGTAGTTAATTCTGATGGACAACGCCAGACAGTAAACACACACGTGCACCAACACCCACGGTGCCCACACACACACCCAAGCTAATCTCTCAGCCATGGCTGCAGCCCAGTTATTTTCCCGAACCCTCCTTCCAATCTTCTCTTCAATTGCCACAAAGCATATAGTTTAGTACTTGACATTTCCTTCAAATTAAAGCTGCAAGTTAAGTGGACATTTTCCCTTAGATAGATGACGATCCTGGGCCTCCCCGCAGCTAAGCGTGCCATAGAATGCGATTTCACCTGTTCCTTTTGTGTAGACACTCTGCTTGAAACTTGCCAGCAGGTCCTCAATAAAGAAATAGCCCTGATTGCTCATTAAGAGCAAAAGAGAGAGCTATTAAAAACAAAAAAGCAGAGCACAGCTTAACACTTGGAAGTTGAAAGTTGAGCGAGCATTGTTGCAATTCTGGAGTGTAGGAGGAGAGGAGAGACTGGAGTGCCCTGTCAGCGAAATCACAAGTGGAAACAGAGGCAGCTTCCCGGCTTTGAAGGACAAGGAGAGTGGCCCTCGGAGCAGGCCTGGTGCTGAGCATTATTTTTTTCCATTCGATTTCATTTGAATTCATTTAGTTCATTGAAATGAGCTAGGCATGAAACAATATTTCCTTTTTTATTTCTCGCCTTCTATTCTCTGCAAAGCTCGCCTTCTCCTAGACGGGGCCGGCTTGGTGGGAATGTGACCTGGGCGGCCATACAAGGCCCGCAATTTAGAAGGACCCAAGCCCTTGAAATTATGAATTTTTGAACCTGGGGCCCTGCATTTTCGCTTTGCACTGGGCCCCAAAATAACATAGCTGGTCCTGCTACTAGAATAAATGACTGTCAAATCCAGACCGTCCTTTCCAAATTGCTTTCCAGAACCCTGCGTGGGTCAGGCAGACTTCCACTGCCCCAGCCCCCTCCCCACCCCCACTTTCCACTCTGCCCATCCCTGTCAGTGTCACATGCCGGTAGCATCCGGGGTAACTTGAAGGAGGATCCCAGATTGATTCCAAAGTAGAATAGGAATTGCACAGAGTTTTTATTTGGGTTGAACGTAAAGTTTTTGAAATGGTTGGTGGTGATGGTAGCACAATATTGTTATCGGAATTAACAGCATTGAATTATAGATTCAAATATGGTGAGAGGGGGGAATTTTAGGTTGCATTTATGTTAGAATAAAAAACGTTTTAAAACATAGCACTGTAGAGCACAGTGGACCCTACTGTGTACAATGGACTATAGCTGATCATACAATCGCACAAATGTTCTTCCAGGAATTGTAACAGACGGACCACACTAATGCAAAGTGTTAATAGTAGAGTGGTTTCTGGGAACTCAGTATTTTATGCATGATTTCTCTGTAAACCTACAACTTCTCTAATAAAAATAAATTGAAAATTGAAAAAAATAAATCCTGGTTGGCATTTCCTGGGAGGTTTTTCAGTTGTCCCGAAGTATTCATGGGGAAGTGATTCTCTTTCCAATTGTTCTGCTCCTGGGCAAGGCGCATAGAACTTCTATCGCCATAGAACAATCCTACCAGGCAATGAAAATTCATCCTAGGTGTTAATTAGCTCAATATTTATCTCATCTAATATGCAAATTAAGACACTGCAGTCTCATTAGCGTCATCTGTGTTTCCTTTAAGCAAAACTAAATCTCTTGCCAATACAAGAAAAAGAAAAAGAAATAACATCAGTATTTCTCTTTGAAGCTAATGAGGGCATGATTTGGCTCTTCCTTTGTTATGAGGTAGCAATGTAGGAAAAACACATTTTAAATATGCCAAGTGAGGCCTGACCTCATATGTCAGAGACAAGATTGCAGCTTGCACGTGTGGGTATCAGGCTTTCTGCATCGACCTTGTCCAAAGAACCCGGGACCAAGGAGCCGGTGGGTAAGTTTGCAAGGAACCACCAATGAGAGGAACAAAGAAAGAAGGTGCAGCCTTCAAGAGCGGGCTCAGCAAACAGATGTGGTATTACCTCAGTGAGAAGAGGGGCAGCAAATTCATTTCTTAATGCCCTGAATCTTTAGAATGAGAAAATGTGTCTCAAATTGAAAAGAAGTGAATAGACTTCAGCTTAAAATATTGGCTCTTTCCGCCTTCCCATCTTAAGATTTTAGGATGTATACAAACAATAATCAAACAGTCCTCAAATACCTGCATTGTGCGCCCCCATCCCAATCATACTTTAAGTGGTGGGGATACTAGAGAGCAACAATTTCAGGAGTAATCGGAATATTCTGGGTCTTTGGGATGTCACTAGGAATTTCATATGCATTAACTCTAATCTTTGCATTAACTTGGCAAGGCATCATTTTTCCTTTTTTTAGATGATAAAATTGTGGTTCAGGGCTGTTGGGCCACTTGTCCAAGGTCATACAGCTAAAGCATGACCAAGGTGGACTGGATAGATAAAAGAAATATGACAGGCCACAGAAATGCGGACATGTGTGCACCTAATTAGAGCAGGATCGTCTGACTCCTCTGCAGTCACAGCGGGGCTGAAAGGGTGCGTGGCTCTGTCTGGTCCTGAAGCCTGATGCTCGCTGTAGATCCCCCATTTCCTAAGGCCACAAGCTCCAGTGCAGCCACAGGCTGTCCTCCCTCGCCCTAGTTTGGCAGGTTATATGAAACTTGGTTTATGAACATGGGGCAGCAGAGAGGCCTGTCTGCATTCACACACCTGGGGCCTGAAAACTGAAAACCACTCCCCAGGCCACGGAGGCTAATTTCCATATGCTGCAGATCGTGTCAAGTGTCACAGCCTCAGTGCAAGGCGAGCTCCCAGCTGAGGCGAGCAGGAACAGGCGATGGGAGGCAGAGGAGCTGCCCTGGATGCCAAGAGGAAGCAGGAGAAAGAGGCCATGGCCTCCCTGTGACCCTTGGCTCACGGATGCCAGATTCCCCCAGAGTGCCTCTGTCTTGTCGGAGTCCACACCTGTGAGCCTGACCCACACCTCAGAGCCAAGCAGCCTAGCAGAAAGGATAGCAAATGAAGGGGCCTGGGCGTGGAGGGGCCACGTGAGACTGCTGCCGCCACGACCAATGTCTCCATAACAACCAGGGCCACGTGGGCCATCACAAAGGTGCGTGGAGAGAAGCTCCAAACCCTCGGGGACATTTACGCCCCTCTGGAACTTGCAGAGGATGTTTTTAACCTGTCCCAGCACAGTCCCTTCCATCACTGCCTCTGAGCCCCACAAACAGGCAGAAAAGGATACCCCCACTTGACAGACGGGCAAAGTGGTCTGTCACACAGGAGAGCCGAGAAAACTGTAGCCTGAGAAAAGAATCTGTTTCTGGGTTGTCCCCTCTCTTCCAGCTCCCATGCTGGGGATGCAAACAATGTCCACCTGAGGGAGGTTTTGTTGTGTCCATGTTAGGGATGGGGAAACTGAGAGTGAGCATGTCCAGAGAAGTGAAAGGAAGTGATTATTTGTTGAACCTAGTGTGTCCTCAGATATAAGACCATATAAAATATGAGCGATGGATAGAGAGAGAGGTGGTATGGGAGTTTCTCAGAGGAGAGGGCAGGATGCCCTGCCTGAAATGGAGAAAGGGGAAGAAAAAGAAAGGAGACCCTGAACTTCCTGTGCAAGTAATTTCTTTCCCTTCCCCACCCCACTCCTCCCCCCATCCTCACCCCCACCCCCACCCCAGGGCAGGAGTTCCAGCAAGCCCACTGGGAACAGAGCAAAAAGAGATTCCCATTGGCCTCTGCAAAGATGCAAGAGGTGGCTACAGAAGAAGTGCCACCCCATGGTCTCCCAAGCCTGAGAAGGGAACAGAATGGGTTCTGAAGCCTAATGTCCCCTGTCACCTGTGTCTTTTGCTGTCTGTACATTTGATGATAGATAATGTGTTTCACATTTTCTTTTTCCCATTCCATAAACCTCTTAACACAAACTTGCTTTTGGAGTAGTTGCCTTGGGTTTCTTTAAATTTTGTAATATTTGATACATAATGAAATATACATCAAGTACATGCACGATTTGAAGTTTGATGATAAAGCCCATACCCATGGGCTTACCACTCAACCTGAGCAGAGAGCGCTGCTAAAGCAGTGAGGCCCCCAGTGCTTCTCTTGTTCATCTCTGCCTTCTCCCTGCCAGAAGCGACTCTTATCCTGAATTGTGCTTTCATCAACTGCTTGCATATACACAATATATAAAACATCCTATATATGTACACATATACACATATATATGGATGAACACATCTACATTTTTACATATATATATCCCTTAGGAGTATATTTAATTTTACTATTTTATGAGCTTTATAAAAATGGCATATATTGTACATGGCCTCATGCATACAACTTTTTGCACGTTATGTCCTGATTTTCAGATTTTCTCAGTAGTGCCAGGAAAATCATGAGAAAGATTCTTTTACAGTGGGTGCTATAGATCATATTGATTCATTTAATCCTGCCCCCATTTTCCAGACAGACAAGTCAAACCTAGAGGGGTTAAGTAATTTAGTCTCTCAGTGGTGCCCCACTGGCTGCTAGTGGGTGGTATAGCGCCCTCTGGGGCTGGGAAACAGGGCCTACCACACCCCCACTCTCACCACTTCACTTTGCACCCAGAGTGGCTTCTGCATGAACTTATTGCCTGTACTTTTAAAAATCTGATACTGTTGGTATACTGCCCGAGTCTTATTTGGGGTTTTTGTCCCCGTTATCCTATTTGTGACAGTGAGCTTACTAAGAAGTCCTTTAAGCTCAGATGTCCTCCCCATGCAGTATCATCCTGGAAAAATCACATTTCACGTTACCATGAAAGAATTTCACCTGCTTTATTGTCCCCAGCAACCAGAAAGAAATGTAACCGCTGAGTGATATGACAGTTTGCAAGAGGATGGCAAGGAACTCCAAATGAGATTTTGGCAGTTAACCAGGGTTACTGCACTGCTGAATTAATCTGAATGGGGGCTAAAATATTGTAGGGTTTTTTGGGGGTGTGAGGGGGAAGGAGGGACGAGAACTGTATCTGCTGAGCACTAACAACATGCCACATACGGTCAAGCATGTTTTTCTCATGCATTACATATTCAGTCTTCACAGCTGCCCCCAAAGGCAGCCGTTTCTAACCCCCATTTTACAGATGAGCAAATTGAGGCTCCAGATTTAAATGCCTTACCATAAGACAAGAGCTGATCAGTTTGTTGACCTGCAAGTTAAACTATTTTCTTCTAATCCAAACCCCTTGCTCTTTCAGCCTTACAACGTAATGACTACTGTCTACTCCAAAACAGAATTCAGTAACCATCCATCGAATGTGATGTTTGCAGGTACAGGGAGAATTCTGAGTCTGAGGACTTCACCCTATCTCCAAAGTGCGGAAGGAGCTCTGGAGATCATCCCCCACTGTTCCTCCATTTTATGGAAGAGAAGAATGTGAACCAAATCGGCAAAGAGGCTTTGGAAGCCATACCCTTCAAATGCCCTCCCCTTATCTGGGACACATTCCCTGACTGCCCAGGAGGGGTCCATGATTACCTACCTATTGTCACATTCACTTAGGATACTAACTTAAAAAATTGTTTAAATATTTTCTGAATAATTTTAGATTTAGTGAAAAGTTGCCAAGATTGTACAGAGACTTCCAGTATTCCCTTCACCAGCTTCCTCCACTGTCAACATTTTCCATAATCATGGCACATTTGTCAAAACTAAGAAATTAACTTGGTTATACTAGTATTAACTAACTACAGATTTTATTTGGATTAAAAACATTTTTCTACTAATGTCATTTTCTCTTTCAGGATCTGATCCAGGGTTTTAGATGCAAATTTAACCACTTAGTCTCCTCAGCCTTTGAAACGTGTCCACCTACGCCCACTCACTAGATGTGAGAGTTCCTAGCTGCAAAGACCCCATGTAACATAGCTCATTATCTCTGGCCACAAGGCATGCATTTGCTAGATATGTATTAGGCGACATAGACTGAGTGAGGGTGTGCAATATTGCTGTTCATCACTGCAAAGTCCTCAAAGACAGCACCAGAATCACAATGCCTCCTCTACTCTGTCCCCATATTCCCATTAAAATGATATAAAGGTGGAGCAGACAGAATACAGATATATATTTGTGTATACAGGTGTATTGCACAACCACACATATGTATATGAAAACATATGGGGTCATGGTCCGAGGCAAAATTGAGAAATGTTGGACAACTCCATAAATGGTGTAAAAGAAAATTTGGCTATTCATTTACCAAAAGTAACTAAGTAGATTCCAAACTATTTCCTGCTTAATATGATTCACAAAATAATTTCAAGAAGTATTAATGTGTCAAACACTGAATGAGCAAAAATATCAAACCATTAGAAGAAAATGTAGAGAAATATTTTTATAATGTTGGAGTAAATCAAGCCACCTTAAACATAGAAACTGTGAAATTCAAGAGCAAAACATCAGATTACAAAGTTGGGTAAATATATTTTCAAAATATATAACAGACAAAATATTAATGATGAGGAGAACATATACAAACACCTACAAATCAGTAGGAAAAAGACTAAACAAACCAACAGATAATGACTTATGGTTTTGAACTGGCAATTCACAAAAACAGAAGTACAAACAGCACATCAAAGAACATTAACCCTCTGAAAGACTGAAAGATTTTCTATAAGATCTGGATCAAGACAAGGATGCCCACTGTCACTACTGTTACTCAATATTGTAGTGGAATTTCTAGCCAGAACCATTAGGCAAGAAAAATAAATTAAATACATCCAAACTGGAAAGAAACAACTAAAAGCTTTCCTCTTTAAAGATGACATGATCCTAAATATAGAAAATCCTGAAAAATCCTCAGCAAAGCTACCAGAGCTAATAAATGCACTAAGCAAAGTGGCAAGGTACAAGATCAAAAAGCAAAATTCCATTACTCAAATTTATATAGAAAAGGAGGGGCCTTGAAGAGCCAAAACCATCTTGAAAAAGAAGAACTAAATTGGAGGTCTCACACTTACCAGTTATTTTAAAGCTCATTACAAAGCTACATTAATTGAAAAAAAAAAGCATGGTACTGGCACAAGGACAGACATATAGGCCAATAGAATTGTACCAAGAGTTCTGAAATAAACCCTCACATCTATAGACAATCGATTTTTGACAAGGGTGTCAAGTCTACTCAGTGGAGAATGAATAGTCTCGTCAAATGGTGGTGGGAAAACTGGATATCCAGATGTAAATGAATGAAAGTGGGCACCTGCCTCCCATCATGTACAAAAATGATCTCAAAATGGATCAAAGACCTAAATATAAGAACCAAAATTATAAAACTCCTGGAGGAAAAGACAGGGAAGCATCTTCAGCACCTTATGTTAGGCAATGGTTTCTTAGACTTTACACCAAAAGCCACAAGCCACAATAACAACAACAAAATACATATACAGGACTTCAACAAAATTAAAAATTTTGGTATATCAAAGGATTTCATCATAAAAGTTAAAATACAACTACAGAATGGGAGACTGTATTTGGAAACCATATCAATCAATGCAGGTTTTTTACCCATATTTTATAAAGAAACCCTACAACTCAACAACAAAGACACACAACTTCTATTTAAAAATGGGCAAAAGACTTGAATAGACATTTCTCCAAAGAAGATATACAAATGGCCAAAAAGTGCATGAAAAGATGTCCAACATTGTTAGTCACTGGGGAAATGGAGATCAAAACCATAATGAGATACCATTTTACACCCACTAGAATGGCTACTCTCTAAAAAACGGAAAGTAACAATGTTGGAGAAGATGTGGAGGAACAGGAACACTCATTCACTGTTGGTGGGAAGGTAAAATGGTGCAGCTGCTATGAAAGACAGTTTGCTGCTTCCTCAGAAAATTAACTAGAGACTTACTATATGACCCAGCAATCCCATTTCTAGGTATAAACCCAAAAGAATCGAAAGTAGAGAGTCAAATAGGTGTTTGCACACCAATGTTCATAGCAGCATTATTCATGATTTCCAAGGGATGGAAGCAACCCTAGTGTCCATCAACAAATGAATGGATTAAAAAAACCTGTGGTATATACATACAATGGAATATTATGCAGCCATAAAATGAATGAAGCAGGGAGCAGAGGTGGCTCAAGCGATCAGGCACCTCCTTCCCACATCGGAGGTCCCGGGTTCAGCACTCGGTGCCTCCTAAAAGAAGAAACAAGGAAGACGAACAGACACAGCAAGTTCAAAACAACAAAGGGGTGGGGAGAGATAAATAAATAAAATAAATCTTTAAAAAAATAATAAATGAAGTCCTGATACATGCAGCAACATGGACGAAACTGGACAATATCATGTTGAGTAAAATAAGCCAGACACAAAAGGACAAATATTGTATGATCCCACTTATATGAAATAATTAGAATATACAAATTCATAGAGTCAGAAACTAGAATACAGTTTACCAGGGCCCAGGTGGAGCAGGGAATGGGGGATTAATGGTTAATTGGTATGGAATTTCTGTTTAGGGTGATGGAAAGTCTTGGTAATGGATAATGGTGATGGCAGCACAACATTGTGAGTGTAATTAACAGCACTGAATTATATATTTGAATGTGGTTAAAGGGGAAATTTGAGGTTGTGTATATGTCACTAGGACATCATTTTTTAAAAGAATAAAAGAAAGTTCGTGTTTTTTGGTTTTTTTTAAAAGATGTTTAGGGAGTAGATGTGGCTCAAGCTGTTGAGTGCCTGTTTCCCACATGGGAGGTCCTGGGTCTGGTTCCCGGTGCCTCCTAAAAAACAAAAACAAACAACAAGCAAACAAACGAAAAAACCAACTTAGGAGAGCCAATGTGGCTCAGTGGTTGAGCACTGGCTTTCCATATACGAGGTCCCAGTTTCAATCCCTGGCCCTCGCTAGTAATCCAGGAAATAAAAATTGAAGCAACAATGAAATGCCTTTTCTTTTTTTACCATTTTTAAATTAATATATTGCAATGTAGGATACTTTGGTTTACAAAGAAATTGAGCCAATGGCACAGAGTTCCCATATCAACTGCCCCCATACACACACACAGAGCTTCTTCTATTATTAACATCTTCTGTTAGTGTGGTACAATTGTGACAATTAATGAACCAGGATTGGCTCGTTATTATTAACTAAATCCCGTGGTTTACATCAGGGTTCACAATTTGTTGTACAGTTCTATGGGTTTTGACAAATGCTTATCATGTATCCACCATTTCATATCACACAGCACAGTTTCACTGCCTTAAAAATGCCCTGGGCTCCACCAATTCCTCCCTCTCCACCTCCCCTGAACCCTGGCAAACACTGACCTTTTCACCATCTCTATAGTTTTATTCTTTCCAGGATGTCATATAGTTGGAATCACACAGTACGTAGCCCTTTTACAGTAGCTTCTTTCACTTAGCAACACGCATTTAAAGTTCCTCCATGTCTTCTCGTGGCTTGGAAGCACGTTTCTTTTTATTGCTGAATAATATTCCATAGTGTGGATGTGCCACGGTTGATCCCTACCTGTGGAAGGGCATCTTGGTTGCTCGAGAAGCCATTTCCACCCAGAAGATTGCCATGGGTTAAACCAACATGTGTCCGTGTCAAGTTAGGGTGAGGGGAAGGGGAGCCTTGCATGAGCTGAGCTGCTGGGAGGAGCATCATTCGGCGCAGCCATTGCCGTGGGTCATCTTGCACCCATCAAATGCAAACCCCGCATCTGCAGATAAGAATTGTTGCACTTCTAGACTCTAACCTGCCCAGGTAGCACCTCCTGGAGTCACACAGCTGTGAGGTGGGTGTGGTCCGGCAGCTGTACCCCAAGCCAGAACCCCGAGGCCTAAGGTCCAGTAGCAAATGTGGGGGTTCCTGCCACCATCCCCACTGTGAACTCAGTCTCCCTGAAATCTGCTCCTGAGAACGTAAGGCAGCAAGGACTGCCGAGGCTGCTGCTGGCCGCACCCAGGGACCGCCCAGAACCTGGGCAATCTGCAACCAGCCTTAGAGCTCCTCCAGGGCCAGCTGCCAGGCGCTGCCCTCTCAGGAGTGCCTCCAGTGACCCTTTCTGGAAAGGTCCCCTCCACTCACTGTGAAGCTTTATTTAGAGCCGTAATACTGAGAGGCCTTGACTCAGCACCCTCCAGGAGGAATAATTTGTGCTTCTCGTGAACCAAAGTTGCTGCACCAGAGAAAAGCCACACATTTCAGCCTCCTTCAGGAAGCCTTTCTATGACTTATTTGGGGACTAAGAGTCCCTTCCCTGAGGAGGAGAGGGGCTGGGCCTCCTGCTGGCCAGAGGCCCTGGTCAGTGGTACATCAAAAAGCTGCAAAGTTCTCCCTTCTCTGTTCTGGAATCTAAAAATCTGGGGACAGAGGTTTTATAAGGGAATAATGAGGACCTGAAAAATATTCATGAAGGAAGTGCTCAAAAGCCCTCAAATCTCAACTTTGTAGCCAGCCTAACCAGAGTCATTTCCAGAACTTTCTCCAGCAAAGTGACCAGGTCCTCTAAACGGCATTGGTTTAAATGAACCAGTTAGCATGGTGGCTGAATGTTCAAACCGCAAGACTGAGGCCAGTGGCACACAAACAGTGGGCAACAGGAGGAGCCCTATTTTAGTCTGCTTTGTTGTTGGCTTTGAATTCTCTTCAGATAACGCAGCTCCTGATTGCCTGGCCCTAGTGGGCCCTGCTCACAGCACCCTGCCCTGCGTATGCCACTTGGGAAGTCTAAACAAATTACTGAATGATGATAATGTCTGGGAAAAGACTTCCAGAGTTCTAGCTACAGAATCATATTTAGTCATGCATTCAGTGGGTCATTCCCCACAGAAAGAATCAAGCACGTGGAATTGACACTGCGGTCTGCACTGTGCAGCCAAGCTGTTGGGAGGCACGGTCCTCCTTCCCTCTGCTGAACATCTGAGCAGGGACCAAGCCTGCAGACGCTCCCTCGCTTTCGCCCTCAGGTGCATCCCCCTCCCCTATACTGTCCCAGGTATCACCAGGACTGGGGCAGGCAGCTCCTGCCTGGTTCTCACGCTATCCCTGGGCGCCACTCCAACCCATCCTCCCGCACCGCAGAGAGAGGGACTTTCAGAGGGTGCATTTGTCCATGGCATTGCCCCCATTTGACCTTTGGGTAGTCTTTTATGATCTGGCACTTACCCACCACTCAGGTGGCATCTACTGCCTTTCCTCCAAATCTGTCCTGTTCCTCCAGAACTTCTATCCATATCGGACGGAGAGTCCCCTGATCCCAGTCTCTCTTCTCTTCTTGTCTTATTCTTTCTTTCTCACCCGCGGCACCGTTTTCACGGACCTAGGTCCTGACCGGCAACATATGGCCGCCATTTCACACCTCCATGCTTTCGCTGAGCTGTGTCCGCTGGTAGAGAGCCGAGGCCTTAGTCTCCGTCTTGAGAATCCTGTCTCGGGGAACTGCTCGGCCTGAAACGCCATGCACTGCTTTGACATCGTTGAGCCCCACGGGCCCCAAAGCCCTAGCCGTGAGTTTCCCTGCTCTCGCCAGCTGTGCCCCCCACCCAGCAGGAAAGGCTCCCCACCTGATTAGTTCTTCTATCAGCCACTTCACCTGATCCTCAACCCAACAGGTTTCACCTCCCTGCCTGCCGACAAAAGGATTCAAACAAGCCAATCACACCCAGCCGTGGGAGCCAGGGGTCAGCACCAAGCTCACCGCCCACAGCTCCTGCTGGTTACACGCTGCTTCCACCCCATGTGGCCCTGCATGCCGTGTGGTGTCCTCCTCGAGGCCCCAGGCTGTGAGGATGGCTGATGAGTAAACGCTGCTCACTCTTCTGCCTGGTGGTAGGTGTCCAGGATTTGGCCATCTCGACCCATATCTGGCAGGAGACCCTCCTTCACAACGTGGTGGATAGGAGGCAGTCAGAGCGCTCATCGTGCAATATCTACCCCAACCGTCCTTCCCTGGAAGGTCCTCCTGAGCTTGCTGGCATCCGACACCTGGTTCTCACCCCTGCTGCATGGAGGGCAATGAGCAATTTACACACCTGTCCCAACTACGTGTTTCACTGCCTTTGGATTGCTGTGTCTCCATGGTTTCCCGGCCTCCGGTGCATGCTCAGTGAAAGATGAAAACACAATCAATGAACGTACGGTTTCCAAATTTCCATTCCTTACAGGTAGTTAAAAGTGTTGGGAATTCACAGATATGGGTCGGTGACGGCTTGTAGATACGGTTTTGTGGAAGCTGGGGAGTGGGATCTGGGGCCTGGGCCCTCATTTGTGAGAGTGTGAAAGAGGTGGAGGGACCCGCCCCACCACTCGTGGGGCAGCTGGGGAGGGGCCCAATTCGGCAGCTAGAGGAGGGCCCAGCACAGAGGAGGCTCAGGACACGTGCAGGCTCTGCTGGGGCCCGACCTGATGAGCCTTGGGAGAAAGAGGGCCTGCCAGTGCCATCTGTGCTCAAGGTTCAGAAACGGCCTCCCCCAGGGGGCATAATGGGGACCCAGGCGGACAGCGCAGTGTATTTCTGGGCCTTCCTGTTGAAGATATGACCTGAGTCGCGTGCACAGCCAGCGAGAGCGGAGCCAGGCTGGCCAGCTCCTGCCTCCAGCAGAACCTCGCCTGAGTCTCAGCCCTCCTCAGGGAGCAACCACCTGGTGGGAGCCCCAGGTCCTGCTCATGAGACGTGGGTTCAAGTCCTGGTCCTGTCACTCACTTCCTCTGTTATACGGTTTCAGGCACCCTCATTTATCTCCCTCAGTTCCCTCATGTGTTAAAAAGAATAATGGGTCAGCCAATAAGGTTCCCACAGCCCCTCCCACAGTGATTCTCTGGAGTTCTCTTCTCCCTTGCCACCTCCGCAGCGCCTCCACCTGCCCACACAGACTCCCGTGTGACCAGAGATGCAGCAGAAGGAATGGATGGGATGGGCAGGGCAAGAGGCAGCACACATTTTCCAAAATGAGTTTGGTGGGTGAATTGCGGGTTCCCTAGGAGGTTTACAGGGGTTGGGAGAAGGATGTCTTTGCTCATGTTACTTTGCAGGACTTCTCAGAGCCTTTACTAAGCACGTAAACACTGTGACTCGTCAATTTTAAGTCATGGACACACCATGCCCAAGTCTTCTGTGATCAACGATCCCCTTATTTCCCCTAACAGAGCTTCTCCTAGGATCAAGGGTTATGTAGAAAACACTTCAGAAAGCCCAGTGTGGTGGAAACCACACCACGTCTGAGCCAAATCCTGGCTCACCATTTATCTGTGTTACCGGGGTACACTTGAGGCTTGGCTTACTTGGGTGACAATGGAAATGTTAATCATCATTAGTAGTGGCATTTGAGTCTTTCTGACTTTTCTGTACTTTCCAAATTTTCTATAAAAAGCATTTTGAATAACTACTTTTTAAATTTATGAGTAATAACTTTGGGGTGTAAATTGAAAATTCAAAGCATCTTTCAGCCTCCTAGCCCCACTTCTCAAAAAAGAAAAACTTTAACATTTGTTTTCCATCACCTTTTAGAGCTTCCACATGAACATTTTAAAATGGCAAACAAATAACTACACTTTGTTTTAAAATAATCCTATCAACAGCCTCCCCTCTGGTGGTCGTGCTAAGGAACGTGAAGGCGGCCATGCGTGTGAACGTGCTCAGGGTAGAACCTGGCGCGCAACAGGCGCCCCCTAAATATCAGCCCAAGTGGAGTCCTGCTTTTGGATTAGAGCACACACAGGTACCCTGTGCCAGTTGCTTCCAGAGTTGACGACTTCCAGAAGCTACTGCCCTCTGCAACTTCAGAAAGAGACTCATACCTCCCTTGTTCTAGACCCTGCACCTCCTAAAAGCAAACACTGGGCAGGGGACAAGTGTCCCATGTCTCCGAGGGAGTTAACTCCAGGGGCCACAAGTATTCAAAGTACAGTCCCTTTGCTTGCCAGGGACTGAAGCCTTTTCCTGATGGTGGCATCAAGAGAAACCTGTCTGTTGGTGCTAGGGAGAGAAGGAAGGATGGATAGACTCTCCATACTGTCTCAGGCAAAAAGCTCGCTGTCGTCTTGGCCAAGTTCTCTCCAAGCCCTTTGCCAGCCAAAGCTCTGTAAAGCTCCTCCTTTTTATCGTGGTCATTTACAAAAGTGCTGCTGCAGGTGGGTGAGCCCCCACAAAGCCATGCCAGGGACTCCTTAGGGCAACTCCTCCTGCTTGGCATAAAGAAGCCCTATTACCGCAGCACTGAGGGGGAGGTGGCCTTGCCAGAGACCCACTTTTAATGAACTTTACCATCCAAAATTGGCTGAGAAAACTCGAGTCACATTTTGCCAATCAATTGGAATTGATTACTTCTCAAAAGCCAAGCCTCAGCTTGCAGGAATTGCACACACATATCTCCTACAATCGGGGGTCGGTTTGATTTCTTAGAGAAAAAGGAGTTCTTTGTAGCCTGAGATAATAATGGATCAGTCTTTTCGAAATTCCCAGGATACTGGAAAGAAATGAGATTTCTTAAGGAAAGCTGGGCCGATGGAATAAACTTTGGAGGTCTCAGAGTTTAGGTCATGCCTGGAGCTCCTTCATCGCCTTTACTTTGTTATTTTATTCATCCATCTATCAGAACTCAACAGCACCTACAGAGAGTTTATTAAATGCCAGGCTTGGTGCCAGGCTCTGGGGATGTGAGAGATGGTCCCTGCCCATAGAAAGGACCAGGCCGACTAACAGACAATCACACAGACTCTCCTGGAGTAAGGGGGCGGGGCAGATAGGAATTTGGAGGAAGAGGATGAGTCTGGGCTGAAACTTGAAGGGTGAAAGTGCATTCTCCTGTGAAACCCAGTGAGGGGAGAAACGTTCTCTCTGACCTCCAAGAGAGGCTTTTCCTTCTGCCTGGGGCCACTTCCAGCTCCTTCCCATATGCACCCACACATTTACTGGAGAATCTCACTCATCATCAGTCTGGGCTTGGGAGAGCCTTTGCAGCCTTCCCTAAGCCCTGCTGACTTGGTTGAGGGACCCCAGCCCCAGGGCCCAAAGGGCTTGCAATCCCCCCATCAGGTGCTAATCCCTCAGCATCAGCCTCTCTGGTTTTTATCACGGGACCTTAGCCCTGTGGTGGGGGCACCTTGCCTAGCTTGTCCTCCACTACAAAGGCGTTAGGACAGCAGGGCAGAATAGGCGCTCAAGGAACGCTCATCGAATGTGCAATGAGCGAAGGAATATGCCCTGGGAGATAAAGGGCTGCCCCTGGAACTCAACAGGAAGAAGGCTGGGAACCCATTCTGAATGGCCTGCTCTCCATGAGGGGAAGGGAGAGCAGGGGGACCCTCTGGAAGGGGAGGGCTGTGGACAGAGGAGCTGTGTTGGCTTAAGCCATAAGCACAGCCAGGGCATCTCGGCTTCTTGCCACTTCAGCTCCTTCGTTCTCCAGTGCCAAGCCCCTCTGCTGACTCTTGGGGAGGGGAGGACACTTCACAACACTTCTGGGCCAAGAGGCTTTCAGAGACCCATCTGGGGCAAGTGGACAAATCTAGAGGGCAAGGCCTTCCATCAGGGGCCAGAGTCTGGCTTGCCAGACAGAACCCACCCCAGCACCTGGAGAACCGGGGTGCGAAAGGGCTGAACTGGGGAGGGTGGTGGACTCTTGGTGGGGTGGTAGGGGGAAGCTGGAGCCAGCTCAAAAATGTGAAAGAAGCAGTAGAGTAGGCAGGGGGCAGCAATGGAAGCTGAAAGAATGAGTGATACAGAGAGCTAGAAGACATGGCAAGAGAGGAAAACAAAATGTAGGGCAGATTGGTGAGGATATGAACAGAAAGGTGGCAAGGGAAAGAGAAACTTAGGGACAAATGAATGACGTGGGGGAAATGCCAGAGAGGGGCAGACCTGGACTAGGAGAAAAACTGGGAGACAAAGACGAGAACAGCAGTAGCGAAGGCTTGTCTGAGAGAGCCAGGAGGTGCCTCCAGCTCCAGCGGGCACACAGCTGACCTCCCCCAGAGCCTTGACCCGCCAGCTCTCTGCTCCAGCCTGGGCCAGGCATGGCTGTCCGTCCTGGCATCCTGACATCTATAACTCTCCTGCACCGGGTGTGCTAGGCAGTGGGGAGGAGGGAAGTAGGAAGGAGCAGTTCATTCTCCAGGGCTCTGTACCCCAGACAATTCCCCCCTAAGAATACCGGTGACAGCCTGCCCAGGCCCCTCTGCTCACACTAGCCCGGCCCTTCAACACCAAGTAGCCTGACCCAAGGAAGCACATGGAAGCTACTGCTCAAACCATGCCATAGGCCTGAGGAAGTGGACCCAGGGGCTCTTCGGACCCCAGTCCTGGCAAAGTGACAAAGCCATGTTCCTTCATTCTTCTCAGCCTGTTTCTGTACCTATTCAATGGAAGAGTATGTATTCGCCCAACAAATTGTGTTACTTGTGAGAGTGGTGACAAGGGTCAGCTACCCCTCTGCCATCCCTGTCCCCACTGCCCCAGCTGCCCCTGCTGGGACCGCAGCTGCCCCTAAGGATGGCAGGACTGAGGAGCTGGTGTCCGCTGGCTGGATGGCAATGGGGCCTGGGTGAACTCCTCATTTTCCTCAGCCCTCCTGTTGGAAGAGCTGACCCCTCCGTGGTCAATCGCTAGAACATTGTTCCTGTCTGCAGTCTTCCCTGAAGACAGCACAGTGCTGTCCCAAATAGAGCAACTAGTCTTACTTATTTTTCATGTTCTAAATTACTCTTCTCCTAAGCCAAGGAAGGGCTGCCGTTACCCTCCCTTCTGTTAACCTATAGATATCCATATGATTTTCTCCAGAGCCTGCTGAAAGAGCCCTGTTTCAATTAACTTCACTTCTTTTTTAATGAGCAGCAGCCCAAGATAATAGACATGCAAAGTCAGAGAGAACCTTGGAGATCTTCCAACCCAACCAGAAATTTCCATAGCCCAGGACACCAGGCCCAGAGAGGAAAGTTTAAAAAGTACAAAGTCATCCAATTTCACAGAGGCGTTGAGACTTTTCTTTCCCTGTTCTCAAGACAGGGCTTTTTGCATAAAACCTCTGTCATTCCTTTTGTTTGTTTGTTTGTTTTATTAATTCATTGATTAAGCAGTGGTTAGTGTTAAAATGGGCCATCCCTTGGCCTTCCCAGGACTCTCTCCTTTTCCTAGTGCCAGCAGTCTGTGTTCTGTTGGATAACTGTCCCTGCCCCATATCATGTGTGGTCCTGGAGCAACTGGGACCACATGGCCCAAACCCATCCTGTGTACTCAGGTATGTCCTAGCCCATCTCCTACACAGTGATCCGTAGGTGGAAACGGGGCCCCAAAGTACCAAGGAAAAACATATGGATATTGACATATATATATATATGTGTGTGTGTGTCTCCCCATCCCACCGTAGCCTGTCCCCACTAGGGTGGTAAGCTGTGAGGATGTGATTCTAGTTCAGGATCGCCATCTTCCATCTTCCCAAATGCTGGGAGAGGGCCTGCCTGCAGAAGGAACCAACACACAGACGTCGGCAGAGCTGAGAGAGTGGAGGAGAAGCAGGGCCTAAGCAGCAGGATTAGAACTTACCGTGGGTCAGCTGGGTCCTCAAGGGACCCGGTCTTTTTGTAATTACAAAAATTACAATCCCATTCCCTGTGATGGAAGCCATAAAAATACAAGTAGCACCTGCCTTTCACTCTGAGGCTAATACTATCTCATTTAATCCCAAAACTGTTCTATGACATGAACATTATTAGATCCATTTCGAGAGGTTAAATGTCTTGCCCCAAATCAGAAGTCATCTACCCCAGACAGAAGCACAGAACCAAGGTCAAGCCCAGGAGAGAAGTACAGGGAGCTGAGGGGAGGCAGTGGGAGCCCAGAGAAGGCTACTCTTGCCAGCCTTGAGCCGGAGAGAAGAAGCCAAGGGCCAGCCTCATTAGTAATATGGACAGTGGGCTCCTGAGCTGTGCTGAAAAACGAGCCATAGTGAATGGGGCCAGGGAATGGGGAGACCGGCCTTTCCAGGCAGTCAGTGCAGCACGGTGAAGACTCGGGGCCTTCAGGGGATGGGCCTCCACATTATATCCAACATTCGCATCCTGTTTTATCACTTCCATCTCCAAACTGCAGAGTGGCATCTCCATGTTCTGATAGTAGCAATGATCAGAAATGTGCAGAAGTTACTTTTCAAAGAGAGACCTCTCCCTGTCCCTTGCTCTCTTTTTTCTTTCTCTCTCCCTCTCTGCTAAATTCCTGTCAAAGGCACTGGAAGTTTGGAGTCTGAGTTCCCGGGTGATGTGAGGTGACAGGAAACTCGGGCAGACCTCCCGTCTGTATTCCAGGGAGCCTCGCTGCAGCATGACTTAAAAGGCGTTCCTCAACCTTTTGCTGCTGCTTTCTTTTAAAGGCTTGAGCAATTTCGATATTTTGGTTCAGTGTCACTACAGAAAAGCTTTACAATTCTAGCTTGGGAATTAGAAGATATATTTGTAATAAGAATTGCTAACCACTGTCAGCTGGCAGGCCCGTGTCCATGCATGAAAATGATGCTATTAGCTTTCATGACTGTGGGCAAAATGGAAAAGATCGTGGATCATAGAAGAGACTGGAGAGAAAGGGAAAAAAAAAAAAACATGCTAGGGGTCAGGGCGACCCAGCTGCCATGGGTGCAGTGAGCCCTTTGATGAGGTAGAAAGGTCAATACCACCTGTCTTTGCAAACACTGATTTTTCCCCTTTATTTCATCTAACTGCTTTCTCCAATAATGTTGATGAATCACACAATTGAATTTTTAACGAGGTAATTGTAAAGTCTGAGAGATGGTGAGGGGCAAGGAGAAAAGAAGAGCAAAGGAAGACCAGAGAGAAGGTGGTGAAGACAGATTGGAGTGGTGTAGCTGCAAGCCAAGGATGACCAAGGATGGCCAGAGGCACCTGAAGCCAGGGGAAGCACGGAAGAAGGCTTCCCTCCAGGTATCGGGGGAGCACGGCCCTGCCAGCACCTCAATTCTGGGCTCTGGCTTCTAGAAAGATGAGACAAGAAATGGCTGTTGTTTTAAGGTACCTAATTTGTGCTTGTTACACTGTCTAGAAGACTGAGATAGCTCTTGAATTGAACCACTTTTTAATTGCTCTTGGAACTCAGGCAAGTCACACTCAATTGTTCTCAGGCTCTGCACTTGCCACCTGGGTTCCCTCCTTTCAGCACTGGCTGTGTGGATTGCAAGCGGTCCCCAAACCTAACTCAGTTCCAATTCACTTTGGCCAAGAGTTTCAAGAAACGCTTCAGGGTGATGCCCCCAGCCAGATCCCGACATGAGAGCTGGGCACCCATGCTCATGGCTGTGTAAGGGTCAGAGCTTCAGAACCAGCGGGCTGGGGCTGGCCTCCTGCTCTGCCATGTCCAGGCTCATTTAGTCTTGGGCAAATGCTGATACTCTCAGGACCTTTGCTTCTGGCAGACCTCATTCCCTTCCTAAGGAGGAAAACACGCCTGGGCATCTGCTGTATTCCAGGTGCTGGGGATACCGTGGGGAAGGCATGAGCCCAGCACTCCTGCTCTGGTGATGCTCAAGTTCAAACGGAATGAGGAGAGCCATAATGCAGTGGACTTGGGTGAGAATCATACAGGCTAACGTAGCCAAAGGACCGAGCACACAGTAGATGCTTAATGCATGCTTACTTCTTCCACTCCTTATCACGTCAGCCAAAAGAGGGAATTATTTAGCACCACTTTATAGATAACGGTCAGAGCCTGTAATAATTTATCAAAGGACAGGAAGCTTACGTAGCACAGATATGACCTAAGTCTGTCTGACAACTTTCACCATCACTAGCTCTTTTCTGATCAAAGACAGTTCCCAAGCTCTGAGTTCAAGAAACAGGGACTTTTCTCATAGTGATAAGAAATGTGGAGGTGGCAACAGGCAAGGTTGTGGCAGAGCGTAGGACAGGAGGAAAGGGATGTGCAGCTGGAGAATGGGGCATAGTAAGGGACGCTGTGAACCAGGTAGAACGTTCGGTGGGCTCGGTGGAAGGAGCACTGGGCAGAATCACGAGGCCAGCCCTCAGCTTGCCCCAGGCTGCTCTAGGGACTCAGAAAAGTCACACAGCACAGTCCCCACACCTGCCATGTAGGGACAGGCTGGTCATTGGTACCCTGTTCCCTTTCAGCATTGGCTCTGTGGATTACAAATGGCCCTATGAGCTAACTTCATTCTGATTCACTTTATAAATGATTATTTGAAAACAAAAATGATTTCTTGTTCAGGATTAAGGATATGGATTGAAGGGCTCATCATAAAAAGCAAAATAGTCATGTACTTTTAAAATGTAATACTTGAAAAATATTCTATGGTTTATGAAGAATTTTTCACATGGAGTTTCTCTTGTGATACTAATAAAAAGGTCCCTTCAAATCTGTATGTACTCATGAGAAGAAACGTGACACCCAGAAAAGTTAAGAAACTTGTCTAAGCTCTCACGGCTGGCATTTGGCAGGTCTGAAGTTCAAGTCCAAGCACCTTGACATGAATCCCGTGGGCATCCCATCGCAAGGGATCTCCCGAGGTATAAAAGGTGATTGAACACGTGCCAGGTGCGTTACATAGGCAGCCCTGCATTAAGGCCTCACAGCGACCCCTTAACGCAGCATTTCTCATAGTCTGGTCCTCAGGGAACCCAGATGGCACCTCTGCTCTCAGGGAGCTTGTTGGAATATAAGCATCTGGGCCAATCCCAGACCTCCCGACTCAGAGTCTCTGAGGATAGGCCTGGGATATGCATCTTCCTTATAAAGCTTCCCAGGGATTCCTGTCAGGGAACAACTACAATAAGATGAATGCCATTGTCCCTGTTTACAGATGAGACACGTGAGGACCACAGAGAGAGAGTACCTTGTCCAGTTTATATAACGTTGGATTATAGATTCAGGCTCTAGGCTTTATAATCCCAAAGCCTGTGAGCCTACTAATAGAGTCATTCATTTAATGAGCATCTATGAATTGCCTGCTAAGTTCCAGGCAATATTCTGTATCACGCAAACACGGAGTCTATCCTCTTTTCCATTTTTCCAGATGTCTGGGAGAGCTTAGCAGGAAAGATGGGAATGGGTCAGAAAGAAAGTTTCAGGGCTGACAAAATGTGTCTGGAAGTGTTTATGGAAGTGATGATAGACACTGGGTGTTCCCGTGTGCCAGGCAATGAGCTAAGCACTCTATTATCTTATTTAATCTGTCAGCTATTGATGAGGAGGTATTATCATGATTATCCCTAGTTCAGAGTTGAGGATGCTGGGACCACAAAGGCTAAGCGAATTGCTCAGGGTCCCACGGTGAGGAAAGGCAGTGCCAGGCTGTCTCACTTCAGAGCACTCACTCTTGAGCCTGACGCTAGGAGTGTCCTATTCCGAGCTCGTGCAACCAACAAGCCCCTGAGCCCCAAGTCCACAGGCTTAGGACCCTCTGAGAGTGTGTGTGGCTCATTAACGATTTCCCATAAAAGAGGCAATGTTGATACCTATAACCTAATCCAACAGCGTAATAATCATTATAACAGCAATCAACATCGCCAGAACATTTTAATGAATTACTGATGACTTTCCATCACCTTAAAGAAAAACACATTCGAGCAGCCAATCCCACGAGAAAGCAAAAGAGACATATCATAATTAACAAGCTAATCTACGGCAAGTGGGTTAGAGCGCTTGGGGGAAGCATCGCACGATGAATGTTCAGGTTTCTATCCAATGGCCCAGTGCAAGCTGCCCAAGTCCTCACTGGCTCGCAGCTGAGTGCTGGCACTAAACACAAGACCTGGGGTTAGAAGCCTGCCTGCCTTTCTTCTATCAGTTCCTTCCTCCATCCCTCCAAGCTTTCTTCCTTCCTTTGCCAGTAAGGGTCCAGTCAGAAGACAGAAACCAAACCGGTTATTTGAACAGAGAGAACTTAACAAAGAATTGTTCACTAGGTTTAAAGTTGATGACTAAGCAACTGAAAGGGTAAAAAGAGAACCTTAAGATTTCACATTGGAATCAGTTGCAGGAAGCCGCTGTCACCCTAAGGCTAGGGAAACAAAGAGAAGAGGTTGGAATTATGAACTCCCGGGGAGGGATCTCTTAGGGCTGGGACCCAGCTTCCCAAGGAGGGCACAGCTGCTGGCTGGGGCAGGTATATACAAGGGGTTTAATGAGACTGGTTCCGCAAGTATTGAAAAAAAACCTGCAAAATTAAATGCGCTGCTCCGTCTGCAGTGAAGAAACGAGGCTGGGTACTGCCCGCAGGATCAGGAAACTGACTGGAGCCCCTCAGGAATCAACATGAGGGAGCAAGGGAGCCACTGGGTTCTCTCCGCCCAAAGAATTTTCACATCAAATGCGATCTATCTCTGGAAGATGAATGGATTTGAACCATCAGAGAACACCTGAGGTTTAAGTTTTCCCAGACACTCCACGCTGCACCCAGACTCAAACCACAAACACACATCATTGTTTTAACACATCTCAGTAGCTGCTCTACGCAGGTGCATCCATTTTCTCATTGAATTTTTCTCAGAGTTCCTAGAAACCAGGGATAATCATCCCCATTTTAGAGCTAGAAAACTATCACCCAGAGAGGCTAAGAAAATTGTCCAAAGTCACAAAACCAACCCAACCCAGGTCAGAAAACTAGCAAACAGCACTCTCCTGGAAGGCCCTGTCCCAACTCACACATGTATCCTGCCAGTACCCAGCATTCAGCAGATATCATGGAACATCTGTTGCATCATGTGGGTGATACTGTAGAAAATACTACACAGACTGGCCACAAGGACCCCCCATTCCAGGGAGAGCATGTGCCAGTTGTCAAACCTCATCCGTATTGCATGCTCCACAGCAAAATGTCGTGAAGCATCTTCTAAGGTGAGGTAGGCTTAAGAGACAATCTAAGAAAAAAAAAGTTCTGCCTTGTCAAATGCGTTAAGGAAATGCGCCAACTCTGTCTTCTCTTGGAGAGTCACCGTGTGGGGTGGCATGGCAAAGCCTTTGAGATGGACTGCAGGGACAAAAGATATTTAATTTGGGTCAACCTAGGGTTGTGCGTATTTATACCATGAACTCTGTTTGCCCACAGCATTTATTACTATTCCATAGGCACAGTTTTTTGTATTTGATACTTTGGGAATGCTGCTTTCCAGAAGGGGGAGGATTGTTTAAGGCAAAGAGGGAAAAGGGCACTGTTATCCTTCTCTTGAGCAAGATTGGCCACTGCCTCTGACCCCAGAGAAGGGTAAGGGGGAACTGCCCAGGACGTGGAGATCCAGGAGCTCAGAGGGCGATATCTTCCGCTGAAGAGGGATGATGTCAGAAGTGTGACTGGGAGTGGATGCCCACATCTCTAATGGGGAAAGCAAGAATGAGGAGGCAGGAACACAGCATAGCTAGGAAAAGCTCACTGATTATCTCAGACAGCAGCTTTTTAACTTGATGCCCTTTGAAATGCTTTACCATACAACATCTTAAAGTCTCTTCTGGTGTAACCTGTATAACTGACAAAAAATTAATATGCTGAACATACAAAAGAATCATACAAATCAATAAGAAAAAGACAAACAACCCAATACAGAAGCAGACACAAGAAAGGAAGAAGCCAATCTCAAAAGGAAAAAAAAAAGGCCAACAGACATAAGAAAATGTACTCACCTTGACAGTAATCAGTGGAATGCAAATTAAATCCACAAGATGTCTGTTTCTTTCATCAGATTGGGAAAAATTACATGTGATGCTACTGGAAGCTAGTAGTAAGATAAAATGGTCTGGCCATTTTGGAGGGTAACTTGGCATTTTCTATTAAAATTTAAAAGGCGTGTATCCTCTGTCCTCACAACCTCACTTCCTAATATCTTTTTTTTTTTTTTTAAAGATTTTATTTATTTATTCATTTATCCCCCCCTTGCTGCTTGTGCTCACTGGGTCAGCTAACCACGCCGTGCGGGCGGGCCTGCCTTCACCAGGAGGCCCCGGGAACCGAACCCGGGACCTCCCATATGGTAAACGGGAGCCCCACTGATTGAGCCACAGCTGCCTTCCCCTAATATCTTTTGTAGATAAGTACACAATGAGATGTAAGGCTGCTCAGTGCAGTGTTGTTTGTGATAGCCCAAATTTTGAGCAACCGAAGTCCTTCTACTATAGGGATGCCAAATAGCAATTAAAATGAATGAGCCAGGTCTGAAAATAGAAGCACACATAGTTGCGTGAGAAGGTAACACATCATTGTGTACGATATAAAAATATGTATGTTTACAAGCACAAAATGATAATTGCATAAAAACACAAGAAAAGGTCTGGAATTTAAACACCTCAAACCCATGTCAGGGATTGCCTCTGGAGATGGGAGTGGTCTTGGGATAAAAGGTCAAGGAAGACTTGAGGGTTACCCCTGGTGTCTGAAGTTTTACAATGAGAATATATTTGTATGTATGTATGTACTTTTTAGCGAAATGTAATTTTATGTGAAACAGCAAACGAGTGTATGGCATGAAACAAAGACAGACTTCCTTTTCAGCCGACACAGAGCCAAGAGGGTAGAAACATCTGTCAAAGAATGGAAATGACTCTCCTGTTTCCAGCACATCTATCAGTCTATCTAGTTAGCACCAATTACTTCTGCATGTGGGGTGGAAATAGCCTTCCTGGAGCTCCGACAATGTGCCACGCTCCATGGTGAACACTTTGCAAGCATTCGCTCAACTATTCTTCACAAAAAACTCATGGGATCAACACTGTTAGGCTCCACAGACAAAGAAATATCCCAGAGCTTATTTTTGACAAAACCTGGACCTAAGCCCAGAACTGCCTGAAGACACACCATGAGGTTTTTCCAAAACCACCTTCTCATATTATGGAGCCAAGTATGTATGTGCCCCCACATATTTATCTATAATCCATGTAGTTTCCTAACCATCTCTCTCTATGTCTGTAGTCACAGACAGTTAGGGTTAGAAAAGTGATTCTCAACCAGGGGCTATTTTGCCCGTTGGGGACATTGGGCAATGTCTGGAGACGTGCTTTATCCTTGCAACTGAGGGGACAGGAGTACTGCTGGCATCTAGTGGGTAGAGGCCAAAGATGCTATAAACATCCACAAGATAGTCCCTCACAACAAAAACCTACCTGGACCAAAATGTCAAAAGGGCCAAGGTTGAGAAAATCAGGCATCCACTGGAAGGTTCTGGCAAGGTCGGCATGAACTGACCAACTTATGTTTTAGTCTCTGAACCCAGAATTGGCCAGATCCCACAGCCAGATAATATATGGCAATGAAAACATATTACTCACTGCTTTAGAGAAAAGCCAGGCAAGTTCTCTCTGTGGCAGCAGGGTCCAGTCCAATTGAAGACAATGCCACTGACGCTGAGGTAAATTAAGAAAGATGTGAAAATAGTGTCATTGGTTTTGCTCACCCAAGAGAAGGCTGATGGAAGTCCTAACCCAATTGGACCAGGAAAGGGCAAAGGATATTTATAAGTAAACAAAAATATCCCCTGTTGCATATGAATTCTATTTTTTTTTCTTATCAGATAACATATTTACTTGAAGATATGTTTGGATATATTCTTTCTGAGTATTTACTACATCTCTTTTCAGTACGAATTATTTTTTCTGCCTTTTAAGGTCTATTTCTAGTAGTGAAAGGTACCAGAGATAATTAAACTTAACTCTCTCTCTTCATTCATTAGAAAACAGAATATGATCCCCTGTAAAGCTCATAGAGATAATAAAGTCTCCAGAATAACAGTGATTTCAAATGGGTAAGGTTTGGAGAAGAAATGCCCTGAAATGCAGTGAAATTAATTGCTGTTTTTCAAGAAGTAGCTTTAAAATGCAGTAATTAATTGGCCTACTGTTAGAGACAGTTAATATAGTTAATAGTTAATAACCACTCTTCCCAGAGACAGATTGCTTCCATTTGAAAACAGCCTCCACCAAAACCAAATGATGGAAGAAATCGCTATGTGCTCTGGTACGTGCACCAGAACCAGATAGGTTTTGACATGTTGCTCTTCCTCTTTTAGCCCAGTGATGGGAACATCATACCAATGGCCTTGAAAAATCTGCTTCTATGCTTCCTGCATCTGCAACATCTATTCAGTGATGGGTTGGGATGTATCTGGATAGAATGTTCTTCTGGGAATCGATGTCTTGTCCCATGGGAGGCAGCATGGGGCTGGGGGCCCAGCCTCATTTTTCCTCATGTGTCTAATAGACTGAGTAGAAAAGGTGACTTTTCCTCTGTCACAATGGTTGTCCCTGTCACTGATTAATCAGTGCTGTGATTCCAGGAGGCAGTGGTTGGGTTGAAAGCATAAGACGTCTACAGACTTCCACACACCTCCACCTTTGAGCTGTGTGCCCCCAGATCCTCCCCTGGTCCTCCTCTCTCTGTCCTTGTCCTGGAAGCTTGGCTTATTTGGACTTGCCTTCTGGCATCTCTCAGATGTGGCCAATCAGAGGCCCTGGCAAGAGAACCCAGGGAGGGAAGAGAAGATGATCAGGGTACCTGTGCCTTAGACTCCCTCCTTGCAGGGTTTCCTCCAGCTGACACCATCCTGTCACAGCTCCGGTCACAGCAGCCTCTGTATACCACTCTCTCCTTCCAGGTGCCGGCTACCTCCGTGCCCTCACACTTGGAGGCCTGAGGGTAATAATGCCTTTCCCCACTGTGCTAGGCCCTGGGTACTGTATTAGTCTGTGTAATTCCTGCTGGGGCCGATTGATTTTTCCCACGTCTCTCTTAAGCTGATTTTACCTGGGGGGGTAGGCTTTGCCTTGGCCTTCTTGCTCCTTGCAAGTAATTGTACTTGCCGAATCTTTCCAAATTGCACTGAGGGCCCATACACTACCTAAAGTCATTGTCCCAGTCTCCAGGAGTGAGGAAGAGAGCTAGAAACTGGGAGAAGAAGCTAGAACACAACCCCTGCTGCTCATTTGGGGCTGTGGGTGGGTGGAAAAAGAAGTAGGTCTGAGGCAGACAGTGAATTTTGACTCTTTACTCTGGGCAGACTGAGATTATTTGCATAAAGAGTGAATGCTATTTGTCAGAGGGTTTGGATGTGTCTCTCTCATCAAGTGGGAAGTTGAACTCAACATTTCCCAAGTTTCCCTCTTAATTTAAAATCCTTACTTCAGGTATCATATTCCTTAAGTCGGTATTCATGGCTCAGCAGTTGACTTTCTTCACATTTCCAAGAGTTAAACAAACTTGTTCTGTTTCTTTGCCTGTCTGTTTCCTTTTATTTTCTCTTCAGTCTTTGGATGGGGCATGAAGCCAAAACCTCCTTCTCTTTCACTCAGGGTAGGTGCTAAATCACGGTGGATCCTTAAATCCAAATTTCTCTCACAGTAAAAGTAATGCATGTGTTTTGCTTCTTTTTCTTCCTCCTCTTTCTTCTTCCTTCTTCTTCTCTTTCCTCCTCCATTTTTCAAAGATAAGCAATGAGACCATCACATGTGCAAAAAGACCCAGTAAGCTACCGAGCAAAAGAGCTAAAAGGCAAGGTCCTCAGAGCAACTCAGAGTCTCCTGCTGTAGAAAGACCGTGCTATTTTATTAAAACAGAGCTCTGACACAGCTCACGGGAAAAGATGCCCATAAAGGGACCTCTAGTCCTTGGGTTGTCGAGAGTGACTCACTGTTTAACCCACAAGCAGATTCCCAGCCTGTGCTGTGCAGATTTAGAGAGCAAGTCGATGGAAATATAAAGCTGAGAACCTCCCGTATTGAGAGCCAAGCAGCCCTGGCTGGAGGAGGGCTTGCACTTCAGCAACCGACACTTCCTATGCAGAAATCATCTGACTTCTCCTCACACTATGAATATGGAAACGAAATTTCAAGGAATACAAACAATGGAAGAGACACATCCGTGTCATCGGCAGCGCTGAGGCTGCTTTTGGCTGAGGAAAGTAAGCTTGGATGACAGTACAAGGCCGGGCTTTCCCTGAATTCAAGAGCAATTGGGGTGGGGGGCAGTGGAGGGATCATCCCAGCTCCCAGGAATCTTAAGGAAATATGCTGCTTTAATCCCCATCTCTAATCCTTCCAACTATTCTGATAGACTGAGGCTTTAGTTGCTAATTCTGCTAAAACAAGTGGCCCCATCTCTGTGAACTATTCCAGAAGAAACCAATGTCCTTACTATTTTGGTATTCTATGGAATGCCTCCAAGACTGTCGTGTAAATGGACGTCTCCATCAATACTCATTAAGGTGATTTTACATACAGGAACATCGAAATAACTAAATCAATCTACTGTGCAGAATAAGAGTAAGTAATGATAGAGGAACCAGGAAAAAACCCTCTGAGGAGTTAAAATAATGATCAGAATGCCTCCTAACTGACTCTCAAAGAAGAAGTCTTCATGGTCTCATGCAGAGCCATTTTAAGAGCTGAATATCTTTTGGCAGTTTTTTTTCACATACCTCTGATAAAGTTGGTTGGTTGCTTTCCTAGTACTTGGCGTATTAGAAGACATACTTTTAAAGAGTAAAGCTTGGAAAGAACGAAACAGAGGCAGGCCTTGCTCAGAAAGGAATTATGGCAATTGGGGGAGTAGATGAAAGTGTAATGAAGAAGAGAAGTTTTGATAATGAATCACAAACTGTGCAGCAGGTGGGGTGCTCTGGGACAGAAGCACAAGGCTGCATAAGCTAGCAGCAAGGAATCACTGGGCTAGACCAGAGTGAAACAATGGGAACTTAAAAGGAGAATCCCCCATTACCAACAATAAAATAAAATAAAATAAAATGTTCCAATTCCTCTACTGAGAAAGCACAGAAGTTTCCAATTTCTATTTCTCATGTTTTCCTTCCACATCATTAATTATATTTTCTGTGATGTCAGTTCTGTTCTGTGTTGCCTCCAATGCAGATGTACAATTCCACCATGGCATTTTGAGATTCCTCACTTTCTTTTCTCATCCAAGGGTTTCTCTTTTTACCTGTGCATTCATCTTAATCTCTTCCTTCTTTTTTTTGATTCAATAAATCTTTTATTTCACATACAAACTCCAAATAAACATG